>CM060883.1:4877500-5477500 GCA_030762935.1 Hymenopus coronatus
ACAGACATAGACACAGAGACACACACAGACATAGACACAGAGACTCACACACACAGAGACACAGACACACACAGACATAGACACAGACACACACACAGAGACACAGACACACACACACAGACATTGACACACACAGACATAGACACAGACATTGACATACACAGACATAGACACAGAGACACACACACAGAGACACAGACACACACACACACACACACAGAGACACACACACACACAGAGACACAGACACACACACAGAGGCACACAGACATTGACACACACAGACATAGACACACACACAGACATTGACACACACAGACATAGACACAGAGACACACAGACACAGAGACACAGACACACACAGACACAGACACAGACACAGACACACACAGACGTAGACACACACACACACACAGAGACACACAGACATTGACACACAGACATTGACACACAGACATTGACACACAGACATAGACACAGACACAGAGACACAGACACACACAGACACAGAGACACAGACACACACAGACGTAGACACACACACACACAGAGACACCCACACACAGACACACAGACATTGACACACACAGACATAGACACAGAGACACACACAGACACAGAGACACAGACACACACAGACACAGAGACACACAGACAGTGACACACACAGACACAGACACACAGACTGTGACCATTTTCTAAAAAGGTTTGTTCTTTTCCATGTATTGTAACCATATTGGGTCGCAACAATGTCACCGGGGCCTACAGATTTAGTTAATGAAGTAGTTTTTACTTTCTCTAGCCCGAATGCACAATGAACATAGTGGGTAGAGAAGGTATTGTATTCCACCCAAAAATTCGATACCGAGATTCGATACTGGAAATATAAGATTTGAGATCCGAAGGGACATGAAACAAAACTTGCGACAAATGAAGGTCCGAATTGCGAACTGTTTAACACTATACACTCTGGTTGGACAATACTCGATCTCTCTCACCGGGTGATACAAAATTAGGTTAATCTTTACTCTGTGCTACATGCTGAAGTTCTAATACCAAGGTGATGCGCGCACGTCGTGGACTAAACTAACCGTGTTTATGCTGTTCTGACGGAGCGTCGAGGAGGGTGAACGATTGCCCAATTGGTTTTGAGTTCTCTTACTCGCCTGGTTTGTTTTACCAGAGTGGCACCAATGAGTGCCCGTCAAACGTTCACCTTTTCATCAAAATTAGAGCCCCAAACATGTTTATATTGTCTTTAAGTGTACATCGTCTTCCTTTCAGTAAAGTGGCATGTTCAATACGCTTTTAAGATCATTGCAAACAGAAGGAAGACATGGGTGGAGTCAACGAAAAGACCCCGTCTTACGATAAGTATTTCAGTGTGTATTTTTAATGTTTTCAGTGTACAAGAGTGTTGTAAATCATTTGTAAGCTTTTCGTGATTCAAGAACGGCAGTTACTTAAAAGATTACTTCTTACTCTCCACCAGGTGTTGTGCCAAGGTAAATATTGTACTCTTATATGAAGTTTCTGAAACTGTGTGTTTCTTAGATAGGTTGTCAGACTGGAAAACAAAGCCACGGATCTCCCAGAATCTAGCTGGTTGCTCTACCACTGAGCTACCATGGCAATATGCTGGCATAGCATTGCATTTCTCAGCTGACTCGTATGTTTTCCGATAAACCACAAGGTGTCAAGTTATTTTGAGATGACGACCGCAATGGCGACTTACAATGTTGCAAGTACTTAAGTCCCAGGATTCATAGTGTAGCCAACCGTTATTTTCAATTAATGTTGATTTAATTGTTTTCTCACACAAGTTGTAAGACATATGTCGCCGTCTGTGGTGTAATGGTTACCATGCTAACTTCATATACCCAAGGTTACGGGTTCAAACCCGGCGGAGGACGAAGGATTTTTTTCGGGCGTAAAAATCCTTACCAATGGCTTTCTTCGGAAGGGAAGTAATGCCGTTGGTCCCGTGTCGTAGATTTACGGCCCGTAAAAAAACCGCAAGCCCGATAACAGAGGCCTCTGAGCAAAATTAAACGGTTTTACACGCCCTGTATAGAATGGGACGCTGAGAACCACAGCAGTTAAAGGACTTCCATAAATAAAACTACATTTTTTGTAAGACACGCGTTGACCTAATAGTTGACTAAAATACTGGGACTTAAGTACTTACAACATTGTAAGTCGCCATTGGGGTTGTCATCTCAAAATAATTTGAGATCACCTTGTGGTTTACCGGGAAACATGCAACTCAGTTGAAAAATTTAATGTCGTGCCAGCATGATGCCATGGTAGCTCAATGGCAGAGCAACTGGCTAGAGACCAGGAGATCCTTGTTTCATATTCCGCATATGGTATTGAATTCTTTAGTCTGAATCTACCTATCTAACTCCTGTCCTACACACGACTTATGTGAAGAATCTTGTGTGTTCCATTCACATGACTTTCTCTACATCGCTATAACGAATTATTGTTAGAAAGCATATTCTTCTATCTACTTTGTGATAATCGTGATAAACATTTGCAGAAAGGGTCTTATTACTTAATTCCTTATAAGTAGATGGGGAAATAACGGAATACATTAGGATACACCGATACTCAAGTGTTATAATAGCCGGTTGGCATGTGGTTGAAATCCATTTCTTTGCAGGGCCAGAGTTTACAGCTTTCCGTGTGACAAAAGTTCAAGTATTTTACATCTGAAACAAATAACAAGTAATATATCAGAAATGGTCAATTCCACGAAGGAAACGTATATCACATAAATTGTGTGTTTTAACTTGATCTATATTTTTTGTGAAGTAAGTTCTTGTCTATCTCTTACGGTTTACCAGTTACGCAAAATGCAGCAAAATTCAATCAGAATAAAGAGAACTTTGGACGTTTTCCACAGAAAATTCAAGATATACATTTTATTTGGCATGTAAATATGTTTAAAATACGGTATTTTAATCAAAATCGCTGGAGCCATTTTTGAGAAAATAAACAATTTTCGATTTTTTTCCATGTAAAGCGTAGTTAGGAGTGGAAGTGATTTTTCTGAAAATATTCGTGTCGCATCCTGGAAGATACTAGACTTGAATACCAAGTTTGGCATTTCTCCGACTTTTCGTTTCTGAGTTATGTTGTTTAGACGCACGGACCTTTTTCTGAAAATCCTTGTTTTTGGATACAGGGGACACTAAAATATGTATTTGCTGTAAAATGTTGGTATCAACTTTTTGGTTGGAATGCAATAACTTATCTATACACTATGTACATAGTACGTGTAGAGAAAGTAAGAAACAATTAAATTAACACTATGTATTATTGTTGGAAAGCTGTTAGTGTTAAGTTCCGACACCTGCAACCTAGCTGTACAGCAGTGTATTTGTTGATACTGTTCTATTCTAACTCAAATCTCAATTTAGCAGTCGTCTTTCTTCTCTGCATTGGCAGAATGGTTTTCCACCTAGCACATTTCATTGAGCATTCGCAAGGCTGAAGAAAAGACCCTTTAATACCGCGCCAACATTATTTCTCATGAATGAACAATGTCGTCGCATAGTCCTGTTAAATGCCAATTGAAGGGCTGAGAAATATAGTGGGCCATCTCCATGTGAGGTCAAAGTTGAGCTGTTGCCATCTGTCGGTATAGTTTATAGTTATGCATCTTACATTGCAGTGGGCCATGTCCAGCATTTCCCGTTTTCAAACAGTAGAGTATCGGTCTATATGAAACTACAAATTCTGTTAGAGTGGTCCAAATCACGCTACCGCATATGGTGATCTTATGTCCATGCTACCATTTATTCCTGCAGTTTGCGTGTGCAAGTCAATAATGATTAGATGTATGGAAATGACCCAGTTATTGGTGTAATGGTTACCATGCTAACTTCATATACCCAAGGTCGCGGGTTCAAACCCGGCGGAGGACGATGGATTTTTTCGGGCGTAAAAATCCTTAGCATGGCTTCCTTCGGAAGAGAAGTGAAGCCGTTGGTCCCGTGTCGTAGATTTACGGCACGTAAAAGAACCTCAAGCCTGATAAGAGAGGCCTCTGATCAAAATTAAGCGATCTTTCACGCCCAATATAGAATGGGACGCTGAGAACCAAAGCAGTTAAAGAGCGTCCATAAATAGCAGGCCATTTCATTTTGATCCAGTTACATTCCTTTAGGCTGAGCCAAATCCTAGCAAAGGAAAATAGCTCCCAATAAATAACTGTAAAACCTAATTTTGCTTGAAGCCACATTAATAGTGTACTAATATAAGATAGAAAATATATTCTAGATTGCTGTGGCATTTAGATATGTGTAACTTGGTTCAATTAATTATGATATTGAAAAAACTTTGACCTTCTATTTCTCCATTTTTAAAAACTGGTGCTTGGCCCGCTATGGTTCTTAATTATTACACCAGATTAATGTAGAACGCCTCGTGACGCTTGCTACCTCTGATAAACAGACGCTCCAGAGTTGGTCTTGATTGCTGCACTCTTGTGTACAAGTCTCTGGTTCGACCTCTCCCCACGTTCAGCTAGTAAAACACATATTCAGGTTATTCAAAATAAAGTTCTTCTAGTTGTAACTAATTCTGCTTGCAGAAAGTTTAAACTGCATCAAGAGTTTGGCATGCTGTCCACCAGATCTTCTGCTCTAAGTTACCCAGCGTTTCAGGAGCTCTGGCAGAGAGATGCCGTCAACACTGAAAAGAAAGTTGCCCCAAGACAGCTTAACACCGAAATTGAAGAACAACACTGATTCAACATAATTTGTAATATTCGTTTTAATATTGTTAATAATGCAGTTTCATTTTCAACTCCTATTTTTCAACTTGTTAATATATAAATTTTTGAATTTATCTGAAATTTGTATTTATAAACTTGTTATAAACTCCATCCTAGTCATTGTAATTTCTCTTAACCTCTATACTTCTCAGACCATCTACATATGTTAATGGTGTCACATGACCCATATCAATGTTAAATCATTATAGATGGCCTGTATAGACTTTAACTGGTTGGTCATAGTAAATAATTAAAAAAATATTTAAATATGTAATGAATAAGCAATTAAAGTCTTCATATCAACTTGACGTAAACACTAATGTAATCAAAAGACGCCCTACTAATCTAATAGATAACTAAAATACAGTAATATACCAATCGAATAAAATATTCAAATACCCGGGATTAGATTTTCTGCACATTCCTGACATTTAGATATTTCAAAAGCTGAAAACTGTCTAAAAGTTGTACCGGAACCGAACCAAGAACCGCTGCAGCAGACGCCGAGCACCTGAATGTTTTAGAATTACTCGAAGCTCATATAATGCGGGAGAAAGTTTCGTCTTATTGGATTTCTGTGCACAAAAGTCTGCAAACTGCGCATATTAATTTTAACAAGCGCGGGAGGGACTAGCGTCTTCTCCGGATGAGGGAGAAATTGCAATTCTCAGCAAGAAAAGTTTCACGAGGCAAATCCCGGATTGTTTCCGGACCCTACACACGACAACATAATTCACTGGCCTGTCCTCTTATTTGCTACCATGGAGACGCAGCCATTTCTGGAACGGTTCTCTCTCCTTTCAAGGCCAAGAATAGTGTCTCGTGAGTCTTGGTGAGAATTTAACATATTTCAAAACGAGGATACCAATCCATTAGCTTACACTTTGACTTGTCGCAAACTTGATGTCACAACTTTCAAACTCTTCTATTTAAAGTTGTATGTGTCTTTAAGAATCGCATACATTTGGGATTAGGCAGCAAAGGAACAACGGTTGTCATACGCCACGTAAACAACCTCAGAATGTGTTATACGAAACATAAAACAAAACCCGCATGCTACGTTTTCCATTACTAAGGTGACCTGTCCCGCGCCGGCGTGTCTATCAAACCACGCGAGTGGGATCTTCGCTACCAGCCGGCATCTCTCTTGGAGTGGGCCAGGCACGTGCCATTGGTTATGTACGACTGCCTAACCCATTATGATTTATGGCAGTTTTTGTATGTGCCAAATTTAAAACTGAAAATTATATTCACGTATCACGTTCGGTATGACCAACAAGGTCCCCATCTTCCGTTGGTGTTTTGAAACACCGTTTATATATTACTTGTATAGCCTCCTTTAACTTCAATGGTCATATCGGGGACTTTGACTCATTAGTACACATTCAGAGCATTAGGTTAATCAATTTTATATCGCTAAACACCGCACATTCATACCTCCAGACTCTGTGGGGGATACGGAATAATTCTGGTTAAAGGAAAAAGTCCCCGCCCAGTCGGGAATCGAACCCGGGACCTCAGGGTGAGAAGTCAGCTCGCTGACTGCTCGATCAAAATGAAATGACATTTATTTATAGATGCTCTTTAACTGCTGTGGTTCCCAGCGTCACATTCCATAGTGGACGTGAAAGACCGCTTAATTTTGCTCAGAGGCCTCTTTATTAGGCCTCTGTGCCGTAAATCTACGACACAGGATCAACAGCTTTACTTCCCTTCCGAAGGAAGCCATGCTAAGGATTTTCACGCCATCGTCGTTCGCCGGGTTTGAGCCCACGACCTTGGGGATATGAAGTTAGCATGGTAACCATTAAATCACGGAGGAGGACCCACTTGAACACGGAGACAGTCTTTAACATATATTGATGTAGTAACATTTTGGTAATTAGTATATTATACTCTGAATTAATTGGGATTACGTTCTTATATATGCAAGTTTTGTTATAAGTAACAGGATGGAAGTGACTAGCCTCTTCCTAGTGGACTTTTTGACGACACCAGCTTCCGCTGGGCAACGTGCAGATCAGAAAACTTTTGTTTTTAGTCGTCGCATTGGATATTCTAGAACATTTAGGCATTCAATGCTGATTGGCAGAGATTACCCACTCTCAGGGCGTCGGTTCTCCATTTTAGGAATACAGCCACCATGTTGGAAAGCCCTTTGGGGTACCGCTAAACCTATTTAAGGGATAGCAAGTACTTGATCGTCGGGGAACCTCTGCTTCGTTTGTGCGTCTCGGGACGACGATCCGTGCTCAACCGCAAGTTTGGTATTCAATGGTGGTTTGTTTTCATTTTTGAACTATGCTGTTCACACACACACACACACACACATACGGACCTTTTTCCATAATTTTTTTTTTTAGATTCATAGGGACCCAAAATATGTATTTCTCGGTATTTCACCGGAAATATGTTTTGGGTGCCCCTGAATAAAAAAAAACATTTTTAGAAAAAGGTCCGTATGTGTCTGTGGACAACAATAGTCAAAAACGAAAAGACCGTTAAGTACCAAACCATGGATGCGACACGGGTATTTCCAAGAAAATTCCTCGACCCCAAAGTACCCTTTACATGGAAAAACGTTCAAAAAGTTTGATTTTCTTAAATAGCTCTAACGATTTTGACTAACATATCTTATATTTAAGTTATTTTATGCCAAATAAAACGTATATCTTGAATTCTCTTGGAACAGCCTCTGAAGACTACATTATTCTGGATGGTTTTTATTGGATTCTGCATAACTGATAAACCGTAAGAGATGATAAAACTTACTACACAAAAAATATAGATCACGATAAAACACACAATTTGTCATACATTTTGCACATGGAATTAAGACGTTTTCTAGATATTCTTTATTATTGATTTCAGTTTTAAAATACTTAAACTTTTCTCATACGGGAACTTGTCAACTCCTGGCCACGCAAAGAAACGGATTTCAATCCCATAGCAACCACATTTTAAAACACTTGACTGTCGTTTTAGCCGATTCTATTCCCTTATTTCCCTCCTACTTATAAGGAACTAAGTAATTAGACCATTTCTTCTAATGTTTTAGGATTAAATAAATTGACAAATAAGTTTATTAACATAAATGTGCTACAGAAATGTAGTGAAAGTCATGTGAATGGAGCTCATCGGATTTTTTTACCTAAACTCTTTTTCTTCAATTTCGAGATCCTCAAAACGTATATTTGTGTGAAATCTCGGCTGGAATACATTACCGTCTGTATTTACTATGTTCGTGATAAAGTAATATACGAAAACCTGTTCGTAATTATTAGAGAGGTTGCGGCAATTAAGATCGGACGTGTTAATAGGAATACAGGTGCTTTGTGACGTAGTACGTCACTACATCTACACTATATAATTTCTCTGTCAAGATTATAACACGAACTTGCAATCGATGTTACGTTACCGCACTCGTTTCATAAAACATTGTGTTAAGTGAAAGTTAACTTTACTAGAGCTAGAACAGCTAGAGAAAGTCTCTAGCTGTTCCAGAAACAAACTTTCCTTATAAAACATTACTTGATCATGATAATTGGTATAAAGATTAACAGAAATGGTGGTGCGAGATCTGAGCCTAGGTGTTGTTGCTGTGTACCTACCCTGGTAAGGGTTTAACCACAGGAATGAGGTGAAAGTTAAGGTTTTGGGAGGTAGCGCTAGATAGCCTCCTCAAACGGTTGTACTTTACAGGAGCAGCATTCTTTTCGTCTGCTCCGCTGGTGTTTATTTTGTGAAAATTGTTTTTGTTGGAGAATTTTGGCTGATGGGAGGGGGGAGTACTTGGTTCGGCAGATTTGCTGTTGGTTGATTTTAAGCCGTTGTTACCGGGGCTGCCCGCAAGCCTTGCGGGGAACCCAATACCGCCTGTAACGGCGGTGAGTAGGTTAGTACTCCCCCAACGATCTGATAAGTGCGTCCTTATGTTCGCCCACTCTGGCGTAAAATTTCTGAGCCCGGCGCCTAATGACATCTTCCACATATGGGAGGGCCGAAGCTTCATGTAGTAGCCTCAAAGGGAAATGTGGACACACACAATATATGGACCGAAGTCCTCTATTCCGTATCTGCTGTAACCAGAGAAGCCAGGAGTCTGCTACCATGCCCCACACTTCGCAGGCGTAGAGCATCAGAGGGCCTTGAAAGAAATAACTTTAAGTGGACCGGCATTTGGGAGGCCGATGTTCCCCGCGTGTCCACGAAAAGTTAGGTCCTTATCAAAGTATTTGATGGAATTTCCCCACTCTATCCTCTGGACTTGAAAGGAAAAGTTGGGTATCTGGGATGCGGCGGGGGATTTTCTGGAGAACAGAACAGCATGACTTTTGCAGAGGTTAACGGACATCCACCATGTCTGCACATCAGTCCTGGACAACAGAAACGGCCTTATATTATGTAGCAGGGAATACACTAGACTGAAACAATAGTCAAATCTTTTAAAAACTGGTGGCTATATGAAAGAATGAAAATCTGTTGTTTTGCATTTCCAGAAGTAAACCAAGAGAGATTAACAGAAAGTTGAGAAAACTTTAGTTTAAAATTTAAACCAATAACAAACAATATCTTGGAAAAAGTTGACTCTAAAAAGATATATATGATACAAATTTCGTTTTTAATAAGATCTACATCTTTAAGCAGTAAGAATTTGTCTTTCTCGCGGTGTACCAATAAAGTCGTCCAGAATGAAGAAGTCTTCAAAGAATATTCTCAGAAAATTCAAGATATGCATTTCGTCTGCCATGAAAATGTCTTAAACATATGGCATTTTAATCAAAATCGCCAGAGATATTTTTGAGAAAATCAAATTTCAAAACTTGTGTTCATGTAAAGAGTATTTGGAGGTGAGGTTCTCTTGAAAATACTTGTATCGCATCTTTGGAAGATACTCAACTTTATAACAAGCTTTGTAGTTAACAAAATTTTCGTTTTTGAGCTATGCTGATCATAAACATACGGAAATGTTTCTAAAAATGCTTTTTCCCATCCAGGGGGGTCTCAAAAATGCATTTCCGGTGAAATCAGAGTATAGAATTCTTGTATGGAATGCAATACATTCTCTGTCTACTACGTACATTGTACACATGTACTAGTAGTAAATACGTAAATTAATGCTAAACAAATTCCTGCAATATTCCAATTTCTATTTTGACACTGCTAAAATTAGAGGCATGTAATCTCGAAATAATTTGATTTATTTAAATGGTTAACTGAAGAAAAAAGAACCGCGAGTCAGCGAGGAATTTTTTGTTGTTCTGTTGGCTGGGGGATCAGTGGTTCAAATCCCGGCTATGAATTGATCAGTGTGGAAGAAACTGCTACTTCGCATCATATTTGTTTTGGTGCAGCCTCCGTATCGGCTTTCAGGGTGAAATAAAACACCGATGTAAATATACTCTAGGAGAGCGATTGGGAAAGCGAAAGAGATGAAGGAAGAAGGTGCCGGTGCGGTGAATAGGACAACCTTTGTTGAATTGGCAGTAATGATGGTGACCGAGAAGAAGGTGCCGGTGTAATGAATAAGACCAACATTGCTGAATTTGCAACGATGATCATAGGGAGGTAGATGTGTGGAATTGGTAGTCAATATAATAGTTAAGGAGGGCAAAAAGGAGGATGGGGGAAGTTGAGAAATGATAGGAAGTGTACTGATTAGTGATTAAATAAGGTAAAACATTTTTTTTTTAAAAGGAAGGAAGGATTTTTGTTTAACAGAAGGAACGTGTTAAAAGTGGAAATGAAAGTAGCGTTTTAAAATAGGTAAAATAGAAGTGAAAATGTGTTAGTAAGTAATAGAGAGAAGAAATACGCATATGAAGTAATATAAATTAAATTTGTAGTGATTGTTAAATGTTTTAATATGTAGAGTACATAAGTATTTAGTGGAAAATTAATATATAAAACAGTAATAACTCTTAAGAAATAATTAAATTTAAAATTAAGAATTGTTTTGGTTATTAAATGTCTAAAATTAGGCACTTTATATTGCTATATTGAATATAAGGGTGTATAAATATTTTAAAATAAGTTATTAAAGATTGCAGTTATTAAAGAAATATCTGAATAATTATGAAAAATTGATTTGTCAGCATAACATGATTATAAAATTGAATATTAATTTATATGAATAAAACAAAGTGAAAAGTAATATATTTGAATAGTATAAATGTGCTGTATTATTATGTGTAAAAAAGTATGTTTTATATAGTAAAATAAACATATTGTACTGTAGGTAGTTAGTGCTGGATACTAAAACTTTTCACTGCATGCCAGTGATGTAGTGTAGGTATAGTATAGAATAGGAAGCAGCTGAATATTAATTGCTGGACTTCCAGTTATATTTTGGTTTTAAAATAATTTGTGTTACCAATATTTTAATTCATTTATAATTTAAACCTTTTTTATTTTCTGTAACATGTATATACAATGTACATAGTGGCGAAAGTGGTTATTCATTCCACTCGAATTCGATACCGGAAATACACGCTTGGTTAAAAACCTTTAAGAGAAAGGTGTGTGTGTGTGTGTGTGTGTGTGTGTGTGTTTGTTTTTGTCTGACTGACTGTGAGCATGATAGTTCGAAAGCAAAATGTCTGTCAAATATCAAACTTGGCATTTAAGTTTATCTTTCTGTAGTTCCATATACAAACTAATTTAAAAAAAAATGTGATGTGTTCCATTCACATGACTTTCTTTACATCTCTGCAACAATTATTGTTAAAAAGTTTTGCTTCTATTTACTTCATGCTAATCGAGAAAAAAAAATATCAGAAATAGTCTTATTACTTGCTTCCTTGTAAGTAGAAGCGAAATAAAGGAGTACCATAGGTTAAAATGATAGACAAAAGCTGGTTGCTACGTGACTGAAATGCCTTTGTATGGACAGAAGTTGGCAAACTCCTATATGACAACAGTATAACTTTCTTAAAGCTGAAACCAAAAACAAGGAATATCTCTAAAAGGATCAGCTCCACGAAAAAAATGTATATAACATAAATTACGTGTTTTAACGTGCCCTACATTTTTTGTGTGGTACGTTTTTGTCTATCTTTAACTGTTTAGCAGTTACGCAACATTTCGTAAAATTCATCCAGAATAAATTAGTCCCAGAAAAGTCAAGATCTGTTGCGGGTCTAACACCTTGATCTTGGGCTTCAAAGTGTTAACTCCCGTCAAGTGTTTTTCTAAACAAAGGCTTCAGTTTCTAGCAAAGATTGGTCCGGTATATCAAACTTTATAACTCTTGTTTCTGTTTTCTCCATCAGGTATATTAAATTATATACAGAGATTTCACTATGACTACGTGTTAGAGTAACTAAAACCAAATACTTAAAAAAATCTGATGTGTTCTATTTAAATGACTTTCTCTACATCTCTAGAATAAATTGTTTAAAAATGTATTATTCTATTTACTTAATGCTATTCGAGAAAAAACTAGCAGAAAGGGTATTATTACTTCCTTCCTTGTAAGAAGAAGCGAAATAAAGGAGTACTATAAGCTAAATAGATAGTAAAATTTTTCAAAAGCCGGTTCCTATGTAATTGACAAGTTCCCGTATTTTAAAGTTGAAACTAATAACAAGGAATATCTCAAAAATGGCCAATCTCTTGGAAAAAAAAAAAAAAAAGTATGTAATATAAATTGTGTATTTTAACGAGCTATACATTTTTTGTGTGGTAAGTTTTTGTTTATCTCTATCGGTTTACCAGTTAATGTAAAATTCCGCAAAATTCGTACAGAATAAAGAAGTCTTCAGAGACTATTCGCAGAAAATTGAAGATATACATTTTATTTGTCATGTGAATATCTTAGATATAAGAAATTTTAATAAAAATTGTTCGAGCCATTTTTGAGAAAATCGGTAATTTCGAATTTTTTTCCATTTAAAGTGTAGTTTAGGGTGTGGGAATTTTCTTTAAATCTTAGTATCGCATCCTTGGAAGATACCAAACTTAAATTGCAAGTTTGTATTTAACGTTCTTTTCGTTTTTGAGCTGTGCTGTCCTAAGTCACATACACAAATGCACACGGATCTTTTTCCAAAAGTTTGGTATTTTACCGACTTTTCGTTTTTGAGTTATCGTATTCACGGTCACATATACAGACCTTTTTCCAAAAATGCTTTTTCTTGGATACAGAGGACCCTAAAACGTATATTTCCGGTGAAATCTTGGTGTCTAACTTTCAGGTGTAGTGATATACCTTCTCTATTTACTATGTACATAGTACGTGTAGATAAAGTAAAAAAGCACATTATATAATTTGTGTGTTTTTACGCGATCCACGTATTTTGTGTAGCAAGTTGTTGTATGTCTCTTACGGTTTAACAGTTATATAAAATTCGCGCAAAATGGTCTTCAGATGCTATTCCCAAACATTTAAAAATCTAGGTTATTATACCTCTAATGTGTGGTGTTTTAATCAAAATAAAAAATTCCAAAAAGCTTACAAGTAACGGTTAGTTTTGGGTGTGGAGATTTCTTTAAATCTTCTTAATGCATTCTTGGAAGATACTGAACTTAAATATCTGTTTGTGATTCAACCAAATTTTAATTTGACACAAACACGCCTACCTTTTGTAAAAATGTTTTATGCAGGGGATCTTAAAACATGCATTTTCGTTGAAATGTCATTATTTAATTTTGGGGCAGGATACAATACCTTTTCTACTTCCTGTATATATTTATATATTTTTACGTGGTATACAAAGCAAAAATTAAGTGGGTGGAATTTTTAATTTTACTCTTAGATATTAACATTTTCTTAATGATAAATATGTCTGACCTTTTAAACACGAAGAAATTTGATGTTGCACAAAATAACGTCAAGAGCCAGCTTCTCCAGGTCGAAGCCATGGTCCTGAAGTTGCAGACGCCCTGAGCTCTGGGGATAATAATTAACAATATATGATAATGCCCCCCTGGACTGAAATTAGGTAGACTGGCGCTGAAAGGTTATATTACGACCTTTAAATGCTTCCCTCGAGTATTGCAGGGAACTAATGACCAAGCTTATTTAGGTGGCCTTTGAGAATGGAGCTTAACAGCTGACTGATGTCCGGATAATCTGCACACGAATTAAATGCAGTAATTTATCGTCTTGCTGTGTTCCTTTCCTGTGCTATTCGTATCGGATAATCTGCTTATGGCAATTAGCAAGGAATACACCTGCATCATTAAAACCAACAGCTTCAAGCTACATATCAAGACATAAATTGTGTATTTTAAACAATTACGCAAAATGCCACAAAACTCATCCAAAATATAGAGGTCTTTAAAGCCTATTTCCAGAAAATTCCAGATATACATTTTATTTAGCATGTAAATATGTTTAATTTACAATACTTCGATCAAAATCGTTAAGATAATTTTTGAGAATCAAAAGTTTAGAATTTTTTCCATATAAAGGATAGCTGAAGGCGAAAATTTATAGAAAGTGTTCGTTTCGCATTCTTGGAAGATATCACAAACACACGCAGATATACACACGGAATTTTTCCAACATTTCTTTTACTTTCTCTACACGTACTATGTATATAGGGAAAGTATTATATTCCATCCAAAAATTCGATACATTGTTAGGACCTCCGGAATCCAAAAAAAGAACTATTTTCAGAAAAAAGTACGAGTGTGTCTGTGGACAGCATAGCTCAAAAACGAAAAGACGGTCAAATGCCAAACTTGGTATTTAAGTTCGGTATCTTCCAAGGATGCGACACGAAGATTTTCAAGAAAATCCTCCCTACCCTAAATGCCTACTAGAAAAAGTATAGGTTACCATAATGACTTCATATACCCAAGGTCCGGCGTAAAAATCCTTAGCATGGCTTCCTTCGGAAGGGAAATAAAGCCGTTGGTGCCGTGTCGTAGATTTAGAGCACGTAAAAGCCTGATAAAAGAGGCCTCTGAACAAAATTAAGGGACTTTCATGCCCAGTTTAAAATGGGATGCTGAGAACCACAGCAGTTAAAGAGCGTCCATAAATAAAACTACATTTCACGCGGAAAAATGTCTAACGATTTTTATTAAAATATAACCTATTAAAGTAATTTCCATCACAAATAAAATGTATATCTTGAATGTTCTAGGAATAGCCTCTAAATACTAATTTATTCTCAATGAATTTTGCGTAACTGGTAAATTGCAAGAGACAGGCCAAAACTTCCTCCACAAAGTATAGATGTCGTTAAAACATACAATTTATGTTATATATATATGTTTTTCGTTGAGTTAATTGTTTTGAATTTTTTTTCAGGTTTAAAAAACTAATACTTTCCTCATACAGGAATTTATCAACTCCTGTTCAAACAAACAGAGGAACTTCAGTCACATAGCAACCAGCTTTTGATTATCACTTTAATCTATGGTACTACCTTATTTCGCTTCTACTTATAATGCAACAAGTAATAAGACTATTTTTGCTAATTTTTTCACGATTAGCATGAAGTAAATAGAAGCCTAAGCTTTTTAGCAATAATTTGTTGCAAATATGTAGAGAAGGCATGTGAATAGAACACATCATACTTTTTAATATACGATACTTAAATCAAAATCGTTAACGAAATCTTTGAGAATAAAGATTTTAGTAAACTTTTCCATGTAAAGGTTAGTTGACGGTGGGATTTTATTGAAAATATTCGTGTCGCATTCTTGGAAGATATCACACGCACGCACGCACACACACACAAACGGAATTTTTGCACTTTTTTGTATTTAAGAGGTCTCAAAAGTATATTGCCGATAAAATCTTGGTATCCAATTCTGGGTGAAATACACCACGTTCTCTATACGCTAGGTACATACTAAGTGTAGAGAAAGTAATTGTCATTTTTGGGATAACATGAAATTTCAAAAAATGTTCAATATAAACTAGAAGGATTATTTTAAGTATCTTCCATGGAATACACTGAAATTAAAACAATGTTTGGTATTAAAGACACTTTCGTTGAGTTCTTCAGTTTTTACAAACACAGGAACCTTTTACTAAAATAGTAATTTATGATGTAAGAGCGTAAAGTTATGGTTTTTGATCCGAACGAGAATGTTGTAAAACGAGAATCAAAGAGAAACTTTATGCTCGCATATCCTACAATGTTTTTTCTACGAGAATTTTCTGATATTAAAAGAAAAGCAACCAAAGGTTGATTAAGTTTGAGCCATTCACCAAGGGCTATAGTTGGTTATTTATTTCGCATTGCTGGTACGGTTATAGCAGGCCGTGATTATTATTGTTCTGTGTTGAGAATTATGATATCCTTAGAGCTGCTGCTGCTGCTGCTGCGAAAGAATATTTGTCACTTATTGAACATAACATTATATCATCGTGTTGATGTATACACACTAATATCGTCAAGTTGCAACAAAATTACTTTACGTTTGCTGCACTTCTTTGCGCGTGGATTCCGTAAAAATCAAGTTTGCGATCTGAAATGAGCTCGTAAACTACTCAATTACCTCAGCCGAAGAAAAATGCTTTTTTATTTACTGAGGGAAACTCGAGAGGTGTGTTTCCAGTGAAATATCGATATCAAATTTTATGTGGAGTGCAATACCTTCTCTACTACTTATCAGACGTTTCTAAATAATATATTGCGCACTAAGAACTGTAAGTTATACTTATCAGTTCTAGAATGTATATTGGGAATACGAAATCTGATAAGCAAATCATAGTTCGTGGTTAGCCAAATACGTTTTTAAATAACAGTAAAAAAACCATAATAAATAAAAATTCTTTTCGATGTTTTATTGAACGTTAAGTAAAAATGTGATGTGTTCCATTCACATGACTTTCTCTATATCTCTGCAACAAATTATTATTAAAAAGCTTATGCTTCTATTTACTTAATCTAATTGAGAAAAAAGCTAGCAGAAATTGTCTTATTACTTGTTTCCATGTAAGTAGGAGGGTAATAAGGGAATAAACTAGGCTAAAATAACAGTCAAATGTTTTAAAATCTGGTTGCTAAGTGGTTGAAATCCGTTTCTATGCAGAGCCACGAGTTTACAACCTTCCATGAAAGAAAAGTTTATGTTAACTCTGAAACATATGGTAAGAAATTTCTCAGAAAGGTAAATTCCTCGAAAAAAACATATGGCATAAATGATGCGTTTTAACGAAATCTACATTTTTATGTAGCAAATTTCGTCTCTCTTACGGTTTACCAGCTATGCAAAATTCAGCAATAATAAAGAGGTCTTCAGAGGCCATTCTCAGAAAATTCAAAATATACATTTTATTTCCCATATAAATATCTTTAATATACGCTATTTTAATCAAAATTGTTAGTCATTTTTTAGAAAATCAAACTACCCTTTGTATGTATAGGGTAGTTTGGTATGTGGGGATTTTCTCAATATCTTCGTGTGGCATCCCTAGAAGATACTAAACTTAAATACCGAGTTTGGTATTTTACCGACTTTTCGTTTTTTAGTTATCGTGTTCACGGACACAAATGATTTTTTTTCTTTCTGAAAATGCTTTTTTTCGGATACAGATGTCCCTAAAACCTATATTTCCGGTGAAATCTCGGTATCGAATTTTGGGTGCATTACAATGCCTTCTCTAAATACTATGTATATAGTACGTGTAGAGAAAGTAAAAATAAATTCTCGACGTGAACAAATGAAAGACATCTAAATTATATGGACAAAACCTTCTTATACACTGTTTTGTTAATGAAATTTGCAATAGATTCTTTACTTGAAGTAGCACATGTTAACGTCATTTCCTAATTGTACTGTAAGTATTAATGACCTCTCAAACTCTTACACTGCTTGTTGCCATGGCAACTAATAAATGAATTGTAAATTTACCTTACATTACTAAATGTGTGTTCAGAATGATTAACCTACATATCAAGTATTTCAAAATAGCTTTAGTATGATTGTCTGAAAGTTTCTTGGACATGAGAAGCTGTTTTTGTTGAACAGTTAGGTTATGTTTGACGGACATGGTGTTGCAGAAGGTTGACAAACGAGGCGCGGTTTGCGACTGACAGCTAAAGCGAACTCAACACATATGCCTCCATTTAATAATCCCCTCTACATACCCTGACCTAAATCTCTTCACAGAGGTAATGGAAAACAAAGCTTAATCTGTTTTCGCTACACGACGCTTACAAAATTACTCCTATTCATGTTATTTCAGTAATTAACGCTCCCACGCTGAACGTTTTGAAAGGATTTCACTTAAAAGCACAAAAAGTGCCCTAGGACTTCATTATTTACATTTTCTCAATGCATTTTTACTTTCTTTACGCGCACTATGTACAGAGTGTATAGAGAAGTTATTGCACTCAACCCAAAAATTCGATTCCGAGATTTCACTGGAAATATATGTTTTAGGGTTCCCTGTATCCAAAAAAAGGTTTTTCAAAACTAGGGCCGTGTGTGGTGTGTGTTTGGTGTGTGGACATAATTACTCAAAAACGAAAAGTCTGTAAAATACCAACGTTGGTATTTAAGTTTAGCATCTGCCAAGGTCGTGACACGATTTTGAAAACAAGCCACAGAGTACCCTTTACATGGAATAAATTTCGTAAATTTTTATTTTGTCAAAATTGGCTAACGATTTTGATTAAAATCCGTATTTAAAATATTTACATGACACATAAAATGTATATCTTGAATTTTCTGGGAATAAATTCTGAAGACCACTTTATTCTGGATGAAGTTTGCATAACTAGTAAACCGTAAGTAGCAGACAAAAATGTACTACAAAAAATTTAGATCTCGTTAAAATACACAATTCTGTTATATGCATTTTCTTCGTGGAGCTGACATTTCTGAAATATTCAATTTATTGCTTTTTTTAAAACGCTTACACCTTTCTCATCCGGGAATTTATAAAACTCCGGAATTCAACCACCTCAAAACCAGCGTTTGAAGGTTTTGGCTATCACTTAAGCCTAGTGTAGTCCTTTATTTCTCTTCCACTTACAAGAACGCGCGTAATAAGACCATTTCTGTTAACGTTTATCGTGAAGTAAAAAGAAGAGTATGCTTTTTAACAGATTTATAGAAAGTCATGTGAATGGAGCACATCAAATTTTTACTTTCTGTACTTAGTGTATAGAGAAGGTATTGTAATGAACCCAAAAATTCGATACCAAGATTTCACCGGAAATACATGTTTCAGACCTCCTGAATGCAAAAAAAAAAAAAAATTAGAAAAATATCCATGTGTGTATCTGTGGGAATGACTGGTCAGCATAGCTCAAAAACGAAAAGCCCGTTAAAAACCAAATTTGGTATTTAGTTTTGGTATCTTCCAAGGATACGTCACAAAGATTTTCAAGAAAATCCCGCCGCCCAAACTTCCTTTTACATTGAACTTTTTTCGAAAATTTTGATATTCTCAAAAATTTCTGTTAACGATTTTGATTAGAATGTCGGATACAAAGATTCAATGCTGACAAATAGCATGTATATCTTGAATTTTCTGGGAATAGCCTGTGAAGACTAGTTTATTCTTGATGAGTTTTAACGGAATTTTGCATAACTGCTAAACCGTAAGACATGGGCAAAAACTTACCACACAAAAATGTAGAGCTCATTAAAACACACAATTAATGTAATATACATTTTTCGTAGAGTTGATCGTTTTTGAGATATTCCTTGTTTTTGGTTTCAGCTTTAAAACAACTTATACTTTTCTCATACAGGAATTGGTCAACTCCGGTCCACACAAACAAAGGAGCTTCAGTCACATAGCAACCAGCTTTTGACTATCACTTTAACCTATGCTACTCCCTTATTTCGCTTCTACTGACAAGGAAGCAAGTAATAACACTATTTCTGTTAATGTTTATCTCAATTATCATAAAGTAAATAGAAGACTTAACAAGTTGTTACAGATGTGGAGAAAGTCATGTGAAATAAACACACAAGATTACTTTAAATAGTAGTCTTTAACGGCTTCTTGTACTACATATGGCACCGCAGGCGATGACTCTGGTGATACCAGGAATGAAGATAGAACACCGCCAGAATATGCTGTTGGGTAAATCCGCGCCTGCGCCCTTTTATCCAACTCAAATCCCATATTCGGTAGCTATGGATCGAACAGGTGTGAGGCAACCAGTTCCTAAAGGATTTGACTGTCACTTTAGCCAAGAGTACTCCCTTCATTCCCTTCTACTTACAAGGAAGCCACTATTTCTGCTAATGCTTATCTCGTATAGCATGAAGTAGATATAAGAATAAGCTTTTTAACAATAATTTGTTGCAGAGATGTTGAGAAAGCCATGTGAACGGAACACATCAGATTTTTGAATTATGCTGTCCACAGTAACACACGGACCTTTTTGCTTTCTCTATACGTAATGTGTACATAGCATATAGAGACAGCACTATGTTGCACCTGAAAAGTTGGTACCGAGGTTTCACTGGAAAAATATGTTTTGAAACCCCCTGAATCCAAAAATAAGTATTTTTAGAAAAATATCCTTGTGGGGGGGGGGGGGAGAAAGAACTAAAAGCAGTTAAATATTAAACTTGGTATTTATTTTGGATATATTTCAAGGATGCGACATAAAGATTTTCGAGAAAAAAAACCTCCACACCCTAATTGCCCTTTACATGAAAAAAAATTAAAGCATTTGGATTTGTTAAAAAATTGCACTAACGATTTTGATTAAAATCCTATATTTAAGAAATTTACATCACAAATAATATGTATATCCTGAATTTTCTGGGAATAGCGTTTGCGGACATCTTTATTCTGGATGGATTTTGCGGAATTTTGCATAACCGGTAAACGTAAACTTAATAAAAATGTAGATCTCGTTAAAACACACCATTTATATAAAATACATTTGTTTCGTGAAGTTGATAGTTTTTGAGATATTCCTTGTTATTCGTTTAGTTTTAAAATATTCTCGTTGGGGAATTTGTAAAGCTCCTGGCATTGCAGGTTTCAAACCGACTTTTGAAATATGTTGACTGTCGCTTTATACTTGTGTGTGCCCTTATTTACAGGGTACCTCAAAATATGAATTTCCCGTGAAATATCGGTGTCGAATAAAATATTTTCTACCTACATATACTTTTTACGAAGGCCGTCTTTTTTACAACCTCCGATAGGCTATAAATAAGACAAGTTCATAGAAAACAATTATTTTACTACTAAAAGTTTTCTACACTTATGGTTACTTTTCAACATAATCACCGGAAAGATTGAGACATTTATCGTACCTGCGCACAAACTTTGCAATACCCGCTTCAAAAAATGTTGCCGCTAATGATTTCAAATGATCATTGAACTAGTTGGTTTGAAAGTGCTGCCCTCCCAGCAACGTCTTCAGTTCAGGGAAAAGGTGAAAGTCGCTGGGTGCCAGGTCAGGACTGTACGCCGTATGGTTGAAAATGTCTCCTTGAAATTGTTCAAAGAGCCGGTGGGTTGTGCGGACGAGCGTTATCATGGATCAACACAATTCCTGAAGTCATCATTCCTCTTCGTTTGTTTTAAATGACTCTCCGCAAACGTCGTAAAGTACGAAGATCTTCAAAACAACGTCAATGCTCATTTGAAATCATTGGCGGTAACATTATTTGAAGCGGGTATTGTAAAGCTTGTGCACAGGTACGATAAATGTCTCAATCTTTTCGGTGATTATGTTGAAAAGTAACCATAAGTGTACAGAACTTTTAGTAATAGAAGAGCTTGTTTTCTTTGAACTTGTCTTTTATTTATAGCCTATCGGAGGTTGAAAAACACGGCCCTCGTATGTACATGGTAGAGACATTAAACAGTGAACATTTGTGTCAGCTAAAAGGAATGGTAAATAATAAGTTAGTCGCTGGCTACAGTGCGAGATGAGTAAGGAGGCCGTAATAGGCCGCAGTAATCAGTCTCTCTGGGGCAATACTCAGAAACATCAAATGGAACGAGGAGGTTTCTGTTTGCATGCGGTTTGTGTGTCCGAATGGCTCTTTTGAGGGTTAGGGACGAGCGAGCGGAAAATTCTCATCGACTTTAGCTACCATGTGTGTAAAACGTAGTTTACAGGTACTTGTAAAAATATTGTATACGTTGTACCACGATGCGTTTCCACTGGTCACTTTTTGTGTGCTTTTCCATTAGGCCCGTGCCTGTTTTACAGGTCGATTCAATGAATAACCGGAAAAGTTGTATGTGTTACTCACACGACTTTCTCTACCTGCTCTACACACAAGCTTCTTGATTGTTCTTCTTTCTACACAATGCTAATCGAGATAAACATTAGCAGAATGTTCTTATTACTTAGTTCCTTATAAGTAGAAGTCAACTAAAGGAATGTGTTATGTTAAAGTGATAGTCAAATGTTTTAAAAGCTATCGTTATGCGATTGTCATTGCAAATCGCTTCTTTGCTTGGCCAGGAGCAGAAAACTAGACATTTGCTGCCTGGGAAAAGTAGAAGTACTTTACAATTGAAACCAATGACAAGGAATGTCTCGGAAACTGTTACCTCCACAACAAAAATTGTGTGTTTTTACGAGATCTACATTTTTATGACGTAAGTTTTTGTGTACTTCTTACGGTTGAGCATTTAAGCACATTTCAGCAAACTTCATTCACAATAAAGAAGTCTTCAGAGATTATTCCCAGAAAATTAAAGGTATACATGTTAAATGGGATGTAAATATCTTTAATATATCTACGGTATTTTAATCTCAATTGTTACAGCCATTTTTGGGAAAACAAAATGTTTTCGAAACCTTTCCATGTAAAGGTTAGTTTATAGTTAGGGATTACATTATGCAAACATTATTGTTAATATGCATATTCTTCTATCTACTTTAAGATAATCCAGATAATCATTAGCAGAAATGTTCTTAATCATTTGCTTCCTTATAAGTAGAAGGGAAATAAAGGAATACTCTAGCCTAAAACGATAGTCAAATCTTTTAAAATCTGGTTGCCTTGTGGTTGAAATCCATTTCTATGCATGACCAGGAGCTTATGTTCTTGTTTGTGAAAAACTTTTAAGTATTTTAAATCTAAAACAAATAACAAGGAATATCTCGGAAACGGACAATTCCACGAAAAAGCTATGACATAAATTGTGTAGTTTTAGCGTGATGTACCTATATTTTTGTGCAGCAAGTTTCTGTCTATTTCTTCGGTTTACCAGTTACGCCAAATTTAGCAAAATTGTTTCAGAATAAAGAGGTATTTAGAGGCTATTCCCGGAAAATTCAAGATACACATTTTATTTTTCATATAAGTACCTTTAATATGCGGTTTTTTAATGAAAATAGTTAGCCATTTTTGAGAAAATTATATTTTTCGAATTTTTTTCCATGTGGGTGGGGGAATTTTTATCAATATCTTTGTATAGCATCCCTGGAAGATACTAAACTTAAATACCAAGTTTGGTATTTTATTGACTTTTGTTTTTTGATTTAATCGTGTTCACAGACACATATACATTGCTGAATTTTTTTTTGGATACAAGGGAGTCTAAAACGTGTATTTACGGTGAAATCTCTATATCAAAATTTTATTTGGAACTGAATAGCTTCTCTATACAGTATGTACATGACCTTCACACTTACCTTTCTCTTTACGATTTTTTTTGTCATTATCTTTTTAATTTTCGATGTTGAAATTACAAATTTAAGCAAGAATAAAACTCTTTGTGGTACGCGTAGAGAAAGTAAAACTATATACTGTGATACATATCCCACTGCGATTTTAGCCCAGACTGTACTTCCAACTAAATCTTCTCCGTACATTGCGCAATTATTTGGTGTGTCAATATCATAGAGGCGGTTCTTAGTCTTTCTCCACACACTCCAACTGATTTCAATATAACATAGTTTGAGAGCCTCTGATTTCTTTCCGCATCACTTGCATTATACATGTCTGAAGGCAACCTTGGGTGTAGAAATTCGTGTGAGAGTTTGTTGTGGCTCTCCAAGCAAATGTGAAAGCAGACTTCACGTCTGAGCTGATTTTCTTGACATTGAAGTGCTGAGAATGACGCAGCACAATATTTTCTTTCCATCAATAACACTGCGTACTGCCGATACAGAAAAAGTATTCACGTGTCAATATTTGTGCTGGGAATTTTGAAATGTTTGTAAATATTTAAAAAAAAACACTTTTGAAAATATTAGTTGTATTTTAATGACCTCTACATTTTTAATTTATAGATAGTACATGTTATATAAATAGATAAGGAGGTGTTGTACTCCACCAAAAAGTTTGAGATTTCATCGGAAATACACATTTTAAGGTCTCCTGGACCAAAAATATTGTGTGTTCGTGTGTTTCTGAACATACCTCAAAAGTCTGTATAATACCAAACTTGGTATTTAAGTATCTTCCAAGGATCTGACACGAACACTTTTAAGAAAACAACCCCATCCCCAACTACATTTTATGTTGAAAATTTCGTATAGTTAAAATGTTGGCCAAATAAAATGCATATTTTGAATTTTCTAGGAATAGCCTCCAAGGATTGCTTTATTCTGCATGAATTTTGTTGAATTTTGTTTATCTGGTAAACCGCAAAAGAAACAAAAAATTATATACAAAAATGTAGGTCTGGTTAAAACACACAATTTGTCATGCATTTTTTCGTGGAGTTAGATTTCCGAGATGCTCCCTATTCGTGGTTTAAATTTTAAAGTACTTGAAACTTTTCTGATATGGTCTTTTGTAGACTCCTGGCAATGCAAGAACCGGATTTCAGTCACATAGCAAGCAGCTTTTAAAAGATTTGACTGTCGCTTTATCCTTGTGTATTCCCTTCTACTTATAAAGAAGTAAGTAATAGGACCGTTTCTGCTAATGTTTATCTCGATTAGCATGAAGCAGAAAGAAGAAGAATCTTTTTAACAATAATTTGTTACATAGATGTTGAGTCATACGAACGCATTTCAAGGCAAAATGTTTCCCGCGCCTTGTGTTCCATTCACATGACTTTCTCTAGCTGTACGACATTAAAGAGATTCTCTTCTCCACGTCACTCCAATCGTGGTAAATAATTGTCTTATTGGTTGCTTCCGTGTAAATAACGGAGTACACTAGGCTAAAATGATACTCCAATATTTAAAAAGCTATCCCTATGTGAAACAGTTGAAGTCCAGTTCGCTTTGCTTTACAAGCAATAAAATAAGAACCACGAAACTAAAGGTGTTATTGAAACCAAATAACAACGAAAATGTCGACAGGAAAAACACACATGACATAAATCGAGTTGTATATTTTTGTGTAGTAAGATTTGTATATCTCTTACTGTTTACCAGTTATACAAAAAATAGAAAAAAATCATCCAGGATAATGAGATCTTCAGGGGTTATTCGCAGGTAGTTCAAAATATATATATTTTATCGATGTAAATATCGTTAATATATGGCATTTAATCAAAATATTAGCCATTTTGAAGTAAATAGAAATGTTCGATATTTTTCCATGTAAAGGCTAGTTTATGGTGTGGGGATTTTCTTGAGAATCTTTGTATGGAATCCTTGAGAGATACTAAACTTTAATACCAAGTTTCGTATTCAACGGTCTTTTCGTTTTTGAGCTATGCTGTCCAAGGACACACACACACATACTGACCTTTTTCTAATAATTTCTCCAACTAATTTTTGATTCATGGGGTCTCAAAATCTGTATTTCTGTCGAAATCTCGGTATTGGATTTTTGGGTGGAATAAAATATCTTCTCTATCTACTATTACGTTGTTCATATGCACTAGAGAAAATAAGAAATTAACATTTTCTGTATTGGAACTTTGGCCCACGGACAAATGATAATGTTGAAATAACTTTGATTACTGATTTTATAACATTTTAAAAAGTTTAGAATTTTTAATCTGTAAATTATTAACTTTTTTTTCTGAAAAATTGCTATTTAATGTATACTTCTGCATTTTCCATGAAATTTTAGTTGTATTTAAACAAAAACTGAGAGTCATGGAAATTTTGAAAGAGTGTATTAGCGATATTTATATAGTTGTAGACTCCGAAGCTAAATGTTGATCGTCTATAGAGGCCATAGATTCTAACATCTATTTGCTATAACAAAAGCAATTTCCATATTGTGTAGCAAAAGCTTCACTGCCACTGTTCCTTAACGTGTGAGTAGCAGATGAAGTTCACACGTGAAGTAAATACAATATTACTGAAACTGCTTCTCGGCGTTCTTTGAAGTGTAAATATAAAAATGTGGCGTGGAGAGACTGTGATAATCCCAGAGGGAGGCGCTGAAGGAGGCGGATGTTATTACATCAGACGGATCTAATATCAACAAATGGAAAAGGAGTGGAGATGTAATAAAAGTATTATTGCATTAGACCCGTGGGTCAACCCGCGTCTGTTGCTTTCTCAAATGTTAATCAACTTAGCCAGAAACTCGTTCACCAGATACATATACACACTGAGGTTAGTTTGTGGTGAGTTTATTGAAAGATAAACTTTTCAGAAATCCTGGGTAATGTGACAAAAGATGTTGCGGAACTTCACTATACAGGGTGTTTGAAACCGACACCAAACGAAGATGTGGACATTGTTGGGCATACCGTGATACGTGAATTTAATTTTCAGCTCTAAATTCGGCACATACAAAAACTGGCATGAAATAATCATGGATTAGGCAGTCGTACATAACCACTCCAAGAGAGATGCCGGTTGGTAGCGAAGGTCCCAGTCCCGTGGTGTAGGCGTGGTTTGATAAGACACGCCGGCGCCGCAATGGTCTCCTTAGTAATGCAAAACGTAGCATGTGGGCGTGACGTATGACAACCGTTGTTCCTTTGCTGCCTAATCCAAATGTGTGCGGCTTTTAAACACACATAAAACTCTAAATAAAAGAGTTTGAAAGTTGCGACATCAAGTTTCGGATAAGTCAGAGTGTAAGGTAATCGACTGCTATCCTCGTTTGGTTTCGTTTTGAAACTGCCTCTGTGTGACAGGTATTGTTAACAAACACGGCTTATTACAAAGCGCACATATTTTCTTTGGTGCTAGGCTCCCTTTTCTTCATTGGTTAAGTTTCGCGTAACTTCGGAAGGACAGGGTGACCACATTGAGCCATGAAGAACGCTATACACTGTCTCTGCCAATATGTCGCCGTTCATTTGTCTACGTCGGAGTCGGTCTGGATTAGCACCCATGAAATACATAATAAACGGACCTGTACATGCCTCTGAAAAGTCCTTGATGCGCCGGCTATGCTCGTCCATGTAGAACACAAGCTTCTCTCACTGAGGGGGAGAAAGAATGACTGGGGGTATGTAACACGGGGTAGACTTAAAAATAGAAGTACTTCACTTTGAATTTCACTGAATTAATGTTTTTATTCACCCTTGTTACTTGTTGAGGCACTAACCCTACGAGCGACTCCCGACAGAGTAATTCTTGAAGACGTAGAAATATTAACAACTAGCGCTATTTTATGCTGGTTACCAAGTTCTTGTTTTCGACGGTCATTGGTAATTACTGCGTACTTTTCTATTACGCAACAAATCAACTCGGGCGATAACTACAATGTCTCGCGTAAAAAACTCAAATAGTTGTGCACTCACAGCTGCCGCGTTCATGCAAGTACAATGTACAGCCTATAGTATACCGCGTTCATCATCACGCGTCTGTCACGAAAAATAAGCAGCAACAGCAACAATAATAACGTAATGCCCTGTAGGTACATCGCTTAAATACCTAAAATCTCAAATATCGAACTCATTCCTGATTGGCTGAAAAGAAGCGCAAAAATAACGTTGTCACGTGATTAACTTTGTAAGCTATTTGTATTCAACTCACGTGACCGCTCTTTATAATGAAAAAATCCCTAGCTGCTAACTTTTAGGGGACAAACCTTTCTCTAAAAATCTGATGTGTTACATTCACATGACTTTCTCTACATCTCTGCAACAAATTATTGTTAAGAAGCTTATTCTTCTATTTACTTCATGCTAATCGAGAAACATTAGCAGAAATAGTCTTATTACTTGCTTCCTTGTAAGTAGGAGGGAAATAAGGGAGTACCATAGGTTAAAGTGATAGTCAAAAGTTGGTTGCTATGTGACTATAGTTCCTTTGTTTGTATGGACAGGACTTGACAAAGTCCCGTAAGAGAATAGTACAAGATTTTTAAAGCTGAAGCAAGAAACAAGGAATATCTTAAAAACGACCAGCCTCACGAAAGAAATGTACATAACATAAATTGTGTATTTTAATGTGCTCTACAGTTTTTGTGTGATAAGTTTTTGTCCATCTATTACAGTTTAGTAGTTACGCAAAATTCCAAAAGAATTCATCGATAATAAAGTAGTTTTCAGAGTCTACTCCCAGAAAATTCAAGACATACATTTTATTTTCCAGGTAAATATCTTTAATATACGACATTTTAATCAAAATTGTTAGCCATTTTTCAGAAAATCAAAATTTTCGAAAAAAGTTCCATGTAAAGGATAGCTGTGGGTGGGAGATTTTCTTGAAAATCTTCGTGTCGCATCCTTAGAGGATACCAAACTTAAATACCAAGTTTCGTATTTGACGGGTTTTTCGTTTTGAGCTATACAGACAAATACATACACACACGCGGACAGTTTTTCTAAAAATGCTTTTTTTTTTTTAATTCAGGGAGGCCCAAAACATGTATTTCCGGTGAAATCTCGGTATGGAATTCTTGGATGGAATACAACACCTTCTCTATACACTATGTACATAGAACGTGTAGAGAAAGTAAAGTTTACCCTGTTACTTATGTCTCTAATGCTATAGAAGTGTTGCTCCACAAAGGCAATTGTGTTATTAGCATTAACAAAGAAAGTAACCTTGGGGAGCACAATAGCAACTTCTTCGCCCTAAGGTTTTGTGTTCCACAATCTGCTCAGTCTTGGCTGCTGAAGCAGATATTTCCTATATGAACCCTATGCAAAAATATTAATTAAACTAATAACATACACAGCGAGCTAATATACTGTCGCAACACTAGAGATGTGGTAGCATTACTGCTTCCATTCTGTCTGTCGAGCCCAGTGTTCACGTACATTAGTAGTGGGCACAAAATTCTGCGCCTTTCTTGAAAGGGAATTAGGATTGGGTTGGACTCGACTCTTCCCCTCCTAACAGCCATGGGAGATTGGCTACTACTAGGCGGGGTTGTGCGATACCTAAAAAAATCTCCAGTAGTAGACTGAATAGCCAGTAGATGGCTGTCGTCCCTACCAAGTTTTTCGGTAGTCTTCCCTTTGGGGTTGACGCGCGTGGGTCGCGTCTATGAGGAAGAGCTGTTTTGGTTGGAACGTGAATGGCATCTCTCCTCTGCCAGGCCCCCAACTCAAACCCTGTTAATGTAACACGCACCTACCCTTTAATTCATGAGAGACAAGACCCAGACAGTTTTACTAGGGTCGGCTGATTTAGTCCCGGATCTCTCGGTGAAAAGCATTTAAAAATATTTTTTGTTTGTTTATTTCTCAACATAATCTCCAGAAAGGCTAATACATTTGTCATATCGGTGTTCTAATTTAACTAAACCATCTCTGTAGTGCGATTTATCAAGGTCCTCAAAATCAGTGACCTCCTCGTTGCTGTGAAATCTTCGTCCTCCCAAAACATTTTTTTTGAGGTTTGGGACCAGCTGGTAGTCACTGGGTGCTAGATCTGGTGAATAGGGAGGATGTTCAAGTAATTCCAACTTTAATTTTTCCCGTTGTAAAGACTGAACGAGGGGCCGGAGCATTGTCGTAATGAAACAATTTGTTTTCTTTTTTTTTTCTTTTTTTTTTATTCAAATTAGGTCTTTTTCATTTAACGTCATCACTCAAACGTTGTCGCCCTCCGTGGTATAATGGTTACTATAGTAACTTCATATACCCAAGGTCACGGGTTGAAACCCGGTGGAGGACGATGGATTTTTTCGGGTGTAAAAATCCTTATAATGGCATTCTTCTGAAGGGAAGTAAAGCCGTTGGTCCCGTGTCGTAGATTTACGGCACGTAAATGAACCTTAAGCCTGATAGAGAGGCCTCTGAGCAAAATTAAGCGGTATTTCACGCCCAGAATGGGACGCTGAGAACCACAGTAGTTAAAGAGCGTCCATAAATAACACGCCATTTACATTTTTACTCGAACGTTGCACTAAGATTGCGTACTAGTCACCAGTGATACTTTTACCCTTTTCCAAGTAATCGATAAAAATAATTCCCTGTGCATCCCAGAAAACACTCGCCATAACCTTGTTAGCTGGCAAAATTGACTTTCTCTTTTTTGGAGTTGGCTCACCTGGCGCAATTAACTGTTTTGACTGTGATTTACTTTCTGGAGTGTAGTGATGTATCAAAGTTTCATCCATGGTAATAAGCCGTTTCAAAAATACGGTAGAGCTCCACAGAAACAGCTTGTCTTTGCAAAAGACTTCAACAGCGTCTCCTAGTACATGTGTACTGGACTGTACTTGTGTGGAAAGAAATATTCTTTTGCAAGAATCAATTATATCTGATGTTTCATTCACATGACTTTCTCTGCACCTCTTTAACAAATTATTGTTAATAAGCCTATTCTTGTATCCATTTTATGTATAAACATTAGCAGAAACAGTCTTATTACTTTGGTATTTGTAAGTGGAAGGCCCTAGACTAAACAGACAGTCAAATGTGGTTGCTATGAGATTGAAATCCATTTCTTTGCGTGACCAGGAGTTGACAAGTTCCTGTATGAGAAAAGTTTCAGTATTTTAAAGTTGAAACCAAGAAAAACGAATAACTCGAATACGCTCAACTCCAGGAAAAAGTGACACAATTTGTGTGTTTTAACAATCTCTACATTTTTTGTTGAATAAGTGTTTGTCTATCTCTAACGGTTTACTAGGTATAAAAAATTTAGAAAAATTCACCAAAAGGTTATTCACAGAAAATTCAAAATATACATTTTATGGTATGCAAATATTTTAATTATAAGAGATTTTAATCAAAATCGTTAGTAATTTTTGAGAACAAAATTTCGAAATGTTTTCCATGTAAAGAGTAGCTAGGGATGGGGGAATTGCTTAAAAAAAACTTTCTGTTGCATCCTTGGGAGATACTGAACTTCAATATTAAGTTTGGTATTTAACGAACTTTTCGTTTTTGAACCAGTCTGCCAACAGACACACATGGATAGTTTTCTAAAAATGAGTTTTGTTTCAGAGGCTCCCAAAACATATATTTCCGGTGAAATCTCGGTATCGAATTTTTGGGTACAATACAATACCTTCTTTATACACTATGTACTTAGTACGTGTGGAGAAAGTAAAAAGAGAACGTTAGGGAGTAGAGAAAGTCATGTGAATATAACTTGGAGCAATGCGAGAAGTGGAAGAAGGTTGGAATGAGAAAAAAATCTGATGAGTTTCATTCACATGACTTAATGGGAAAAAAATAGCAGAAATAGTCATATTATTTGCTTCCTTGTAAGTAGAAGCGAAATAAGGGAGTTCCATAGGTTAAAGTGATAGTCAAAAGCTGGTTGCTATGTGACGGAAGTTTTTTTTACTTGTATGGACAGCAGTTGACAAAGTCTTGTGTGAGAAAAGTATAATTTTTTAAAGCTGAAACCAAAAGCAAGGAATGTGTCAAAAAGATAAACTCCATGAAAAAAATGCATGTAACATAATTGTGTGCTTTAAAGTGCTCTACATTTTTTGTGTGATAGGTCTTTTTCAATCTCTTACTGTTTAGAAGTAGTGCAAAATTCCGTAAAATTCATCCAGAATAAAGTAGTTTTCAGGGGCTATTCCCAGAAAATTCAAGATATACATTCTATTTTTTTCGGTTAAATATCTTTAATATGATATTTAAACCAAAATCTCTAGAGCCATTTTGAGAAAATCAGAATTTTGGAAAAAGTCCCATGTAAAGGGTAGTTTGGGTTGGGGGGATTTATCTCAAAATCTTCGTGTCGCAGTCCCAGAAGATACTAAACTTAAATACCAAGTTTGGTATTTTACGAACTTTTCGTTTTTGAGTTATCGTGCTCACGGACACACACACACACACGGATCTTTTTTAAAATGTTTTTTTTTTTTGGATACAGGGGACCCTAAAAGGTGTATTTCCGGTGAAATTTCCATATAGAATTTTTTGGTGGAGTGCAATACATTCTCTATATACTATATACATAGTACGTATAGAGAAAGCAAACATGCTTACACTAAGAGCGTGATTGTAATACATAGGACATGTGAACGTGTATGGAATGATGTATCTGACCTAGCCCTTTGCATTGCCTACTTGGCAAGGAGATAAAGGTTATGCTGACTTGCGGGTTGTATATACTCCCTGATCCATGTTCCACGTGATCCTGCTAATCGGCTTACATCGAGCAGGCCAAGATTGATACGCTCTGGCAAGCTTCTGTTAATTGCAAACTCCAGCATTCAACTTCAAACTCTACTTTTATATAGCGTATAGACCCAAACAAATCTGATGTCACATTTACACGACCTTCTCAACTTATTCTGAAAGAAACTATAATTTTATTACTTTCTCTACACGTACAAAGTATATAGAGCATAGAGAAGGTATTGCACTCAAACCAAAAGTTCGATCTCGGATTTCACCGGAGCTATACGTTTTAGGGTCCCCGTATCCAAAAAAGCACTTAAAGAAAAAGGTCTTTGTGTTTTTGTGTGTCTGTGAGACTGTCAACATGATAGCTCAAAAACGAAAAGTCGGTAAAATACAACATTTAAGTTTGGTATCTTCCAGGGATGCGCAACTCCAAACTCCCCTTTGCTTAGAACTTCTTTTCGAAAAAGTTTATTTTTTCAAAAATGAATAACGAATTTGATTAAAGATATTTACCTGACAAAAAGAAAGTATATATAGAATTTTCTTTGAATAGTTTCTGAAGCTAACTTTATACTGGATGTATTTTACGGAACTTTGTATGACTGCTAAACCGTAAGAAATGGATAAAAACTTACTACACGTTTAAACACACAATTTGTTATATACATTTTTTTTCGTGGAGTTGATCGTTTTTTTCAGATATTCCTTGTTTTTGGTTTCAGCTTTAAAAAAGCATACATTCCTGTACGAGATAAATGTCAAATCGTGTCCATATAAACAAAGGAACTTCAGTCACATAGCAACCAGCTTTTGACTATAACTTTAACCTATGGTACTTCCTTATTTCGCTTCTACTTACAAGGAAGCAAGTAATAAGACTTTCTGCTAATTTTTTCTCGATTAGCCCTAAGTATTGCCAAATGTTTAAGTTTTTTTAAGGCTACAGACACAGAAAGTTTAAGTATAGATAATGCTGAGAAACAGAAAGTGGTGACTGAGACGTGGAGAATGCCTTACTCAGCAACGCAAGTAAGTGAATTCCCAGGGTCTGAGAGCGACAAATCAATGCGACCATTCTTGTTCGTCTTCAGTAGAAGAGCAGCTAGGGACTGTCTCTAGATGGTCCTCACATTGATTCCCTTACTAGTGTTGTTCACATTTCTCTACACGTTCTTTGCACATAGTGTATAGAGAAGGTATTATAATGCACTCCCGAGGTTTCACCGGAAATAGACGTTTTAGGGTGTCCCCATGCAAAAAAAAAAATCTGTGTTCCATTCACATGACTTTTTCTACATCTCTGCAACAAATTATTATTAAAAAGGTTCGCTTCTATTTACTTCATGCTAATCGGGAAAAAAATAGCAGAAATACTGTTATTACTTGCTTCCTTGTAAGTAGAAGCGAAATAAGGAAGTACCATAGGCTAAAGTGACAGTCAAAAGCTGGTTGCTATGTGACTGAAGTTCCTTTGTTTGTATGGACAGCAGTTGACCAATTCCTGTATCAGAAAAGTATGTTTTTCCAAGCTGAAACCAAAAACAAGGAATACCTCAAAGACGATCAACTCCACGAAAAATTGTATATAGCATAAATTGTGTATTTTAACATGCTCTATATTTTTTGTATGGTAAGTGTTTTTCCATCTCTTACGCTTTAGCAGTTATGCAAAATTCTATAAAATTTATTCGGAATAAAGTAGCCTTTGGAGGCTATACCCAGAAGATTTAAGATAAACATTTTATTTACTAGGTAAATATTAATATATGATATTTTAATCAAAATCGTTAGTCATTTCTGAGAAAATCAAAATTTTCGAAAAACGTTCCATGTAAAGGGTATTTTACAATGGGGGATTTTTCTCAAAATCTTCGTTTCGCATCCGTGGAAGATACTAAGCTCAAATAACAAGTTTGGAATTTTACTGACTTTTCGTTTCACGGACACACACGCACGTGCCTTTTTCTGAAAATGCTTTTTTGGATAGAGGGGACTCTAAAACATAGACCGGCTAGAGACTGAGATCCGTGGTTCAAATCCCGACTATGACATTGAATTTTTCAGTTTGTCTCTACCTATCCAACTCCTGTCCTACACACGGCTAGAGACCGGAAGATCCGTGGTTCAAATCCCGGCTATGGTATTGAATTTTTCAGTCTGACTCTAGCTATCCAAAAGAGTTATATTTGGAAATCCTCCCTTTAACAGCAATAGACACAGAATTGGCGCACAGAAACGTTGCCACAGAACATAGAGTCTGTGCAGAAATGCTTTAAGCCAGCGGGCGGGCGGTGGGCGGGAGTTTTGGGCCATGGGTCCTTATTGATTATTTGGGTCGTCCGCCCCGCACACTCGCGCTGTCACTGCCCCCCTCAAGCAACTAACTTTTCGGCTACAGTATCCACTAGACATAATTTATTTATTACTCTATGCTAGCTCGTTTCTAACGTCGTAACAAAACCAACACTCACAGCAATATGATTTATCACTATCTATCTACTTCACAAGGGAAAAGTTGATTTTGTTTTACTGCAATATCATTCTATTGAACTGTAGAACATGATTTATCACCTCGGACAAAGCAACTGCGTGTTGAGTGGATCGCAATGACACAGCTGATGATTCCGATCTTTTTGGGGGTGGTTTTAAGGGGTGCTTCTGTGAAATTTGACCTAAAACTGCAAAAACTTAAATTACTACTTTCTCTACACGTACTATGTACATAGTGTATAGAGAAGGCATTGCACTCCACCCAAAAATTCGATACCGAGGTTTCACCGGAAATATATGTTTTAGGGTCCCCTGTATCCAGAAAAAGGTCCGTATGTTTGTCAGTGTGTCGTATGTGTGAACTCGATAACTCAAAAACGAAAAGTCGGTAAAATACCAAACTTGGTATTTAAGTTTAGTATCTTCCAGGAATGCGACACGAAGATTTTGAGAAAAATCCCCCACCTCAAACTACCCTTTACATGGAGCTTTATTCGAAAATTTTGATTTTCTTAAAAATGGCTCTAACGATTTTGATTAAAATATCGTATATTTAAGATATTTACCTGACAAATAAAATGTATATCTTGAAATATCTGGACCAATTTTGCGGAATTTTGCATAACTGCTAAACCATAAGAAACGGACAAAAACTTACAATACAAAAAAGTTGGAGCACGTTAAAACACACAGTTTATGTTATATACATATTTTTCGTGGAGGTGATCGTTTTTTAGATATTCCTATTTTTGGTTTCAATTGTGAAATCTTATACCTTTTTCACACAGGAACTTGTCAACTCCTGCCCATACAAACAAAGGAAGCTCAATCACATAGCAACGAGCTTTTGAGTATCACTTTAACCTGTGGTACTCCCTTATTTCGCTTCTACTTGCAAGGAAGTAAGTAATAAGACTATTTCGGGTAATTTCTTCTCCATTAGCATGTAAATAATCATGAAATAGATAGAAGAATAATGATTCGTAAAAATTGTTTGCAGAAGAGATAGTGATGTAAATGGAACCAAACTGTTTCCCCATATATTGTGGTGATGGAATCAGCTGGATCATTAGTTTGCGCGGTGCAGACTTCATTCTGCGCATGTAGACACACTCCTCAAACATTCCACAAGGGGGAGAGAGACAAAACCATATCATTAACACCAAGTTGAGGTAGAAAATGAAGCCACACTTCCCTCTGGGTAGATCCGCTCTCAATTATACAACACGAGCGACCTCTCAAACACTGTCCACTCGCAATACTTTCTCTACACATTCTACACTAACGCTTGCTATTCCATCTACTACGTCCTAAAGCAGATAAACATTAGAAGAAATGGTCTTCTTACACATTTCTTTGTGGGTAAGTACCAAGGAATTAAGGAGAAAAATCTGATGTGTTCCATTCAAATGACTTTTTATACATCTCTGCAACAAATTATTGTTAAAAAGCTCTTGCTTCTATTTACTTCATGCTAATCGAGAAAAAAATAGCAGAAATAGTCTTATTACTTGCTTTCTTGTAAGTAGAAGCAAAATAAAAGAGTACCATAGGTTAAAGTGATAGTCAAAATCTGGTTGCTATGTGACTGAAGTTCCTTTGTTTGTATGGACACGAGTTGACAAATTCCTGTGTGAAAAAAGTGTTAAGGAATATCTAGAAAAACAATCAACTACAACAAATGTAATAAAACATAAATTGTGTGTTTGAACGTTCTCTACATTTCAGTGTGATAAGTTTTTGTCCATCTCTTACGGTTTACCAGTTATGCAAAAAATCCGTAAAATTCATCCAGAATAAAGTATATTTATAGACTATTCCCAGAAAATTCAAGATATACATTTTATTTGTCAAGTAAATATCTTAAATTTACGAGATTTCGATCAAAATCTTTAGTCATTTTTAAGAAAATCAAAATTTTTGATTTTTTCCCATGTAAAAGGTAGTTTAGGGGCGGGGATTTGATTGAAAATCTTGGTGTCGCACTCTTTGAAGATACCAAGTTTGGTATTTAACGGTATTTTCGTTTTTGAGCTATGCTGCCCACAGGCACACACGGACATGGTTCTAAAAATGTTTTTTTGTGGATTGAGGGGGTCTCAAAACATATATTTCCGGTGAAATCTCGGTATCGAATTTTTGGGTGCAATACAATACCTTCTCTATACAATATGTATATAGTACGTGTAGAGTAAGTAAAAATGCTAAAGGTACATTAGTCTTTAAGAGCCGGTGGTGTCCAAAAAAGATTTTATGTAAAGTGTAGTTTGGAGTGGCAGGATTTTCTTGAAAAAACACGTTTTGCGTCCTTGGACACACACAGGGCAGTATCGTGGTTAGACCACTCGCCTCTCACCAAAGCGACCCTACTGCATGTGGGAACTGCTGGACAAAGCGGTGTCCTCCAGTTGGAAGACACACACAGGGCAATATCGTGGTTAGACCACTCGCCTCTCACCAAAGCGGCCCTACTGCATGTGGGAACTGCTGGACAAAGCGGTGTCCTCCAGTTGGAAGGCACACACAGGGCAGTACCGTGGTTAGACCACTCGCCTCTCACCAAAGCGACCCTACTGCATGTGGGAACTACTGGACAAAGCGGGTGTCCTCCAGTTGGAAGGCACACACAGGGCAATATCGTGGTTAGACCATTCGCCTCTCACCAAAGCGGTGTCCTCCAGTTGGAAGACACACACAGGGCAATATCGTGGTTAGACCACTCGTCTCTCACCAAAGCGGCCCTACTGCATGTGGGAACTGCTGGACAAAGCGGTGTCCTCCAGTTGGAAGACACACACAGGGCAGTACCGTGGTTAGACCACTCGCCTCTCACCAAAGCGACCCTACTGCATGTGGGAACTGCTGGACAAAGCGGTGTCCTCCAGTTGGAAGGCACACACAGGGCAGTACCGTGGTTAGACCACTCGCGTCTCACCAAAGCGACCCTACTGCATGTGGGAACTGCTGGACAAAGCGGTGTCCTCCAGTTGTAAGACACACACAGGGCAGTATCGTGGTTAGACCACTCGTCTCTCACCAAGGCGGCCCTACTGCATGTGGGAACTGCTGGACAAAGCGGGTGTCCTCCAGTTGGAAGGCACACACAGGGCAATATCGTGGTTAGACCACTCGCCTCTCACCAAAGCGGCCCTACTGCATGTGGGAACTGCTGGACAAAGCGGTGTCCTCCAGTTGTAAGACACACACAGGGCAGTATCGTGGTTAGACCACTCGTCTCTCACCAAGGCGGCCCTACTGCATGTGGGAACTGCTGGACAAAGCGGGTGTCCTCCAGTTGTAAGACACACACAGGGCAGTACCGTGGTTAGACCACTCGCCTCTCACCAAAGCGGTGTCCTCCAGTTGTAAGACACACACAGGGCAGTACCGTGGTTAGACCACTCGCCTCTCACCAAAGCGGTGTCCTCCAGTTGTAAGACACACACAGGGCAGTACCGTGGTTAGACCACTCGCGTCTCACCAAGGCGGCCCTACTGCATGTGGGAACTGCTGGACAAAGCGGTGTCCTCCAGTTTCCCCCGCCAATTATCACCAGTATTATCACCTGCTGTGCCATTGTAGTAAAAGCGGGCGACAAACAGTAATGCACACCCTGAAACATGCGCATCTTTTTGTAAAAACGTATTGCGTTACATTCACATGGTCCTATTGTTTAAAAATCTGATGTGTACAATTCACATGACTTTCTCTGCAACAAATAATTCTTAAAATACTTATAGTTCTATTTACTTCGTGCTACTCAGAAAAAATTAGCAGAAATAGTCTTATTACTTGCTTCCTTGTAAGTAGGAGCGAAATAAAGGAGTAGCATAGGTTAAAGTGATGGTCAAAAGCTGGTTGCTATGTGACTGAAGTTCCTTTGTTTGTATGGACATCGGTTGACAAATCTCTCTATTAGAAAAGTATAAGTTTTTTCATAGCAGAAACCAAAAACATGGAATGTCTGAAAAACGATGAACACCACGAAAAACTGTATCCAGCATAAAGTGTGTGTTTTAACGCACTGTACATTTTTGTGTGGTAAGTTTTTGTGTATCTGTTAAGGTTTAGCAGTGATTAAAATTCCGTAAAATTCATCCGGAATAAAGTATTCTTCAGAGGCTATTCACAGAAAATTCGAGATATATATTTTATTTGTCAGGTAAATATCTTTACTATACGATTATTTAATCGAAATCGAGAGTCATTTCCTGTGACCGATCGCTGCGGATCCTCAAACTGCTTTCTGGTGCGTCGTGGGGCGGCGATCGTTCAGTGATGCTGCGTTTGTACCGTTCACTCGTTCGCTCAAAACTAGACGACGGTTGTTTTATTTACGTCGCAGCGACCGCCTCTAAACTTCGCCTTTTAGACACCGTTCATCATATCGATTTACGTCTTGCTACAGGAGCCTTCCGCACTAGTCGTGTGGAATGCTTGTATGCCGATGCTGGTGAACCCCCACTGGCAGTGCGTCGCTCATTTTTACTTTGTTCGTATGCTGCTAAGTTGTCTGCGAACCCCCGCCATCCTTGTTTTAACCCTGTGTTACGCCCGGATTATTCACACCGCTATCTGAGGAACGCCACTGCTTCACGCCCCTGTGGTATTCGGTTTCGTGAACTGCTCTCCGATAGGGGTCTCAGATTGCCTCTTGTGGAGCGTGTTTTTGTTTATCCGGAACCTGCTTGGCAACTGAGGCGTCCCAGTTTCGACCTGACCCTCTCCAACCTTGTGAAACGTTCGACCGCTCCGGAGGTATTTCAGCGACTGTTTTACGAACTTTTAAGCAATTAACGGGCATATGCACCGGTATTCACTGACGGCTCCCAGCTGGCAGGAGCTACAGGTTGTGCCTTTTATTTCAATGGAGTAATACATAATTATCGACTTGCGGACGCCAGTTCGGTATTCACCGCCGAACTGTACGCTATCTTTTACTTTCTAGATTTTATCTCGCTTTTAGCACCTGGTAGTTTTCTTGTTTGCAGCGATTCCTTGAGTGCCCTACAGGCTCTGCAGCAGTATACTGCTCATCACTCGTTATGCGCATTCAATCTCGCCTTTCTGAATTGATTGCTTGCAGCTAGCAGTTCATCTTCACGTGGGTCCAGGTCATGTCGGTATTGCAGGTAATGAGGTAGCGGATAGGTCTGCCAAGGCTGCCTGCTCCTTGCAGGATTATTCGGAAGCGGCTGTGCCCTCAGGGGATGTTTCACGTTACTTTCGCAGGTCTCTTCTTTTAGCTTGGCAGCAATCTTGGCAAAACTTAGCAGGTACACAGCTTCGCACACTCAAAGACACGGTACAGCCATGGCTCACATCTTGCCAGCCAAACCGGCGACGCGAGGTTATCCTTACGCGTCTGCGTATCGGTCACACGCGGCTAACACATGGCTACCTTCTACGCGCTGAGCCAGCTCCTATATGTCAGACCTGCGATGTTCGTCTGTCTGTGGCACATGTGTTGCTTGATTGTCCGAAATTTCATCGTGAACGGCAATCCATCGGCCTGGGTACCTCCTTACCTGCCATTTTATGCGACGACGCCAATTCCGTCGATATGGTGCTACGTTTTGTTGCCTCTATTGGCCTCAGCAAAGGCATATTACCTGTTTCATGCGTGTGTGCAGTTTTAGCCTTTTTAACTTTTTAGACTCTGACTTTTACCATATGGGACCACTTTTTGTGTGTGTGTTTTTAGTTTTTTAACCTTTTAGCTTTGTTTGTATCACCCGGGCCTTTTCTCGTGTGTGCCTTTGTAAGGGTTTTTAGCACATTTTAACTTTTCTTCTCTACATTTGTTTTTAATGTGTTTTTCTTTTTCTTAACTTCGGGCCCAAATGACCTAGTTGTCGACGGGCCCTTAAACACTACTCACTCACTCACTCGAGTCATTTTTTAGAAAATTAAAATTTTCGATAAAAGTTCCACGTAAAAGGTAGTTTGGGGTGTGGGGATTTTTCTCAGAATCTTGGTGTCACATCCCTGGAAGATACTAAACTTAAATGCCAAGTTACCGGTTTTTGAGTTATCGTTTTCAGACACACATACGGACCTTTTCCCGTAAATGCTTTTTTAGATAAAGGGGACCCTAAAGTATATATTTCCGGTGAAATCTCGGTATCGAATGGTGGAGTGCAATACCTTCTCTATACACTATGCACATAGTACGTATAGAGAAAGTAAAAATGACATTTCTTTTTTGTATTTGTTGCTAATCAAGATAAACATTAGCCGAAATTGTCTTGTTTCTTGCTTTGTTGAAAGTAGGATTTAAATGACGCAATGTACTAGGCTAAAGTGATAGCCGCAGATTTTAAAAGTTTTGAGTATGTCGTGGTGATCGAATTTGGCTTCTTTGCATGACCAGAGAAAACAATCACCGACGACTTCCTGTTTGAGAAAAGTATTTTAAAATTGTAACCAATAACAAGGAGTTGCTGTACAAGAAAGATATATAGGAAGTAAATTATCGCTTTTACGAGATTTTTGTTGTTGTTGTAATTTTTGTCTATCACTTAGGCTTTACCAGTTATACAAAACAATTCAGAAAGAAAGAGAACTTCAAAGACTGTTCCCAAAAAGTTCAAGATACGCGTTTAATTTGCTCTTAATATCTTTAATATACGCCATTTTAATCAAAATCGATAGCTATTTTTGCGAAAATCAACCATTGTTTTAAATATTTCAGCGCAAAGTAAAGTTTTTGGGGATGTGACTTTCTTGGATATTCGTGTGACATTTTTGGAAGATTTGGAACTTGAATATCAAGTTTGATATTTGACTGACTTCCTTTTTAGTTTCTCTGCATAGTACATGTGCATTTCTAGAAAAGATCCGGGTGTCTGTGTACACAAAAAACGAGAATTCGCTAAAATATCAAACTCGCCTAGTTTTTCCAAAGATGTGACAGAAATATTCTGAGGAAAATCCCCCACCGCAAAATACACTTTACATGTAATTTTTTCTAAAGGTTTGATTTTCGTAAAAGGCTAACGATTTTGATTAAAGTATTAAAATACGTGGGTACATGATAAATAAAAAGTATAATTATATTGAGTTTTCTGGGAACAGGCTCTTAGCTCTAAATTTTGTGATTTTTTTCTGTAAACCGTAAGAGATAGACAAAACCTTCCCACACAAAAATGTAGATTTCATTAAACCACACAATATGGATCATGTACATTTTCTTTTAAGTTGATCATTTTTTAGATGTTTCTTGTTATTGGTTCAGTTATAAATATTTTCACATAGGTACCGGTAATTTGTCAACGCCTGGCAATATAAAGAAAGGATTTAAAAGATTTGACTTTCACTTTAGTCTGTGTATGCACTTTGTCTCTTCTACTTACAAGGAAGCAGGTATTGAGTGATTTCTGTTAATGTTTATCTTGATTTGCATGAAATAAATAGAAGAATACACAAAAATATGTTACAGAGAGATAGAGAAAGGCATGTGACTGGAACAGATCAGATATAAGTTTGTACTCGGAGGATATTAAGTGTTATATTTACGGTGAAATTTGGACATCAAATTTTTGGGTGGAATACAATAACTTCTCTATATATTACGTATGGTGAGGTAAACTCGGTTTACTTCTCTCTTGATAGGGGAGTAGTGAAAGTAAGTCAGACAGTTTACAGTAGGGTAGCCGTTCCTCAGCAGTGATACCTGGTGAGTGTCACTTTAAAGCAGGAACTGACATTGGGGATGGATATCGATCAATCGATCTCTCGTACAGACGGGACGGGAACGATGATTTGTACGCCTATAAAGCCGATAGTTAAGTACCGCTAATGCCCTCTTCAGTACCGGGCTATGTAATGTCGATAAAATTGAATCCTCACTTTTCTTCTACAAGGATGCTCGCAGACATCGCTTTAGCCCTTGTAGAATATAGCTCTTAACTTTGTCTAATAGACTAGACCAATATTTCCATATATAGTGTTCCTTACTGAAAAATCTGATGTGTTCCATCCGCATGACTTTCTCTACATCTCTGCAACAAATTATTGCTAAAAGCCTTAAGCTTCTATCTACTTCATGCTAATCGAGATAAACATTAGCAGAAATGGTTTTATTACTTGCTTCCTTGTAAGTAGAAGCGAAATAAGGGAGTACCATAGGCTAAAGTGATAGTCAAAAGTGGTAGTCAAAAGCTGGTTGCTATGTGAATGAACTTCCTGTGTTTGTATGGACACGAGTTGACAGATTCCTGTGTGAGAAAGCTGAAATGAAAAAACAGGGAATATATCAAAAACGACCAACTCCACGAAAAGAATGTTTGTAACATAAATTGTATGTTTTAATGTGCTCTACAATTTTGTGTCGTAAGTTTTTGTTTAGCTCTTACGGTTTAGCAGTTACGCAATGTTCTGTAAAATTGAACCATAATAAAGTAGTCTTCAGAGACTATTCCCAGAAAATTCAAGATTGACATTTTATTTGTCAAGTAATTATCTTTAATATACGATATTTTAATCAAATTCGTTAGAGCCATTTTGAAAAAGTGAAATTTTTTTAATACAGTTCCATGTAAAGGTAGTTTGTGGTGAGGGGATTGTTCTCAAAAGCTTCGTACCGCGTCCCTGGAAGATACCAATCTTGAATACCAATTCTGGTATTTAACAGTCTTTTAGTATTTGAGCTATGCTGTCTACAGGGGCGCGCGCGCGCGCGCACACACACACACACACACACAAACACAGACATTTTTCTGAAAATTCTTTTTTTGGCTTCAGGGGGACCCAAATTATATATTTCCGGTGAAATTTCGGTATGGAATTTTTGGGTGCATTACAATACCTTCTCTGTACACTATGTAGATAGTATGTCTAGAGGAAGTAAAAGTGGTCAAGTCCACCAAAAAATGAATTTGACAATAAACTGTGTTTCAACGAGATCTACATATTTTGTGTGGTAACTTTTGTTAATCGTTTATGGTTTACTGGTTGTGCAAAATTCGGCCAAAATAAAGAGGTCTTCAGAGGCTATTTCCAGAAAATTTAGAATCATTTTTTGCGAAAAACAAAATATTCAAAACTTTTCCAATGTAAAGGATTTTGTGGTGATGAAGATTTTCTTGAAATTCTTTGTGTCGCATCTTTGGAACCTATTTTAAAAAATACCAACTTTGGTATTACGGTCTATTCGTTTTTGGGATAAGCTGTCTAGACACACACGACCTTTTTCTAAAAATGCTTTTCTTTGGTTCATGAGACCCTAAAACGTCTATTTCCCGTGACGTCTAGGCATCCAGTTTTTGGGTGGAATGCAATATCTTCTCTATACACTATGGAGATGGTACGTGTAGAGAAAGTAAAAAGTACCAACTTTGGTACTTAACGGCCTTTTGGTTTATAAGCTATACGCCCACACATGCAGCTTGTTCTATTTGTTTTAAATCAGGGGACCTCAAAACAAATTCCCCGTGAAATTTAGACGCCGAACTCGATACGTTCTCTAGCTACTATGCACGTACGTGTAGAGGAAGTAAAAAGGTTCATGTCAAATGCTTGAAAGTGGTGAAGTAAACTGCGAATTTTCCTGTTTCTGTGATTTATTTTTTTAGGGGGTCTGTGTGAACTAAAACAACACATTTCCAGGGCAACTGAAACAAGAAAATAAGGAAATAGTTTTTCGTTGGGATAAGCACTGCATATGTCATTCGGCAGCTGATGTTATAAAATGCACGCACGCACGCACGCACGCCCTGTGTGCGACAGCTCTCATGGTTACCTTAATTCCTGCAAGGTAGTACAGTCTTTTGTTTTCCTTCTCTGTTCGAGTAAAACAGTTTTACCTCTTGGGGAGAAAAAACACGTTTTCTAAAATTAAACGTAGCATTGAGAACAGTTTAGCAAGGGTGCATGTTGGTCAAACTGTAGTGCGTTAAATGGACAGCAGAGGTCGTTATATAGCGTTCATTTGTTCTCTACGTTTTGTGATAGGTACTCGAAACTTGACAATTTGCGGATTTGGAATGTTAAGCTTTTACTCACAAGTGAAGTTGGATTTCGTTAATTTTGCAGTTCTGCTTTTAGCCGCTTTGAAAGTCTACAGTTCGTACGGGTACTTAGCTTAGTAGCTTAATGTTACCCGATATATTTTCCAGAAAAAAACTGAAGTTTCATCCACATTTTGCTACCTAATCTACAAACTTTTTGCAAAAGGTTATTCTTCTTCCTCTATGATAATCGACGTGAGCATCACCAGAATGATCTTATAAAGGAAATAAGGGAATATACTTAACTGAAGAGATAATCAAATATTCTAGTAGCATGTCTGCCTCACATTCAACAGGTCGCGAGTTCGAAGCTTGTTTAGGGTTTCTTACCGGGATAAGGGTTTTTTTCGGAATTTTTCCCTAATTCTGAGAAGACGAATGTCGAACACCTTTTAAGATCCATGGACTCAAAGATCATTTTAGTGGCATTTCACCGATTTCATTCATCGTTCGAAATGATCAACCAATGATAAAGGACATTAAGCAACAAAAAATCTTATGTGTTCCATTCACATGACTTTCTCTACATCTCTGCAATACACTATTGTTAAGAAGCTAATTCTTCTATTTACTTAATGCTAATCGAGAAAAATAAGCAGAAGGGTCTTATTACTTATCTTCTAGTATGTAGACTAGAAATAAGGGAATACCATGGCCTAAATCGATAGTTAAATCTTTCAAAATCCGGTGACTGAAGTTCGTTTGTTTCTATTGACAAGAGTTGACAAATTCCCGCATGAGAAAAGTACAGTTTTTAAAGCTGAAACTAATAACAAGAATATCTCAAATAAGGCCAGCTCAATGAAAAAAAGTATAACATAAATTGTGTGTTTTAACGAGCTCTACTTTTTTATGTGGTTTTTGTCCATCTCTTACGGTTTACCACCTGTGCAAAATTCTGCATATTCATTTAGAATAATCATGTCCTAGAAAATTGAATATATGCGTTTTATTTTTCATGTAAATATCTCAAGATATTTTAATCAAAATCGTAGGAGCCATTTTTGACAAAATCAACATTTTCGTTTGTTTTTTTTTTTTTCATGTAAAGGGTAGTTTGAGGTGGGGGATCTTCTTGAAAATCTTCGTGTCGCATCCTTGAAAGATACTGAACTTAAACATAGTGTTTCGTATTTAGCGAACTTTTCGTTTTTGAGCTATGCTGCCCCCCCTACACATATACGCGGACATTTTTCTAAAAATGTTTTTTTTCTTTGGATTCAGAGGGTGTCAAAATATATATTTCCGGTGAAATATCGTTATGGAATTTTTGGGTACATACAATATCTTCTCTATACACTATTCACATGGTATCTACGTTAGGGAAATTAAAAAGAAAAGAAGCGTGGTACATTTCAAAGCGCGCCTTGTGGTTATAGTGACTGCTACACTCAGCTGATGGAGAAGTTGTCTAAACAGCACGGCGAGCTCAAGCCCTAGCCTCTAATAAAAAGTTACATGTCAGAGGCGAGGTTTTTCTGTTTTTATTCCTTGCTCTAAAGTTTATATCCGTGTTTTCTGCATAAACTTGTATTTTAGGGGGAATTAGCTGCATAGAGATGGAATAGATAAAACTGATATTTTTACAAAGTAATAGTAAACAAATGGTAGCCCAGAGTAATATATTTATTTGTTCTCCTCCTTGCTACGAACCTCTTTAAACGGGAATGTGCTCTACCAAGTGAGATGATGTTGTCTTCGTGTAGCATTAGCATATATATACATAACCTATCACAATGTTTCGTCATTGAAATTCGCCTGTTTGCGTGTCCAGGAGTAAAATAAAAATTCAAGGAAGACTTCTTGTTTGAGCAAAGTATACGCATTTTGTAAATGAAACCAATAAAAACAAATATCTCGGAAACAGTTAACTGTACAACAAAAATGTAAAGAACACGAACTGTGTTTTTGCCGAGATCTACATTTTTTCAGTAGTAAGCTTTAGTCTTATCTCTTACGGTTTTCGAAATATACAAAAATGATTTAGAATAGCGACGACTTCAGAGGATATTCCCAGGAAATTCAATGAATACTTTTTCATATAACCATATTTAATGTTTGTATTTAAATCAACATCGCTAGCCAATTTTGAGAAAATTAAAATGTTCTAAATTGTTTAATGTATAAAAGGTAGTTTGGGGTGAGGGAAATTTTGTTTAATATTTTTGTCCCATTCGTTGGTAGTTAACGGACTTATTGTTTTGCAGTTATGCTGCACACATAGCATGTCCTTTTCCTATGGGTTTTATGGAATCAGGGTGTCAAAATATATCTTTCTGGTGAAATATCGGTATCGAATTTTTTGATATAAAAAGTAAAAATATTATTTGAGGTGGCTAGAGTTGGAAATATTTTCGAAAATCTCTGATAGCCTTAAGGTTTTTTACTTAAGATAATCTATGTGTGATATTTGAAAAATTGATACTATATTGGATACCTTTTTGAAATTTGTCAGCTTTTACACACGATAAGATATGTTTACATCGTTCAAACGTCTAACACAAATTCTTACGCAAATAGTTTTGGTCTAAATTCTTCTTTCCACTTCATGATAAGATAAACACTAACAGAAATAATCTCTTTGCTCGCTTCCTTACAAGTAGAAGGGGGAATACACTAGGATAAAACGATAGTCAAATGTTTTAAAATGTGGTTGCTATGATATTGAAATCGGTTTCTTTTTGTGGTCAGGTGTTGACAAGTTCCTGTATGAGAAAAGTTTTAAGTATTTTAAAACTGAAGCCAATAACAAGAATATCTCGAAAATAGTCAACTCCACGAAAAAATATAATACCTACATAAGTTGTTTGTTTTAAGGAGCTCTACATTTTTGTATAGCAGGTTTGTCTATTTCTTTCGGGTTACTTGGTCAGCAAATTCAAAAGAAATCATCCAGAATAAACATTTATTTAGAGGTTATGCCCAGAAAATTCAAGATATAGGTACATTTTATTTGTCATATAAATAAGAGATTTATATCATGTCATATTATATTTTAATTAAAATCGTTAGCCATTTATTACGAAAATCAAAAGCTCCGCGCGCGCATCTGTTGTCTGGAGAGAAAGCGAAAATTTGGTACTTATTTTCCAAAGATGATACGACACGGGGATTTAGAAAAAATCCCCCCACCAAAACTACCATTTATGTAGACAATTTTTGAAAACTTTTGTTTTTCCTCAAAAATGGCTGATTTAAATCAAATATAATATTTAAGGTATTTCACGAAAATGAAATGTAACTTTTGAATTTTCTGGGAGTAGCTTCTGAAGACCTCTTTATTCTGAATGACTTTTATTGAATTTTGGATAACTACTAAACCGTAAGAGATGGATTAAAACATACCCCACAAAAACACACACAATTTATGTTATATATTTTCGTGAAACTGGTCGTTTTTTTAGATATTCCTTGTTTTTAGTTTCAGATTTGAAAAAATTATACTTTTCTCATACAGGAATTTGTCAACTCCCGTCCGTACAAACAAGGGAACTTCGGTCACATAGCAACCAGCTTTAGACTATCACTTTAACCTCTGGTACTCCCTTATTTCGCTTCTACTTACAACGAAGCAAGTAATAAGACTATTTCTGCTAATTTTTCTGAATTAGCATGAAGTCAATAGAAGCATAAGCTTTTTAACAATAATTTGTTGCAGAGATGTAGAGAAAGCCATAGTAGTGGAACACATCAGATTTTTAACTTAGTTCTAAGCATGCATTTCCGGTGAAATCTCGGTATCCAATTTTGTGTGGAATGCTATAAAAAAACTAATATCATAAAACACGCGGCTATGAACAGATATGTTGGTGGAAGAGCCCCATGGCGTTATGGAAAGCAATTACTTGCAGAAGGAGCATGCGATATTGACTAGGGCAAGAAAGGAATGTAATAGTTCCCATGTCAGTCATTAAAATAAATCTAATTTTAGAGCGAGGAATGCATTCAGATCCCTGACGTGTGTTCTAGAAGGACATCGATCTCGACCTGAGGCAAGGCACGCTCCCCTTTTAGCGGTCGCACGGATGTCGCCGGATAGCAGGCGTTCTCCTAGTAAAGGGGAGGCGCCAAATGAAATATTCAATTTTGAGTTCTATACGCAGGCCATCCTGAAAGTAACAGACGATTTGGCATAACTAAACAATAACGAAAGTATCGACACAAAACTTTATTTACAAAGTTGCACTACCTTACTCTATTTTTCAACGTAATCGACATTGCTATCAAGGTATTTATTGTCACGTGGTACACATGTTATACTCTTCCACCGCTAAACATCTGAGTCAAGATGTCAGTCATTTAGCGGTCCTCATGGCTGGGAAATCTTTTCCGTCCAAAATGTCCTGTACGGTGTCCAAAGTGAAACACCAATTCATCTTGCTCATTTTATTAGCATTTGCTTTCAACTCTTCTATAATGATGAACTTCCAGTTCGGTCTTTATCGTGCTCAGTGGTTCTTCCTTGATTACTGTAAATTATGCGTCATTTCCTCATTGAAGACTCGTTCTTTGCATTATCACATACATTTGCGGTATTTGTCTATAATTTGATTGCCCCAGCATTTTTGGGCATTCAGAGAAGCGAATAAGTTGTTTGGCGGTAGAAAAGTCTTGATAGAACGGAGATTGTGTTGAGAAATAGAGTAAGGTAGTGTAACTTTGCAAATAAAGTTGATAACTTTCGTTATCACTTAGTTATGCCAAATCATCTGTCACTTTCTGGATAGCCTTCGTATATACAGAATGTGATAACATGATGGTCTTGCAACAGAGAAATTAAATTACAAACTCCTGAGACACATCTCCTTGTAAGATCGGACAATAATGACGTTATTCCCTTAACTGTGTTTCGTAGCCACCTCTAAGCATCAGACACAACACAGTGTTGCATTACAAAGCAATCGAACAGGCATCCCCTTGTATGCTAATGTGACCACAAACAAGCGAGTGTTCATTACAAACTGTTGACGCAGTAAATCACTGTTCGGATTTCACTGGCAGAGAAAGGCGTCTTTTCTTGGATTATCATGTCTGCTTGGCTCAGAACAAGTACATCACTCGCAGGATGATTGTAGAAACTGAATAATGCAGCGAAAATCTACCAGGGTGGTTTTGCAAGTCTGGTAAAAAAGCCAGAAGAATGTTTGTTTCGTAAATAGGTCGGCTTCTTCTCGACATGGTCCCTTCTGAGTGAATACAGTTGGACCAGCGATCCTCCAGCTCAGTTCTGTTAAACTCTACAAAATACTCATTAACTGTGACTATCAATTCCTCAATTAGTAAAACTTTTCTTTCCATCAAGCCGAAGCTTCAAAGAGCAAGAAAGAGTCACTGGAGGCTAATCCTGGTGAGTAGGGTGAATGAAAAATCATTTCAAAGCTCTTTTGCTACTGTTGTTGCTAATGTGTGAGATGGAGCATTATCCTGGTGAAAGAGCATTTCTTTGCGCGCTAACGTTGGCCTTTTTCAGCCAGCGCAATCTTCAAATGAAGCACAATGGAGTACAGGTGTAAATGTAGATGACGTGTTATTTATGGACGCTCTTTAGCTGCTGTGGTTCTCAGCGTCCCATTCTATACTGGGCGTGAAAGACCGCTTAATTTTGCTCACAGACCTCTCTATCAGGCTCGAGGTTCTTTTACGTGCCGTAAATCTACGACACGGGACCAACAGCTTTACTTCGCTTTGGAAGGAAGTCCTGCCGGGTTTGAACCCGCGACCTTGGTATATGAAGCTAGCATGGTAACCATTACACCACGGAGGGCGACAAGAGTACAGGTATGACTCTGCGTCTGAGATTCCTTGCGAGACTCAAGTCAGTGGCTATCACCTCAACAACTGACAAAATGAACTTCACCTTCTCCGGTGTACTTTCTCAAACAAACTTCCATTGATTTGACTGCTATGTAATGAACATCAACAGTCACAAATCAGCCCAAAAACTCTTGCGCATTGCACTTAAACATCTCTAGACATGGTGCTGTAATATTGTTCCGGATGCGCTTTTGGTCGACTGCGAACAATCGCGGCATGCGCCTCACACACAGCTTCTTCATAATCATATCTTATAGCTAGCTGCCTACAGTCTCGGCAATATCACGAATTTTTTTCAACGGTCTTGCATTGCCATATCATGTCAATGTTCTCTTGAGTTTTTTTTTAAGTTTAACGTCTTTTAACCTGGTTGGTCATATCGGACGATGAATGAAATAGGTGAAATGCTGCTCAAATGATCTCGGGGTCCATGGAGCTTAAAATTACTCGACGTTCGTCCTCTCAGGATAAGGGAAAACCCCTATAAAAACTTTATCCGGGTAACTCACCCTAAGCGAGATTCGAACTCGCGTCCTTTTGAATGTGAGGCAGACACGCTACCACCACACTACCCAGGTGGAGTTGTGAACTCAATTGGACGCCCGGAGCGCGCTTTACCTTCAGTGATTATCCGACCCTGTTTAAATTCATTAATCCAAGAGTAAATAGTCTTTAACGATGAAGCAGAGTCCGGGTGAACTTTATCCAATTAATTATGTTTTCATTTGTGTGGCAGACCAACCCTTTAAATGAAAATATTTAATAACTGCAGGAAATTCCGTTTTATCCATTTTAAATCTGTCAAAATTTTGCCCAATTCAGGCGGCTGTCAACAATGAAATGTGCGCTGTACACTCATGAAATGTTATACAATCGTTTAATCAAGTTCATCTGGTACATTCTCCGTCCGCATAGGTAGTTGTCACTCTTCTACCAAACCTATAACAGTTCCTCAAGGATCTATCCTGAGACCAGTTCTGTTCAACCTGATATGCCTGCAACGCCTACAGCTCAAATCGCTATGTTTGCGGACGATACTGCAATCTTCATCGCAATATCCACACCGCCAGAAATCATCTTCAAGGGGCATTGAACTTTATTATACTCTGGCACGACAACTGGCGTATTTCACTCAACCAGCAAAAATGTGAAGCAATGATCTTTACACTATGCAGACAGAACTATCCACCACCAGTAACGCTCCCAGCGAAACATTTACCCTGGAAAACTGAGACAGAAACAGTGAAATATCTCGCTGTACTCCTGAATCGACGACTCACATGGAAACCACATAAGTAATAAACTTAAACTAGCTCGAGCAAGATTGGCAAAGCTCTGCCCTTTTCTCAACAAAAGATCTTCACTCAAACTAAAAAACTGCACACGACTCTATTAAGACCATTGCTACTATACGCCTGACCAGTTTGGGGAGGAACCAATCCTTCCGAAATGAAACATATCCAGACATTTCAAAACAAAATATTGCGAAACTCAACGAGTGCACCAGAAATAGTCAACCACATAGAGAAACTGGAATCTGCTTCATTCAACTGTCAATTTCTTCACAAGCCGAACAGTTCTACAGCAAGTTAAGACGTCTCAGGGGCCATTCACTATTCTCTTGACAGAAAATCTAGATATACAACTGGACAGCTCTCACAACAAGACTTTCTGTAAAATAAAAACAAAAATGCACTTATGAGGGACCTAATGGGGCTTATCTCATTTCAATGCTATTCAGTATCATGCATGTAAATAATGTTTAATGATCTGTAGATATCAGACGCGCTGATGGATCAATAAATCATTAAAAAAGACCTATAATGAAGCCACAACAAACATATTCCACTGGTTCAAGACTTAATCAAACTACCCTAAAATGTAATTGCATTGGTGCGAGTGACTTCCTGCTTTATACTCCCAACTGAGCAAATGCTTCACCAAAAATACTAATCTACAGAAGTTAATAAAATTAGCGTTTGGGATATAAATGTTCTGCTATAACCGGTTAGGATAAAAAAAAAAAGCTGCGCAGGACTTATTGGGCGATGTTATTGCCGATTGTCATTTTCCATTCTTCCGCATGTTCATTAATATCAGACGCGCATGCGCATCGCGAGATTTTTGTCAGGTGTGGACGTTGCAAGCGGCAGTGGGTGAAACACAAATTATAGTGTACCGTAGAGTACATAAACCATACATTAATACTGAGATAGAAACCGGAAACTACTAACACCTATGTCAAGAGCTTCAGCATACAAGTTCTCTGGTCTGGCTAGGGAGCTTATTTATAGTGCTGCCACTGGTGAAAATAAGTACTGTCTGTTTAGCGGTGTTTATCTAGTGGTTTGGGGCGCCCTTTTAGCAATCGTTTTCTTAGTCTGAAGCAAGTGAGGGGTGAAACCGCGTGACAGAGTGGAAGAAGGAAGCACTGTTGCCGATAATATTTGTGTGTCCGCTATGTACTGCCTGATTCCTGTAGATTTTGAAGACTCGACATCTGACTCTGGATAAAGTATTGCAACACTGTTGACTGCTTTGTCACTTGTGCTCCTCCCACAGCTTAAAGTGTTACTTGAGCGATAAGCCACTCCAACCCAATAGTGATAACACCGCTGAACAGACATTGCTGCATTCAGCTACGCATGCGCGTATTGTAACAATGATAAATGCGGTGATGGCAAATCTCCATCATTCCTACCACCTCCGAACACCGGTCATCTAAAGTGGGAAAAGAGGAAACAGTTGAAGGCGTGAGATGCGCGGACCCACATTTGGCAATATTTTAAATTACCTTGACCAACTATAATGGTATACTGTGATACCGATCGGGGTATACTTTGGGTGTGGAGAGAAAGTATACCCCCGCTCGATATTGTTTTTATTTTTCACCAGGCCGTGTGTAGGACAAGAGTTGGCAAATGTAGCTAGACTGAAAAAGGTATTGTTTCATTCACATGAGTTTCTCTAGTTATTCTTAGAAAAGCTTATTCTTCCATCTACATCGAGATGAACATTAGCAGAAACGGTCTTGTTACTGGCTTCCTTGTAAGTAGAAGGGAAATAAGGATAAAGCGATAGTCAAATCTTTAAAAGCTGGCTGCTTTGTCATAGAAACTCAAGTCTTTGCACGGAGAAGAGTTGACAAATTCCCATGTGAGAAAAAATGTTGGGTATTTAACATTGAAACGAATAACAAGGAATATCATGACCAAGGTCGCGGGTTCAAACCCGGCGGAGGACGACGGATTTTTTCAGGTGTAAAAATCCTTATACCCTGAATATAAAAGAAACATTTTTAGAAAAATGACTGTGTGCGTCAGTGTGTATGTATGCATGCGTGTTTGTGACTGTGGGCAGTATAACTAAAAACGAAAAGACCCTTAAATACCAAACTTGGTATTTAAGTTCAGTATCTTCCAAAGATGCGACATGAAAGTTTTCAAGAACCAAACTACCCTTCACATGGAGAAATTAATAGTTTGATTTTCTAAAAAAATGGCTCTAACGATTTTGATTAAAATATCGTATATTAAATATATACACACATATATCTATATCTATATACACGTGACAAATATGCATACCTTGAATTTTTTGGGAATAGCTTCTGAACACTACTTTATTCTGGAAGAACTTTACGGAATTTTGCATAACTACTAAACTGTAAGAGATGAACAAAAACCTACCACACATAAAATGTAGAGCACTTTAAAACACACAATTTATGTGATATACCTTGTTTTCGTGAACTTGGTCGTATTTGAGATATTCCTTGTTTTTGCTATCAGCTTTAAAAACCCCGCACTTCGCTCATACAAGAATATTTCAACTCCTGTCCATACAAACAAAAGAACTTCAGTCACATAGCAACCAGCTTTTGACAATCACTTTAACCTTTTTTTTTTCGCTTCTACGTACAAGGAAGCAAGTAATAAAACTATTTCTGCTAATTTTTACTTTCTCTATACACACTGCACATAGTGTACAGAGAAGGTATTGCACTCCACCCAAAAATTCGATACCGAGATTTCACTAGAAATACATGTTTTAGGGTCCCCTGTATACATAAAAAGCATTTTCAGAAAAAGGTCCGGGTGCGTGTGTCCGTGAACACGATAGCTCAAATGAAAAGTCGGTAAAATACCAAACTTGGTATTTAAGTTTAGCATCTACCAGGGATGCGACACGAAAATGTTGAGAAACATCCCCCCACCCCAATCTACTCTTTACATGGAACTTTTTTTGAAAATTTTGATTTTCTAAAAAATGGCTAACGATTTTAATTAAAATATCATATATTAAAGATATTTACCTGACAAATAAAATGTATATTTTGAATTTTCTGGGAATAGCCTCGGAGGATTACTTTATTCTGGAGGAATTTTACGGATTTTCGCATAACTGCTAAACTGTAAGAGATAGACAAAAACTTACAACACAAAAAATGTAGAGCACATTAAAACACACAATTTATCTTATATACGATTTTTTGTGGAGTTGATCGATTTTTAGATACTAATTGTTTTTGGTGTCAGCTTTAAAAAACAGATTCTCATACAGGAATTTATATCTCCTGTCTATACAAACAAAGGAACTTCAGTCGCATAGCAACCAGCTTTTGACTATCACTTTAACCAATAGTACTCCCTTATTTCGCTTCTACCTACAAGGAAGCAAGTAACAAGACTATTTCTGCTACCTTTTTTCGATTAGCCGGAAGTCAATAGAAGCACAAGCTTTTTAACAATTTGTTGTAGAGATATAAAGAAAGTCATGTGAGTGGAACACATCAGAATTTTTCTCAATGAGCATGAAGTAAATAGAAGCATACGCTATTTAACAAAAATTTATTATAGAGATTAGAGAAAGTCATGTGAATGGAACACATAAGATATTTTTGTCTTTGTTACGGTTTATCAGGTATACAAAAGTCATTCAAAATGAACAGGACTTCAAGAGGTTACTCCAACAAAATTTAAGATAAATACTTTATTTATAATAAGTATTTTAATATACAGTATTTTAATCAAAATATTTGGACATTTTTGAGAAAATAAATTTTCGAAAAATTTTATATGTAAAGGGTAGTTTGGAGATTTTTATGAAACCCTTTATATTGCATCATTGAAATATTAGGACTGAAGTACCAGGTTTACTATTTCATCGAATTTTGGTTTTTGAGCTAATGCTGTTCAGATACAGGGCATTTTTATAAAAATTAAATTTTATTCTGGGGATCTCAAAACATGTATTTTACGTATTAAGGTCGGTACATAATTTTTGGGTGAAATAAAATGCCTTCTCTAAATTCTAGGTACTTGCATAGTACGTGGAAATACAGAGAAAGAAACAAGAGTTTCAAGGTTCGGCTGATAAGTCCCGGACCTCACACAGATAAGGCGCCACTAGGCCAGTTAGACGGTAGCATCGTGTAGTTTAACTCTAGACTAGCTTGTATCCATAGTTACAGGTCAATAGCTTGTTTAGTTTTCGAATGACACCATTTTAAACAAGACAACTTTAGATTGTTAACGAAAATGGAGGATTTGGAAAAACGAGCAGTGATTAAATACTTCCATTTAAAAGGCTTAACGCCTAAAGAAATCAAGGAGGAAATGGACAGTACATTGAAAGACTCTGTCCCTTCATATTCAATGATTAAAAGGTGGGTTGCACAGTTTAAAATGGGACGTACGAGCACTAGTGATGAGCCTCGCTCTGGACGCCCTGTAGAAGTGACAACTCCAGAGATCATTGAAAAATTCATCGTTTAGTACTGGAAGACCACAGATTAAAGTTGCTTGAGATAGCAGAGGCTGTAGACATATCAAAAGAATGAGCAGGTAATATTTTAAGTAATGTTTTGGGCTTTCACAAGGTCTGTGCAAGATGGCTGCCACATTTGTTGACACCTGATCAAAAGTTGCAAAGAAAATCTGTTTCTGTTAAGAATGTAGAGCTCTGCCGTAAAATTCCAGTGAATTTTTGAGGCGGCTTATTACCATGGATAAAACTTGAGATACATCACTACACTCCAGAAAGTAAACCAGTCAAAATAATGGATTGTGCCAGGTGAACCAACTCCAAAAATGTCAGTCAATTTTGTCAGCTAACAAGGTTATGGCGAGTGTTTTCTGGGATGCACAGGGAATTATTTGTATTGATTACTTGGAAAAGCGTAAAAATATCACTGGTGAGTACTAAGCAAGCTTACTACAACATTTGAGTGATGAGGTCAAAAGAAAAAGACCTCATTTGCCAAAAATGAAAAAAATCATGTTTCATCACGACAATGCTCCGGCCCATCATTAAGTCATCCTAATGGGAAAATGTGCGAATTGCTTGAACATCCACCCTATTCGCCAGATCTAGCACCCAGTGACTACCTCCTGTTCCCAAACCTCAAAGCATTTCTTGGAGGACGAAGATTTCATGGCAACGAGGAGGTCATTGATGCGGTAAACAGCTATTTTGAGGACCTTGATAAATCGTACTACAGAGCTGGTTTAGTTAAATTAGAACACCGATATGACAAATGGAGATTATGTTGAGAAATAAAAAGAATTAAATGCGGTTATCAGTGAGAGGCCCGGGACTAATCAGTAACCCGAGTATTATTGCGACTAACGTAACCTCAATTCGTTATTCACGGCTGTAAGTCACTTTCAAATGGAAGTATTTAATCACTGCTCGTTTTTCCAAATCGTCCATTTTCGTGAAAACTCTAAAGTAGTTTTGTTTCAAATGCTGTCATTGGAAAACTAAACAAGCTATTGGTCTGTAACTATGGATGCAAGCTTATCTAGAGTTAAACTATACTATGCTACTGTCTAACTGGCCTAGTGGCGCCATATCCGTGCGAGGTCCGGGATTTATCCACCAACCCTAGTAAAACCTTTAGTTTAGTGTAGCACAGGACCCAGTGTTGAAAGGAATAGCTGAGATAACTAGTGAGGAATGGGGAAAAGTAGTTCAATATACGAGAAATGTGATAGGAAATGCATGGAAAGGATTTTAGAGGAAGTAGTGGAACCTGTGAGTATACTATTAAGTAACCGCAGCGAAGATAGTGAAAGTGTATGTGATGAAATTATTTGTGAAAAGGAACTGGAAGATGATCTGGGAATGCAGACGGACAGCGGCAACAGTGTACCGAGACATCCGCTTGTCAACAAGAATGCCAACCGCAAGGTAATTTCTCACCAATAACAGTTATGGTATTAAAAGACATCAGTATAAAACAGTCGTTAGATAAACAGGCTGTATGTTGAAGGAGAGGTGTGCTATGAAGATCCGCCCACGTAAATAAAGTTATTAATTGAGAACACTTGTTGGGTTTTGTAATCATGTAAATGTACCTTCATAATTCACTTGACCTGCCCATTACGCTGAGTGGCTGAGGAGACCACTTTATGGATTTTTGTGGCTAATGGCATCTCTCCCAGAGAAATGCTCTTCTTTGCTTCGTAATAGCGAGACCAACTCAAATTGCTGAATGCCGGGCCGTAATTTCCTCTGAAGTCTTCCGTAAGAGTTGCACAAAAGTTCCCAGAAGTGCACCTATACGAAAGTAGATGATATTTAATATTTAGGTGTTGGTAACGTCCGTGACCACAATAAAACATAAAAATACACAAATATTCTACAGAAAAATATACAAGCTCGCCTGGGTAGTGTGGCATTAGCAGTCATAGGTTGCGAGGGCGATTCTCGCTTAGGGTGAGTTACCCGGATAAGGTCACTTTTCGGGGTTTTCCCTTATCCTGAGAAGACAAATGTCGAGTAACTTTAAGTTCCATGGACCCCGTGATCATTTGAGTAACATTTCACCAATTTCATTCATTGTCCAATACGACCAACCAGTTAAAGTATTTTAAGTTCCATGGACCCCGTGATCATTTGAGTAACATTTCACCAATTTCATTCATTGTCCAATACGACCAACCAGGTTAAAGTACTTTAAGCTCCATGGACCCAGAGATCATTTGAGTATCATTTCATCAATTTCATTCATCGTCCAATACGACCAACCAGGTTAAAGTATTTTAAGTTCCATGGACCCCGTGATCATTTGAGTATCATTTCACCAATTTCATTCATTGTCCAATACGACCAACCAGGTTAAAGTACTTTAAGCTCCATGGACCCAGAGATCATTTGAGCATCATTTCACCAATTTCATTCATCGTCCAATACGACCAACCAGGTTAAAGTACTTTAAGCTCCATGGACCCAGAGATCATTTGAGTATCATTTCATCAATTTCATTCATCGTCCAATACGACCAACCAGGTTAAAGTATTTTAAGTTCCATGGACCCCGTGATCATTTGAGTATCATTTCACCAATTTCATTCATTGTCCAATACGACTAATAAGGTTAAAGGACGTTAAGCTAAAAATAAAATAAAAAGAATTGTACATTTCGTATAAATGTAGTCATTTTTAGGACACACCATTTGAGATATTCCCTCATATTGGTTTCAATTTTAAAATACTTATTTTTTTTAAATGGGAGATTCTCATCCATTTCATATCTATTTTTTTTTTACTTCAGTTCATATTACGAACAGCTCTTAAAATGGATTTTTTTTTTTTTGAAGGCTTAAAACAGTTGGAGAAATGCTCGAAAAGTGTATGGAGCTAAAAACAGATTATATCGTAAAATACACAACTACCAAAAATAAGCTATTTTTCTATCCTTTTCCAAGAATTTATTGAACGCCCTTTGAATAAAAAATGTATTTTAATAGTTTAATTGCAAGTACACAAAATAGTAATAATAAATTAATTTTGATATAGCAGCAAACAGCTTAGATCAGATTTTTACTTTCTCTACACGTACTATATACATAGTGTATAGAGAATGTATTGCATTCCACCCATATATTCAATACCGAGATTTCACCGATGTTTTGATGGGCACTGAGTAAAAAAAGTATTTTTAGAAAAAGGTCCATGTGTGTGTGTCCGTGAACACGATAGCAAAACGCCCATAAAATACCAAACTTGGTATTTAAGTATCTTGCAGCAATATGATTCGATACGAAGATTTTTAGAAAAATCCCTCCACCCCAATTACCCAATCAGATTTTATACTTTTTGTACACAGACAATGTACATAGTGTAAAGAGAAGGTATTGCATTACACCCAAAAATTCGATACCGATATTTCACCGAAAATATATATTTTGGTGTGTCCTAAATAAGAAAAAAACATTTTTAGAAAAACGTCTGTGTGTCTGGACAGCATAGCTCAGAAAAGTAAAAGACCGTAGAGTACCAATCTAAGTATTTAAGTTTAATATCTTCCAAGGATACGATACGAAGATTTTCAGGAAAATCCCCCCAACCTAAATTACCTTTTCTTGGACATTTTTAAAACGTTTTTCTCAGAAATCATTCTACCTGTTTTGATTAAAATCTGTTATATTAAAGATATTTACATGACAAATAAAATGTATATCTTGAATTTTCTGGGAATAACCTCTAAAGATTTCTTTATTCTGAATGAATTTTGTTGAATTTGGCATAACTTGTAAACCGTAAGAGATATTTAAGAACCAGCTATCCAAAAAGGTAGATCTCCTTAAAAAACACATTATTTTATATTTTTTTTCGTGTAGTTGACTGTTTTATAGATATTCCTTGTAATTTCTTTGTTTTAGAATAGTTAAAACTTTTCTCACATGTAAATTTGTAAGCTCCTGGCTCTGCATAGAAACTGATTTCATCCACATGGCAATCAGTTTTTAAAATATTTGACTATCGCTTTAGTCTAGTTTATTGCTTTATTTCCTTGTACTTATCAGGAACTAAGTTATAGGACCGTTTCTGCTAGTGATCATTTTGATTAGCATGGAGAACAAGCTTTTTAACAGTAATTTGTTAGCGGTATGTGAATGGAACAGATCAGATTTTTGATTGGAAACGTTACTGAAAATAATCACTTTTTGTTGATCTAGAATGTCGCTAGAGGGCAGCAGTATGCAGATAAACAATTACGAGCGGATGTTTGAACATTTTGCTCGCAGTAAATGTGGCTGACGTCCCTGGAGAGTGTCAGGGCAAATTCCCTGCGGACCACACAAAATTTCCCGATGCCTTCTGAAACGTGTGTTTTCAATTCCCCTGATAGTCAGGTCGACCTTTTTGTGGCTCACATACCTAGCAGTTTTATAGGAGCGTAACGCAAATAGCGAGAGGCGAGTTTGTGTCTTCCTTGTGTAAAAACAGCTGCCGGTCCAAGTTAAGCGACGTCGAGTACTTTCCTACTTGCTCACAAACTACACTAATGTTCGTTTAATTAAACAAATTAAATACACAACGTTGAAACCGTACTGCTGAAAGCTTTCGCCTCTTATTTTTGTAGGTCAAATGCAGAACTGAACATTTTCAGGGGGTAATATGCCCTAGAACCCCAAAATTAATTCTCGCATTTTTACAGTACCCGTCTCCAAGTGGCTGAAATAAAACAAAAAAAAATCTGATGTGTTCTATAGTTGGGTCAAGTGATTCATTTTCAGTAATCGATTCATACGATTCGTTCATCCAATATGAATCGATTCATATGATTCGTTCACGATTCATTAATCGTCGCCATGCCTTTTCTGTGTTTGACTTATATTGTATTGATGATAGTCATATGGTAGCTCCTTTAGCATAAAAACAGTAATTTATATAAAATTTTTTCTACTCTTTTCCATCTATTGCAAACATATTTGGTAAAATGTCCTCTATTACCCGAAAAAAGAAACGTAAAAGGTTTAAGTCTAAACTTGACGCCTAAAGCTGGACTGCATGGTGGTATTTGTGTAATGTTAACACACAGAGCAATTATTCATCATCATTGTCGCACCACTAAGTCATGTCATTGTTATAAATACGTCATTATAAGGCAACGCTAGGACCAGAATAATTATTATTTTCTTCAGGAATATTCAAAGTAATTATAATGTATTAGAATAGCATGTTCTTATAACTATTATGTAGGAGCATAATTGCTTTATTTGTCGTAAAAGTTTGTTTCTGAAGTTATACATCTTGCTAATGTAGTGACGGTTTAGCTGTGCATATATTATATTTAAGATACTACAAAAAGTAAATAAATATATATATATATATAAAGCAGTTGTAAATTCTCACGCTTGCTTTCACCGGTGCAATAACACATCCCTAAACGCTCGTGGTAGCTCCGGCAATGATCGGCCGTGTTCGTTTTCTTATGTATATTGTACATTATGTATTATATAAACCTATACACTCTTATATTTCACCTCATGACCTCAGCACTTTTATTTTCTCACAATAAAATAAATGGTTATAAATACCTGTACAAATCATCGTGCGCACTCGGCAGTTTTCGTCGAGGCTCGGCTTGGTACTTCCAAAGGTGAAGCAAAAGAAAAACAAACCCCAACACCTGATCACGATTCTTCAAATCAGCGATTCTTTTTGAACTACTATACCCGCTATGGTTGACGCGATTCTTTCCTTGTAGTCGTTCATATGGACGATTCGTTCATGAATCGCCCCATATCTGTTGTTCCATTCACATGACTTTCTCTGGCCATTACAAACAACTTTCCTTAAAAAAGCCTTTAAAAATTAAATGTTTGCATAATTCTTTACATTTATATATCAATTAACCTATTTAATGTCCATGCAGTACCTAATAATAAAACATCTCCTACTCGATTTGATAAAACCGTTACTATAAGATTTAACATTTTGATAATAAATAAATAAACTAATCCTAAACCATCTCAACCTAGCAAAATTCTAATTAAATTAAGACTGATAATCAAAAAAAGTTAGTATGTTCCATTCACATGACTTTCTCTACATCTCTGTAACAAATTATTGTTAAATAGCCAATTCTTCTATTTACTTTATGCTAATCGAGAAAGAAATAGCAGAAATAGTCTTATTACTTGCTTCCTTGTAAATATAAGCAAAATAAGGGAGTAGCATAGGTTAAAGTGATAGTCAAAAGCTGGTTGCTATGTGACTGAAGTTCCTTTGTTTGTATGGAGAAGAGTTGACGAATTCCTGTATGACAAAAGTATAAATTTTTAAGGCTGAAACCAGAAACAAGGAATATTTCAAAAACGATCAAATCTATGAAAGAAAATGTGTATAACTTAATTGTGTGTTTTAACGTGCGCCACATTTTTGTGGAGTAAGTTTTTGTCCATCTCGTAGGGTTTAGCAGTCATACAAAATTCCGTAAAATTGGTCCAGAATAAAGTAGTGTTCAGAGGCTATTTCCAGAAAATTCAAGATATACGTTTTATTTGTCAGGAAAATATCTTTTATACAAGATATTTTAATCAAAATTGTTAGCCATTTTTGAGAAAACCAAAAGTTTCGAAAAAAGCTCCATGTAGAAGGTAGTTGGGGGTGGGGTGATTTTCTTGGAAATCTTCGTGTCGCATCCATGGAAGATTCGTTTTTGAGCTGTGTTAGACACACACAGACACACATACGCACAGGGCCGCGCCGTGGCCGAGTGGTTAGACCATTCGCCTCTCACGGCCCGGGTTCGATCCCAAGCGACCGCGTGTGAGATTTGTGGTGGACCCGCAGGTGCGGGTTATCTCCGGTTTCCCTCGTCATCGCATTCCACCGGTGCTCCATCTTCATTCCATGTATTACCAGTGTCATCACCTGCGGTGCCTTGGTAGTAAAAGCGGGCGTTTAACACTATCAAAATAAAACGCACACGTACACACAGACAGGCACACACACGAACATTTTTCTAAAAACCCTTTTTCGGTTCAGGGATATCAAAACAAATATTTCCGGTGAAATCTCGGTATCGAATTTTTGGGTGCAATGCAATACCTCCTCTATACACTACATGCATAGTGCGTATAGAGAAAGTCAAAATTGACTACTGCAAAAAAATTGTTTATTCTTCAAATAATTATTGTACCAAAAATAACATGCTAAAGTGTGTACAAAAGTCCATATAATGTGCTGTAAAAATTTGAAGTAGATGAAAATAAATAGTTTCTGAGAAAACGTTCCTTCAAGGCTTAAAATTTAACTTAATATGCCTTACTGGGTCCCCAAAAAGCACCTCTTTCACTAGCTGCATCACTGAATTCTCTCTTCAAAGGTGGAGTAACAAAGTATGTAAATTTTCTTAAATTAGATGCTGCCATAATTGCAAATCGCCATAATTAATATGGAGAGAGCAGCATGCACATTGGTTGCACTCCTGAAGTTAATGGCATGCAATCGTTGATGCAGAAATTGACCAGTGCTTGCTAATCTACTGTGTAAAGGAATTAAAACTCTTGTTAATTGAATGGTTAACGAAACCACAGGCGCCATGAATATGCAATGACATTGTAACTTTGGCAACACTAGTGGCAAAATGTGTCACGTGACCTTGTTTGAATATCAACCTATGTAAACAAACAGAATATTGCTTCATAATCTCCACAGTATATAACTTTATCTATTCAAACTTGTACCACTAGCTACACAAGTAATATGCTTACCACGTTTCAAAATTCTTGCTTGTATGGATATCTAAATTAAAACTGTTCCACTCACATTCTTTATCATTTCTGTATCAACTCCTTCATTCTCGCATTCCAAACTATCTAAATATCTTTCTGACTCTCATAATCGAGAACTCGCTCACGACACTCTTTCCTTCTTGCTAAACCTGCTATCATCGTTTACAATAGACTTGGCTGGTCTTTGGAATTCCCTCCCTGAAGACGTAAGGGACGTTACACTGTTCAATTATAAAGCACACCTTTATAATAAAACCCATTCTGCTGCTGTATAAATATGAGAAATACGACACTACTTTCATTTATTGCTATTAATATTTTGTGTGTTAGCAAGTAATATGCATTTCAATTGTAATATCGCTAATATGTATACATGAATATTTCGCCTAAAATAATTTTGTTTACAGTTTTTTTTTTTTTTCATTTCAGTATACTTCTTGCCCCTTTTTACTTTTTCTATACGTGCTATGTATATAGTGTATAGACAAGGTATTGCACTCCACCAAAAATTTCGATACCGAGATTTCAGGAAATATATGTTTTATCCAAAAGTATTTTCAGAAAAAGGTCCGTGTGTCTGTGAACACGATAACTCAAAAACGAAAAGTCGGTAAAATACCAAACTTGGTATTTAAGTTTAGTATTTTACAGGGATAGGACACGAAGATTTTGAGAAAAATCCCCCACCCCAAACTACCCCTTAGATGGAACTTTTTTCAAAAATTTTTATACTCTAAAAATGGCTACCGATTTTGATTAAAATATCGTATATTAAAGATATTTACATGACAAATAAAATGTATATTTTGAATTTTCTAGGAATAGCCTCTGAAGACTACTTTACTCTAGGTCAATTTTACGGAATTTTGCATAACTGCTAAACCGTAAGAAATGGACAAAAACTTATCACACAACAAATGTAGAGCACCTTAAAACTCACAATTTATGTCATACACATTTTTTTCGTGGAGTTGGTTGTTTTTGAGATACTCCTTGTTTTTTATTTTTTCAGCTTTAAAGAAGTACACTTTTCTCATACAGGACTTTGTGAACTCGAGTCGCAGAGCAACCAGATTTTGACTATCACTTTAACCTATGGTACCCCCTTATTTCGCTTTTACTTACAAGGAAGCAAGTAATAAGACTATTTCTGCTAGTTTGTGCTCCATTAGATGAAGTAAATGGAATAATTTGTTGCAGTGATATAGAGAAAGACATGTGAATGGAACACATCAGAGTTTTATATAACTGTTTATTAAGTTGTATAGAATTGTATTTCTGTTCCTTTATTCATTGTACCATTGCTGTGTTGAGCTTAACGCATTGCCTGGTAGAATGGTAGAGAAGACCTTTTGGCCTTAACTCCAACCAGAATAAATAAATACATAAATTCACTTGACTTCCTGTTCTACAAACAAACTATTTTTTCATAAGGTTTTACTTTTATGTACACCATGCTAATCGAGATAAGCATTCACAGAAGCCGTCTTCTTACTTCCTTCCTTATAAGTGGAAGGGAAATACGCCAGGATAAAATGATGGTCAAATGTTTTAAGATGTGGTTGCTATGGGATTGAAATCCGTTTCTTTGCGTAGCCAGGAGTTGACAACTTCAACTCGGCATTTTAAAACGGAAACCAACAACGATTTTTAAAAAACGGTCAGCTCCACGAAAAAAATGTAAGCCATAAATTGTATGTTTTAAGGAGCTCTATAGTTTTTGTGCTACAAGTCCTTGTCTATTTCTTACGGTTTACTAGTTATGCAAAATTCCGCAAAACTCATCCAGAATAAAGAAGTCTTTGGAGGATATTCCCAGAAAATTCAAGATTTATATTTTATTACTTTCTCTACATGTACTATGTACATAGTGTATAGATAAGGTATTGTAATGCACCCAAAAATTCGATACTGAGATTTCACCGGAAATACATGTTTTGGGTCCCCCTGAATCCAAAAAAAGCATTTTTGGAAAGAGGTCCGTGTGTGCCTGTGGACAGCATAGCTCAAAAACGAAGAAACCGCTAAATACCAAACTTGGTATTTAAGTTTGGTGTCTTCCAAAGATGCGACACGAAGATTTTCAAGAAAATCCCCTCACCCCCAATTATCCTTTACATGGAACATTTTTCGAAAAATTTTATTTTCTCAAAAATGGCTCTAACGATTTTGATTAAAATATTGAATATTAAAGATATTTACCTGACAATATTTATATCTTGATTTTCTGAGAATATCCTCTGAAGACTTCTTTATTCCGGATCAATTTTACGAAATTTTGCATAAAATGCTAAACCGTAAGAGTTGGACAAAAACTTACTACACAAAAAATGTAGAGCACATTAAACCACACAATTTATGTTATATACATTTTTTGTGTGGAGTTGATCGTTTTTTTAGATATTCCTTGTTTTTGGTTTCAGCTTTAAAAATGTTGTACTTTTCAACTCGTGTCCATACAAACAAAGGAACTTCAGTCGCCTGGCAAGCAGCTCTTGACTTTCACTTTAACTATTTCTGCTAATTTTTTCTCGATTAGCGTGAAGTAAATTGAAGCATAAGCCTTTTAACAGTAATTTGTAGCAGAGTTGTAGAGAAAGTCATGTAAGTGGAACACGCCAGGTTTTTTATACTCTTTTGGATTCAGGGGGACCCAAAATATATTTCGGGTGAAATGTTGGTATCAAATTTTTTGGTGGAATAAAATAACTAGCTTCTCTATCCGTACGTTGTAGATACGGGCTAGATAATAATTGGTTGAGGTGGGAGTTGAGAAAATCGTGTGAATGTGACGCAAGTTTTGTAGAAATATAAATGCTTAGTTCTGTTAGGTTGTCGACGTAGCAAACATAAGTACATAAATACATTTCTAGCAGAGTATTATGATTTTGTGGCAGGTTGAAGAGTTTAAAAGTTGTACATTACAGAACGCTTGAGAGTATGGCGCGCTAGGGCAGGTGAATTGATTGATGTGGGTGACGTCACAGCTGACGTCATGAGTCTGGAGCAGAGGAGGGCGACCTTGGCGGCTCTGATGAATATTTCACGACCAGGTTCATTCAACCTCCCTCTCTTCCTTTCTCCTCAAAGGTGAAAACTTGGTCCCGAATTGTGTACAAGACGGGCCCATTCCTCTAGATCGCAACAGTGATTTCCCTCCATAATGTTTCTACCCTTGTGTAACCAAATTTAGCTGACCCAGGCGGTATCAGTTCTCCACGTGACTGAGCTAAAAAGAAAAATCTTGTCTTACATTCACGTGACTTTGTTTTCATCTCTGCAACAAATTATTGTTAAAAAGCTTATGCTTCTATTTGCTTCATACTAATTGAGAAAAATTAGCAGTCATTACTTGCTACTTCGAACCGCAATAAGGCAGTACCATAGGTTAAAGTGATAGTCAAAGGCTGGTTGCTATGTGGCTGAAGTTCCTTTGTATGGACAGGAGTTGACAAATTCCTGCATGAGAAAAGAATAGGTTTTTCAAAGCTGAAACAAAAAACAGCGAATATCTTAAAATCGATGAATTCCACGAAAAAAATGTATATGACAAATTGTGTGTTTTAACGTGCTCTACATTTTTCGTGTGGTAAGTTCTTGTCCATGCCTTATGGTTTAGCAGTTATGCAAAATTCCGTCAAATCCATCCAGAATAAAATAAGTTTTCAGAGGCTATTCCCAGAAAATTCAGGATATATATTTTATTTGTCAGGTAAAAATATCTTTAATATACGAAATTTTAATCAAAATCGTTAGAGCAATTTTTGCGAAAATCAAAATTTTCGAAACTTTTTCCATTTAAAGAGTAGTTTATTGTTGGGGAGATTTTTCTCAAAATCTTCGTGTCGCATCCCTGGAAGATACTAAACTTAAATCACAAGTTTGGTATTTTGCCGACTTTTCATTTTTGAGTTATGTTCGCAGACACAGGATACATACAGACCTTTTTCTGAAAATACGTTTTTTGGATACAGGGGACCTTAAAACGTATATTTCCAATGAAATCTCGCTATCGAATTTTTGCGTGGAGTGCAATACCTTCTCTACACACTATGTACATAGTACGTGTGGAGAAAGTAAAAATGTGTTCCATTTTCTACACCTCTGTAACAAATTATTTTTAAAAAGGCTTATTCTATGATTTACTTGATGCTAATCGAGATAAACATTATCAGAAAATGTCTTATTACTTGCTTTCGATATATATAGTAGAAGGGAAATAAGAGAATACACTAGGATAAGCGATAGTCAAATGTTGAAAACCTGGTTTCTATGTCTCGAAATGCGCTTGTATGGCTAAAAGTTTAAAAGTTCTCATATGAGAAAGGTTTAAGTATATTAAAAGTGAAACTAATAACAAGGAATATCTCAGAAATGTACACTTCTACGAAAATAAAATTGACAAAAATTGTGTGTTTTAACTAGATCTGCACATTTGTTTAGCAAATTTTTGCCTAGTTCTTACGGTTCACCGATTACGCTAAAGTCAGAATGAATTTGTCTCCAGAGGCTATTCCCAAAAAAATTCAAGATATACATTTGTTTGTAATAAACAACTTAAACATGTGGTATTTTAATGAAAACCGTATAACCACTTTTGAAAAAAATTAAAAATATTTGAAACATATTCCATACAAAGGTTAGTTTGCGGTGGATAGATTTCGTGTCGCATCTTTGGAAGATAATGAACTAAAATGCTAAATTCGGTAGTTAACCGATTTTTTGTTTTTTGAGCTATGCTGTCTAGGACATTTTTCTAGGGGCTCAAAACAAGTATTTTAGTGAAATATTGGTATGGAATTTTTGGGTCAGACACAATAAATTCTCTATCTATATTAACTTGTATATACTGCTAGAGAAAGTAAAAGCATCAGCACAGGCTCATCTGTTGAAAACGCCCAAATCCCTCTTGGCTACCCCTCCAGTTTTCGTCACGTGTGATATCGTCAGTTTCCGGTATGAAATCGATGGACGATTTCCTGACACCATTCCAACTTGCTCAATTTGTTCTTTTGTGGAGAACCCTGGGACGACAATACCTTGTGGAACTCCTGCAGGCCCTTTGTTATGGCTCGCTCTCGAACGTATGCTCTTCTCGCACCGGAGTGAAATCCACGCCAGCCACTCGTCATTAAATTGATCTGCCGAATACATTCGTAATCAACTCTATTACATGATTTAAAATATATCTGGTTCAACTTCAGATAATGTTCTACAAATAACTTACCAATTGTCTTGAGATACAAATCTTACTTTCTCTACCTGTTCTACAAGCAAATTATTTCCACAAGAGATTCTTCTTTTACCTACTTTATGCTAATAGACATAAACATTAGACGGTATTATTCTTTTACTTAAATCCTTATAAGTAGAAGGGGAATAAGGTGTGCAGGTGCTTTATGCGGTACTGCACAAGTACTACTATTTCCGATGGGGGTTTTTGTGAGTAGTGCCGCACTAGTTCCTGTCTAGGGTAGGGAGTGTCACACTTCCAGGCTTGCCTGCGGTTAGGCCGTCAGTAGCCTTTTCCAAAAAAAAAGGTAATAAGGGTATACACTAGGCTAAACCGACAGTCAAATGTTTTAAAATATAATTGCTAAGGGATTGAAATCCATTTCTTTGCGTGGCCAGGAGTTGACAAGTTCCCGAAGGAGAAAAGTTTTAAGAATTTTAAAACTGAAACAAATAAAAAGATATATCTCAAACGGTAAACTCCTCGAAAAAAATGTATGACATAAATTGTGTGTTTTAAGGAGTTTTACATTTTTTGTGTCTATCTCCCACAGTTTACCAGCGACGCAAAATTCAGAAAAATGCACCCCAATAACGTGTTCTTCAGAAACAATTTCCAAAAAATCCAATACATATATACACATTATTTTGCATATAACGCGCTTAAACATACAACATTTTAATTAAAATCGTTAGCCATTTGAGAAAACTAATTTTTTCCATGTAAAGGGTAACTGGGGTGGGAGGATTTTCATAAAAATCTTAGTCTCATCCGTGGAGGATACTGATCTTCAATATCAAGTTTGGCATTTAACGGACTTTTCGTTTCTGAGCTATGTTGCCCCCCCCCCACACACACTCACACACACACACACACACACTCATACTTTTCTAAAAATGCATTTTTGGATTCAGGAGGGTATCAAACTTTTGATTGCAGTATATCATCTTCAATATGTACACTATGTACATAGTGCGTGTAGGAAAATGTTCCAATCACACGACTTTCCCTACGTGTTCTGCCAATAAACTAGTCAGACAAGAGATTATTCTTTTATCTATTTCATGCTAATAAAGATAAACATTAGCAGAAATAGTCTTATTATTTGCTTTCTTGTAAGTAGGAGCGAAATAAGGGAGTACCATAGGTTAAACTTATAAGTCAAAAGCTGGTTGCTATGTGACTGAAGTTGGCAGATTCCAGTATGATTTTCAAAGCTGAAACTAAAAACAAGAAATATCTTAAAAATGACCAACTCCACGAAAAAAATGTATATAACATAAATTGTGTGTTTTAACGTGCTCTAAATTTTTTGTGCGGTAAGTTTTTGTCCATCTCTTACGGTTTAGCAGTTATGCAAAATTCCATAAAATTGATCCAGAATAAAGTAATCTTAAGAAGCTATTCCAGGAAAATCCAAGATATACGTTTTATTTGTCGGGTAAACATATTTAATATGCGATATTTTAATCAAAATCGTTAGAGCCATTTTTAATGAAATCAAAATTTTCGAAATGTTTTCCATGTAAAGGGTAGTTTGGGGTGGGGGGATTTTTCTCAAAATCTTCGTCTAGCATCCCTGGAAGATACTAAACTTAAATACCAAGTTTGGTATTTTACCAATTTTTTGTTTTTGAGTTATCGTGCTCAAAGACACACACACACACACACACACACACACACACACACACACACACACACGTGCGCACCTTTGTGTGAAAATGCTTTTTTTTTCTTGTTTTTTTTTCTTTTTTTTTTATAAGGGACCCTAAAAATATATTTCCGTTGAAACCTCGTCGAATTTTTGGGTGGAGTGAAATACCTTCTCTATACACTATGCACATAGTACGTATAGAGAAAGTAAAAAAATAGGGCGTGTTCCATTCTACTTATTCTGCAACGAAAAGCTTAATATTCTATCTATTTAATTCTAATCGAGATAATCATTAACAGAAATGGGATGATTAGTTACTTCCTGGTAGGTAGAAGGCATATAAGGGAATATAAATTTAATACAAAACGAGGAATATTTCGAATGGTTCACTCAAAAAAAAAAAGAAAAAAAAGAAGAAGAAGAAAAAAAAAACCTAACAAATTGTGTGCGTTAACATCTAGTTTTTGTAGTAACATTTCGTCTATCGCTTACGGTTAACCAGTTATCCCAAAATCCATTTCATTTGTCATTAGAAAAAACATTGTACATATAGTATTTTAAAAATCTTGTGTTCCATTCACATGACTCTCTATATTACTGCAGCAGATTATTCTATTTACTTCATCTAATCGACAAAAAAATTAGCACAAATAGTCTTATTACTTGCTTCCTTGTTAGTAGAAGCGAAATAAGGGAGTACCATAGGTTAAAGTGATAGTCAAAAGCTGGTTGCTATGTGACTGAAGTTCCTTTGTTTGTGTGGACAGGAATTGACAAATTTCTGTATGAGAAAAGTATGTTTTTCAAAGCTGAAATAAAAACAAGATATAACTCTAGAGCGATTAACTCCAGAATAAAATGTATATAACATAAATTGTGTGATTTTATGTGCACTACATTTTTATGTAATAAGTTTTTGTCCCATCTCTTACGGTTAAACAGTTATGTAAAATTGTGTAAAATTCATCCAGAATAAAGTAGTCTTCAGAGGTTATTCCCAGAAAATTCAAGATATACACTTTATTTGTCAGGTAAATATCTTTAATCTACAAAGTTTTAATTTTTAGCCATTTTTGAGAAAATAAAATTTTCGAAAAATGTCCCACTTAAATATAAAGTTTAGTACTTTACCGACTTTTGGTTTTTGAGCTATCGTGTTCACGGACACAGACTTTTTTCTGAAAATGTTTTTTTGATACAGGGGACCATAAAACATGTATTTCCGGTGAAATCTCGGTATCGAATTTTTGGGTGCACTACAATAGCTTCTCTATACGCTATGCATATAGTTCGTGTAGAGAAAGTGAAAGTGTAATTTTTACCTTGTCAGTTTAATTTCAGATGGAGAGTAAGAAAAGTCAGGATTTTCAGTTGCCTTCCTAAAGTGAAACAGTTGAGTAACGCTTATAAGAAGCCGATATGCTGCAGGCGTTAAGAGTGTAATGTGAAGCAGCGACTTCGTGGCAAGTGTTGCAATTAAACGCAAAAAGGCTCATGTAGAAAAACAAAAGGCTGGCGGGCCGCGTCCAGTCAACTAGTCGTTTTATCTCTCGTTTTCATTTGAAGTAATTCTGTGGAAAATCGATCCGTGTTTGGTTCGCGCTTCTCCAATAACCCAATTTTGCCAGAAGGGTTTCAGCGCTGCCTCCACCATTCGTATTGTTGTACTTTTAATAATGATGGAATAAAACACAGACTGCTTCCGTGGTCGAGTGGTTAGAGGTTCGGTTCCGGTCGGGGTTGGCATTTTTTACTTTCTCTAGCCCGTATGTACGCTGTATGTAGAGTATAGAGAAGGTACTGTATTCCACCAAAAACATAATTTTTAGGAAACGGTCTTCTGCCTGTGTGTCTGTGGGCGGTATAGCCCAAAACGAAAAGTCCGTTAAATACCAAACTTGGTATATAAGTTCTTGCAAGGATGCGACACGATCAAGAAAATCTCTCGACTCTTTACATTGACAACTTTGCGAAATGTTGTATTTTCTTTAACCATGACGATTAAAATGCCATAAAGATATTTTCATGACTAACGAAATACATATTCCTGAAGACACCTTCATTCTGACTGACTTTTGTAAAAGTCATAAACCGTAAGAGACAAACAAAAAATGTAGATCATATTAAAACACATAATTTATATACTTCTTCAAGTTTCCCTAGCGATACCGAGAATTCACCGGAAATATATGTTTTGAGACCCCCTGAATCCAAAAAAAAAAACTGTTTTTATAAAATCGACAGTGTGTGTGTGTGTGTGTGTGTGTGTGTGTGTGTCTATATATATATATATGCGCGCGTGTGTGTCTGTAGACAGCATAACTCAAACACGAGAAGTAGTCCAATAAATACCAAATTATGAGATCATTTTCCGTTTAATCTCTTATTATGCTGCTGGCCGTGCAAAGCGAAAACCTCATTTCAATTTAAAGTACCTAGGAGTTATTTCCGGGATGTTTGCCTTGGTCTGCTGCAGTAAGATGATACAGACAGCTACGGTGGACATCTCATTGGCGCATTCTCCAGCACGCCAAGGCCCAGGGCAGTAATTTAAACTTCAAAGAGAGAACCAGTTTGTCGGCTTTCAAATTCTTCAAAGACACCATTGTCTGTTCAGTTATGCAGAACCAACAGGACTACGAACAAAAAATTCTGGATTTCAGGTAGCGAAAAATTCACCCCGATCCCACAGCTCGGATTCTCCGAAAGACCAGTCTGCTAATTAAGAATTCTTCTCTGCCAACAAAACATAAACGCCTCAGATTCAGCCTCCTAAAAATTCAGAAGCCGCAAGTTCCTCCAAGGCCCATCATGACGTAGCGAAATCTTCTCCGAGGAAATTTCAACCGCGCCACTGAAGATGTCCGCGGCAGCTGTGGACGAAACATTTGGATCATGTTGCTCCAGCAGACCACGGCAATAACACTTAGTTATATTAACTGCGGCCGTGAAAGCCTACGTTCCCTCAATATTCTGTTTTTTTTTTATAGGTGGCTATTCCAGTCACATGACTACATGTTGCCAACGTTACAATGTCATGGCGCCTGTGGTTTCATTAACAAGAGTTTTAATTCCTTTACTCAGTAGATTAGCAAGCACTGGTCAATTTCTGCATCAACGATTGCAGGAGTGTCAGTTTGCGTGTTACTCCAATCATATTAACTATACAAGTTTGCAAATATGGCTACATCGGATTGGTCAAAAAGAAAATTTACGAGGGCCGTTTTTTTTACCTTCAATTGGCCATAAATAAAATACAAATTCATAGAAAACAATTATTTTATTACTAAAGGTGTACACTTATGGTTACTTTTCAACATAATCACCGAAAAGATTGAGACATATATCGTACCTGTGCACAAGCTTTGCAATACCCGCTTCAAAAAATGTTGCCACCAATGATTTCAAATGAGCATTGACGTTGTTTTAAAGGCCTTCGTACTTTACGGAGAACCATTCAAAACAAACGAAGAGGAATGCTGACTTGAGGAATTGTGTTGATCCATGACAACGCTCGTCCACACAACCCATCGGCTCCTTGAATAGTTTCAATCATCCGCCGTACAGTCCTGACCTGGCACCCAGCGACTTTCACCTTTTCCCTGAACTGAAGACGTGGCTAGGATGGCAGCGGTTTCAAACCAACCAAGATCTCGTGCTGATCAAGATAAACATTAGAAAAATAAGTCTTGTTACAAAGTTCTTTGTAAATAGAAGGGAAACAAAAAACTGTACAGGCTGAAGCGATAGTCTCGTCCTTTAAAATCCGGTCACTATGTGAAACAATTGAAATTATAATCTCTTGAATCTCTCTGCTTGCCAGAACTAAAACTAGCAAGTAATCCGGAATATCTCGAAAACGCTTAAATGTACAAAAACTAACATAGATGACATAAACTGTGTGTTTTATGAGATATACAAAAACTTACTACACAAAAAATGTATATCTCTTACAGTTTGCCAGTTGTACAAAAGTCATTCAGAATGAAGAGGTCTTCAGAGGCTATTCCCAGAAAATTCAAGACATACATTTCGTGTGTCTGTGGGCAGCATAGCCCAAGAACGAACATCCCCTCACCCCTCTGAAAATGCCTATTATCTTAAACATAACGCATTTTAATAAAAAACACACACGGACATGTTTCTAAAAATGTGATGTGGCTCTATGACCTCTATGCTCACATGACCTCTACGTTGTGGTTAATATGTTTATTCTTCTGTCTATATCATGCTAAAATATTAGCAGAAACGGTCTTATTACTTACCTCCTTATATGTAGAACCAAAATAAGGAAATAAACCGACAATCAAATGTTTTAAAAAGTGGCTGCTATGGAATTGAAATCCGTTTCTTTGCGTGGCCAGAAGTTGACAAGTTCCCGTATGAGAAACGGTTTAAGAATTTAAAAACGGAAATCAATAACAAGGAATATCTCGAAAACTTCATGAAAAAAATATAAGTGACAAATTGTGTGTTTTATTGAGATCTACATTTTTTGTGCAGAAAGTTTTTCTCCATCTCTTGCGGTTTTACCAGTTATGCAAAATTCAGTAAAACTCGTTCAGAATAAAGAAGTCTTTAGAGGATATTCCCAGAAAATTCAAGGTATACATTTTATTTGGCATGTAAATATCTTAAACATAAGGTATTTTAGTCAAAATCGTGTAAGCCATTTTTGAGGAATCAATTTTCTTTTTTTAAAAATGTTTCATGTAAAGGGTAGCTTGAGGTGATGAAATGTTATTGAAAATCATGTCGCATCCTTGGAACATACTTCAGTACCAAGTTTGATGTTTAACGGACTTTTCGGTTATGAGCTATGCTGTCCACAGACATAAAAAAATGTAGTTTTATTTATGGAGCTCTTTAACTGCTGCGGTTCTCAGCGTTCCATTCTATACTGGGCATGAAAGAACGCTTAATTTTTCTCAGAGGTCTCTCTATCAAGCTTACGTTCTTTTACGTGCCGTACATCTACGGCACGGGACCACCAGCTTTACTTCCCTTCCTAAGGAAGACATGCTAAGGATTTTTACGCCCGAAAAAACTCCGCTGGGTTTGAACCCGCGACTTTGGGTATATGAAGTTAGCATGGTAGCCATTACACCACGTAGGGCGACCCCACAGACACACACGGAGCTTTTTGTAATTTTTTTATTCAGGGGGTCTTAAAACATGCATTTTCTGCTGAAATCTGGATATTGAATTTTTGGGTGCTATGCAATACTTTTTATGACTGCCTCCGTGTTCTAGTGGTCCCGGGTTCGATTCCCGGCTGGCACGGGGAATTTTTCTTTAGCCATAATTTTTACCTATCACCCATAGTCTGGAAGTATCTATGTGAGAGTGAATGAGGGAAATAAAATGATTTAAATCAAATGTAGAGAACCTACAGACAAGGAGTGGAAAGCCCCCATGTATATGAGGTACAAGGAATATTTGCGTAGCCGGCAGACATTCCTCGCCAGTCATATCGAAACATGCTGTTTAACATTCAGCAAAGCGCTCCTGTTGTCGGCAGGAATCTGAAGAAGGACCTCTGACGTCACAAAACACCTGCAATCAATAACGACGCCAGACGCAGCACTGTGTGCGACGTGTAAGGTATTAGTTTGTCATCGGGGTCTTTCTTTGTAGCCATCCACTTTAAATTGCTTCCTCCGTCCCTCTCTCTCTCTCTCTCTTCTTCCACTTCTTCATACGTTTCTCGCTTCGGTTTCCAACGTCGCAAAATCACACTGAATGTTTAGGAATCTTCTGTAGGGTTGCGGGCGCCCTAAATTGCCTGAGTTCTTCTCCTGAAAATAAGAGATTATGAGGACTTCAATTATTCCAGCTCCTTCTGTGTGGTGGGTCCCGGGTTCAATTCCCGACTGGGAATGCGAATTTTGCTGTAGTCTAGATTATTCCATTCTATTCTTCCCAGAGTCTGAAATGCGTGTCATATAATGATAAAAATCTGATGACGAGAAACTCATGTGAATGGAGCACATCTTTGCAGAAAATTCTTAGAAAGCTTATTCTTCTATTTACTTTATGCTAATCGAGAAAAAGTTTGCAGAAATAGTCTTATTACTTACTTCCTTGTAAGTAGAAGCGAAATAAAGGAGTACCATAGGTTAAAGTGATAGTCAAAAGCTGGTTGCTATGTGACTGAACTTCCTTTGTTTGTATGGATTGGAGTTGACAAATTTCTGTATGAGAAACGTACAAGTTTTTTAAAGCTGAAACCAAAAACAAGGAATATCTGAATAACGATCAACTGCACGAAAAAAATGTATATAACATAAATTGTGTGTTTTAACGTGCTCTACTTTTTTGTGTGGTTAGCTTTTGCCCATCTCTTACGGTTTAGCAGTGATGCAAAATTCCGGAAAATGTATCCAGAATAAATTAGTCTTCAGAGGCTATTCCCAGAAAATTCAGGATATACATTTTGTTTGTCAGGAAAATATTTATAATATACTATATTTCAATCAAAATGATTAGCCATTTTTGAGAAAATCAACATTTTCGAAAAAAGTTCCATTTAAAGTGTAGTTGAGGTGGAGGGATTTTCTTGAAAATCTTGATGTTGCATCCTTGGAAGTTTTGTTTCTAACGGTCTTTTTTATTCTTAAGCTATGCTGCCCACAGACACTCACACGAACCGTTTTCCAAAAATGATTTCTTTTTTTTTGGATTCAGGGGGACCCAAAACCTGTATTTCCAGTGAAATAGCGGTATCAAATTTTTGGGTGGAGTGCAATACCTTCTCTATACAGTATGTACATAGTAAAATCCGGGTTACGTAAATATTCGCGAGGTAGGAGTTCCTCACGAACTGAGAAAAGCGCGTTTCCATTTGTGACTTGAGACACAATGAGAATGACTGTTCTGCACCGGCTGGTAATTGTGTATGGCAGCTGCCGAAACAAAGGGGGGCCTCAATATAGGTTTGTGAACAAGTACTGCATCCCAGGAATACCTATGCTGTGCGAGATCAAAGGAATCCTGTACTACGAGCTTCTTCCGAATTCCTGAAAATACGGTTCCCAGTTTGGGTACGTCTCAAGGGAAAATACCGGAATCATCACCACAACATACCTCTATGGTGCACATTTTTACTTTCTCTATACCTACTATGTACATAGAGAAGATATTGTATTGCACCCAAAAATTCGATGCCGAGATTTCACCGGAACTATATGTTTTGAGACCCCCTGAATCCAAAAAGGCATTTTCAGAAAAGTGTCCGTGTGTGTGTCTGCCTGCCTCCCTGCCTGCCTGCATTGCTCAAAAACGAAAAGTCTGTTAAAAACCAAACTTGGTATTTAGGTTTGGTATCTTCCAAGGATGCGACAAGATTATTTTCAAGAAATCCCCCCCCCCAACTGTCCTTTACATGGAATTTTTTTGAACATTTTTATTTTCTTAAAAATGGTTCTAACCGTTTTGATTAAAATCTCGTATATTTAAGATATTTACTTGACAAAATGTGTATCTTGAATTTTCTGGAAATAGTCTCTGAAGACTACTTTATTCTGGATGAATTTTACGGAATTTGCATCATTGCTAAACCGTAAGATGTGGACAAAAACTTAACACCCAGAAAATGTAGATGACATTAAAACACACAATCTATAATATATACATTTTTTCGTGGAGTTGGTCGTTTTTAAGATATTCCTTGTTTTAAGTTTCAGCTTTGAAAACATATTTTTTTCATACGGGAATTAGTCAAGTCGTGTCTATACAAACAAAGGAACTTCAGTCACGTAGCAACCAGCTTTTGACTATCACTTTAACCTATGGTAGTCCCTTATTTCACTTCTACTTATAAGGAAGCAAGTAATAAGAGTATTTATGCTAATTTTTTTTCTCAATTAGCAGGGAGTAAATAGAAGGTTAATCTTTTTAGCAATAATTTCTTGCACAGATGTAGAGAAGGTCATGTGAATGGAACACACCAGATTTTTTTGATTGGCTGGTGCCGACTACAGTAGTGCCACCTAAACACCAACCCCCCAGTTGCCATTCATAGAATGTTGGCTGTCACTTCATTAATTCTTTCCACGTCCCTAAACATTTGCCGTCCAGATCGAGCTTTGTCTTTTAGGCAGAAATCCCCAGCTGGAAATAGACTAAACCACTTTTACGTGTTCGATATCTTACCGCATCTTCCCTGTAGACAGCACAAATTTTCTGGTGGTATTGTTAGGCGGTTTTCACCTACAATGGTAAAACAGCAGTTTGTAAACACAAGTTGACGCTGTTTCTTCTTGAGTCACAAACATACACTGACATATCCGACAGTGGGTCAGGTTGTTCACCTCTAAGACGGTGGATAGGCAACTATTATAACTTGAGTGTACAGAGAGTTGAGGGTTTTCAGCCCTATACGCGGAACTTACTAGCAAAACGACGAGCTTATGAGACCTTATACATAGGTAGAGAAGGTATTGCGTTCCACCCAAAAATTCAATACAGATATTCACTAAAAATACACATTTAGGGCCCCTGTGCCCAAACGAAAATGTGGCTAGAGACATGATCAACGCTGGCTGAAACTGTCGCCATCTCAACCGTGTGACTGCATAATATCCTACACAGAATTTGCTATGAAGACGCTCTGTGCAAGTTGGTGCTCACAGTTGACCAAAAGCACATCCGGAACATTTCAACACAATGTTGCTGCCGGTGACTACAAATGAGCATTGTCGTTGGTTTGAAAGTGCTGCCCTCCTAGCCACGTCTTCAGTTCAGGGAAAAGGTGAAAGTCGCTGGTTGCCAGGTCAGGACTGTACGGCGGATGATCGAAAATGTCCCATTGAAATTGTTCAAGGAGCTGATGGGTTGTGCCAGCAGTGTGGGGGCTGCGCCGTGGCCGAGTGGTTAGACCACTTGCCTCTCACCTAGACGACCTGGGTTCGATCCCAAGCGACCGCATGTGAGATTTGTGGTGGACGGGTTTTCTCCGGATTCTCCGGTTTCCCCCGAAATCTCATTCCACCGGTGCTCCATCATTCATGCATCATCAGTGTAACCACCTGCGGTGCCATAAGTAGTTAAAGTGGGCGTTAAACACTACAAAAAAGCAGTGTGTGGACGAGCGTTGTCATGGATCAACACAATTCCTGAAGTCAGCATTGCTCTTCGTTTGTTTTGAACGGCTCTCCACAAACGTCGTAAAGTACGAAGATCTTCAAAACAAGGTCAATGCTCATTTGAAATCATTGGCGGCGGCAACATTTTTTGAAAGCTTGTGCACAGGTGCGATAAATGTCTCAATGTTTTCTGTGATTATGTTGAAAACTAACCTTAGGTGCACAAAACTTTTAGTAATAAAATAACTGTTTTCTATAAACTTGTCTTTTATTTATAGCCTATCAGAGGTTGAAAAAAAGACGGCCCTCGTAAATTTAGTGGACGCTTCTTGACCCTAACTAAAAGACACATCACTGTGAATTAAGTTTTATATCTGAAGTGGCAATTAAAAGCAGCTCGTCTGCCGGTCCTGGAAGTTTTTATAGCTGTTTAAACGTTGCCTCAGCGCAGAGTCCAGGATATTTGCATTATGTATGACGGTCCGTCTGCCCGTAAATCTCGAGTCGTGTGCTTAAGTGTGTGGAAAACTGTTGGTGCTTTAGTCATTGTCATGGAGACGTGAGAACCTGCCTTAAACCTTCTGCTGTACCAGCGCACTTCAGTTACCTTTCCTTGCGTGTTTTAATGTGATACCAGCGTACTTCAGTTACCTTTCCTTGCGTGTTTTAATGTGATACCAGCGTACTTGAGTTACCTTTCCTTGCGTGTTTTAATGTGATACCAGCGTACTTGAGTTACCTTTCCTTGCGTGTTTAAATGTGATTGAAAGTATATTATACCTGTTATACCAGCGTACTTCAGTTACCTTTCCTTGCGTGTTTTAATGTGATACCAGCGTACTTCAGTTACCTTTCCTTGCGTGTTTTAATGTGATACCAGCGCACTTCAGTTACCTTTCCTTGCGTGTTTTAATGTGATACCAGCGTACTTCAGTTACCTTTCCTTGCGTGTTTTAATGTGATACCAGCGCACTTCAGTTACCTTTCCTTGCGTGTTTTAATGTGATACCAGCGTACTTCAGTTACCTTTCCTTGCGTGTTTTAATGTGATACCAGCGTACTTGAGTTACCTTTCCTTGCGTGTTTTAATGTGATACCAGCGTACTTGAGTTACCTTTCCTTGCGTGTTTAAATGTGATTGAAAGTATATTATACCTGTTATACCAGCGTACTTCAGTTACCTTTCCTTGCGTGTTTTAATGTGATTGAAAGTATATTATACCTGTTATACCAGCGTACTTCAGTTACCTTTCCTTGCGTGTTTTAATGTGATTAAAAGTGTTTGTGTGTGAGAGAGAGAGAGAGAGAGAGAGAGAGTGAGTGAGTGTGAGTGAATGCTAGTGTGTGAGTGAGTGAATGCTAGTGTGTGAGTGAGTGAATGCGAGTGTGTGAGTGAGTGAGTGCGAGTGTGTGAGTGAGTGAGTGCGAGTGTGTGAGTGAGTGAGTGCGAGTGTGTGAGTGAGTGAGTGAGTGCGAGTGTGTGAGTGTGTGAGTGAGTGAGTGAGTGAGTGCGAGTGTGTGAGTGAGTGAGTGAGTGAGTGCGAGTGTGTGAGTGAGTGAGTGAGTGCGAGTGTGTGAGTGAGTGAGTGAGTGCGAGTGTGTGAGTGAGTGAGTGTGTGAGTGAGTGAGTGCGAGTGTGCGAGTGTGCGAGTGAGTGAGTGCGAGTGTGTGAGTGAGTGAGTGCGAGTGTGTGAGTGAGTGAGTGCGAGTGTGCGAGTGTGTGAGTGAGTGAGTGCGAGTGTGCGAGTGTGTGAGTGAGTGAGTGAGTGCGAGTGTGCGAGTGTGTGAGTGAGTGAGTGCGAGTGTGCGAGTGAGTGAGTGCGAGTGTGCGAGTGTGTGAGTGAGTGAGTGAGTGCGAGTGTGCGAGTGAGTGAGTGCGAGTGTGCGAGTGTGTGAGTGAGTGCGAGTGTGTGAGTGAGTGCGAGTGTGTGAGTGAGTGCGAGTGTGTGAGTGAGTGAGTGCGAGTGAGTGAGTGCGAGTGTGTGTGAGTGCGAGTGAGTGCGAGTGTGTGAGTGAGTGCGAGTGTGCGAGTGTGCGAGTGTGTGAGTGCGAGTGTGCGAGTGTGCGAGTGAGTGAGTGCGAGTGTGCGAGTGAGTGAGTGAGTGAGTGCGAGTGTGTGAGTGAGTGAGTGAGTGAGTGCGAGTGTGCGAGTGAGTGAGTGCGAGTGTGCGAGTGTGTGAGTGAGTGAGTGCGAGTGAGTGAGTGCGAGTGAGTGCGAGTGTGTGAGTGAGTGCGAGTGAGTGCGAGTGTGTGTGAGTGTGTGTGAGTGCGAGTGTGTGAGTGAGTGCGAGTGTGTGAGTGAGTGCGAGTGTGTGAGTGAGTGCGAGTGTGTGAGTGAGTGAGTGCGAGTGAGTGAGTGCGAGTGTGTGTGAGTGCGAGTGAGTGCGAGTGTGTGAGTGAGTGCGAGTGAGTGCGAGTGTGTGTGAGTGCGAGTGTGTGTGAGTGTGTGTGAGTGTGAGTGTGTGTGAGTGTGAGTGTGTGTGAGTGCGAGTGTGTGTGAGTGCGAGTGTGTGTGAGTGCGAGTGTGTGTGAGTGTGTGTGAGTGCGAGTGTGTGTGAGTGCGAGTGTGTGTGAGTGCGTGAGTGAGTGCGAGTGTGTGAGTGAGTGCGAGTGTGTGAGTGCGAGTGTGTGAGTGCGAGTGTGTGAGAGTGTGTGTGAGTGAGTGTGTGTGAGTGCGAGTGTGTGAGTGAGTGAGTGCGAGTGTGTGAGTGCGAGTGTGTGAGTGCGAGTGTGTGAGTGCGAGTGTGTGAGAGTGTGTGTGAGTGAGTGTGTGTGAGTGCGAGTGTGTGAGTGAGTGAGTGCGAGTGTGAGTGTGTGAGTGAGTGAGTGTGTGTGAGTGCGAGTGTGTGAGTGAGTGAGTGCGAGTGTGAGTGTGTGAGTGAGTGTGTGTGAGTGACTGCGAGTGTGAGTGACTGCGAGTGTGAGTGACTGTGGGAGTGAGTGAGAGAGAGTGAGAGTGAGTGACTGTGAATGAGTGAGAGTGAGTTAGTGAGAGAGTGAGCGAAGCGCAAGCTCAAAAACAAAAAGGCTTGGTATTTAAATCTATTATCTTCCAAGGATATGACAAGAAGGTTTTCAAGAAAATCCTCACAACCGCAACTACCCTTTATGAAAAAAAAATCTAAAATGTTGTTTCAAATCTCTAACATATTTACTTAGCAAATAAATTTTATATCTTGAATTCTCTGGGGACATCCTCTGAGGATCTCTTTGTAGCGGATAACTTTTCTGCATTTTGCACAACTGGTAAACCGTAGTAGATAGAGAAAGACTTACTATTCGAAAACTCTAGTTCTCATTAAAACACAATTTGTCACACATTTTTTCGTGGAGTTGACAGTTTTCGAGATATTCGTTGTTATTGGTTTCAGTTTTAAAGTGCTTAAAATTGTCTATACACTTGTCAACTCCTGGTCACGTAAACAAACGTATTTCAATGCCATAGTAACATTTAAAACATTTGATTGTCGGTTTGGTCTTGTGTATTCCCGTATTTCACCCACTCTACTTTCACGCACCGTAAACTCCTATATGTGCGCTCTGTCGAGAAGAGTTTTCAGTCCGCCATGGCCTGCTCGAATGTGGAGTTCTAGCACACATTCGATCCTCTTTATTTATGCAAACCGCTCTTGCAGAGGTTTAGGCTAACCCCAGAGTAGTACACCTGGTTTTCACATTCTTACTTTCTCTACACGTACTACGCACATAGTGTATAGAGAAGGTATTGTAATACAACCAAAAATTCGATACCGAGATTTCACCGGAAATATATTTTTTGGGCCCACCTGAATCCAAAAAAGGCAATTTTGGAACAACGTCCATGAGTGAGTATGTGCGTGTGTCTGTGGACAGCATAGCTCAAAAACGAAAAGACGGTTAAATACCAACCATGGTATTTAAGTTTGGTATCTTCCAAGGATTCGACACGAAGATTTACAAGAAAATCCCACCACCCCCAACTAACATTTACATGGAACTTTTTTCTAAAATTTTGATTTTTCAAAAATGGCTCTAACGATTTTGATTAAAATATCGTATATTAAAGATATTTGCCTGACAAATAACATGTATATCTTGAACTTTCTAAGGATAACCTCTGAAGACTAATTTATTCTCGATAAATTTTACGAAATTTTGCATAACAGCTAAACCGTAAGAAATGGACAAAAGCTCGGCCCATAAAACGTAGAGCACATTAAAGCACACAATGTATGTTATATACATTTTTTTCGAGGAGTTGATCGTTTTTAAGATATTCCTTGTTTTTGGTTTCAAGTTTAAAAAACTTGTACTTTTCTCATACAGGAATTTGTCAACTCGTGTCCATATAAAGAAAGGAAATTCAGTCACCTAGTAAGCAGCTTTTGACTTTACTATAACCTATGACACTCCCTTATTTCGCTTCTACTTACAAGGAAGCAAGTAATGAGGCTATTTCTGCTAATTTATTCTCGATTAGCATGAAGTAAATAGAAACCTGAGGTTTTTAAGACCAATTAGTTACAGATTTGTAGAGAAAGTTATGTGAATGGAACACATCAGATTTTTGTCCAAATTTTCTTTATCACTCAGTTTTAGTTTATTTGGGATGGTTATTGAGTGGTTGGTCTGGTTTTTTTAAATGCTTTATTATTTACATTGTGGTTTCAACAGAGCTATATTTTTTGCCTTTTGTCGCTCTTTTTATTGGTTTTATCTCCGCACCTTGTTTTTTAACAATAAAAAGCACTGTTACTTATTTTAAACCTTATGTCAACTCTAATTTTACTGGGTATTCCTTTTAAGGGTGTTTTAGCTCCGTTTTTGGCCTTGATTTGTTTTTCAAGCTCGCTAATGACCATAAAACTTGAGCACCCTTTTCTCCAATCATCATTTATCACTTATTTCCCTTCTACTTACAAGGAAGCAAGTAATAAGACCATATCTGCTAATTTTGTTTTGATTAACATGAACTAGATAGAGGAAAAATCTGATGCGTTCCATTCACATGACTTTCTCTACACCTCTGCAATATATTATTGTTAAAAAGCTTATGCTCCTAATTACTACATACTAATCGAAATAACAGAAATAGTCTTATTACTTGCTTCCTTGTAAGTAGAAGCGAAATAAGGGAGTAGCATAGGTTAAAGTGATAGTCAAAAGATGGTTGCTATGTGACTGAAGTTCCTTTGTTTGTATGGACAGGAGCTGACAAATTCCTGTACGAGAAAAGTATGTTTTTTAAAGTTGAAACCAAAAACAAGGGATATCTAAAAATACGATCAACTGCACGAAAAACATGTATATTACATAAATTGTGTGCTTTAATGTCCTCTACACTTTTTTGTGCGTTAAGTTTTAGTCCATTTCTTACGGTTTAGCAGTTATGCAAAATTCCGTAAAATTCACGTAGAATAAAGTAGTCTTCACAGGCTATTATCAGAAATTTCAAAATATATATTTTTTTTGCCCGGTAAATATCTTTAATATACGATATTTTAAACAAAATCGTTAGCCATTTTGAAGAAAATCAAAATTTTCGAAAAAAGTAGTTTAATTTGGGGGGATTTTTGTTGAAATTATCGTTTCGCATCCCTGGAATATACCAAACTTAAATACGAAGTTAGGTATTTTACCGACTTTTCGTTTTTGAGTTATCGTGTTCATGGACACGTGGACCTTTTTCTGGAGATACTTTTTTTGGATACACGGGACACTAAAGCATATTTAGGCTGAAATCTTGGTGTCCAAATTTTGGTGGGGTGCAATTCCTTCTCTATACACTATGTATATAGTACATGTAGAGAAAGTAAAAAGCTGTTTAACCATAATTTGTTACAGTGAAAGGCATACGAGTTTAAGACATCAGGTTTTGTTTGTTGTGCTCCAAGTGGAGGGTTTATGTCGGCGCTGCGCGGAAGTTTATCGTCGTGTCTGGAGCGCCTCTAGTGTTTGCCGAATGAACTGGTTCTTTTGTAAGGAACCGCGTCAATCACGTTGATTGTGGGAGAGGGTGTCTTCACTGATTTCTGTTGGTGAACGCGAAGGGTATTTTTCAGCAACGTCAAGAGTGTCGCTCAAGGAAACATGTGAACAATGAAGCATCGCAACTCGACTCATGGTCGACGTTTTCCATCCATTTGTCTTCAAGAAGTAAAGTGTTACAAATACGATGGTTAGGTTTAATATCTGTACTACTTATAATATAGACCCTGCCCAAAATTTAGATATCAAGATTTCTAAGAGGCCCCTGAATTCAAAATATACGATTGCTCATGCTATTCGAGAAACATTAGCAGAAGTAGTCTTATTATTGCTTCCTTGTAAGTAGAAGCGACAAAAGGGAGTAGCATAGGTTAAAGTGACATTCAAAAGCTGTTGACTATGTGACTGAAGTTCCTTTGTTGGTATGGACAGCAGTTGGCAAATTCCTGTATGAGAAAAGCATAATTTTTTTAAAGGTGTAACCAAAAGAAGGAATATCTCAAAAACGAACAACTCTACGAAAAAAATGTACTTTTTCTCCATTTCTTACACTTAAGCAGTTAAGCAAAATTCCGTAAAATTCATCCAGAATAAAGTAGTCTTCAGAGGCTATTCCCAGAAAATTCAAGATATACATTTTATTTGTCAGGTAAATATCTTTAATATACGATACTTTAATCAAAATTGTTAGAGCCATTTTGAGAAATAGAAATTTTTAAAAAAAAAAAAAGTCCCAATTAAAGTATAGTGTAGTTTGGAGTGCGGCAATTTGTCTCAAAATCTTCGTGTCGCATCCCTGGAAGCTACTCAACACATACACACGCACCTTTTTCAGAAAATGTCTTTTTTTGGATACGGGAGACCCTACAACATATATTTCCGGTGAAATCTCGTTATGGAATTTTTGGGTGAAATACAATACCTTCTCTATACACTATGTACATATTACGTGTAGAGAAAGTAAAAACATGATGTTTAGAAAGGTGTGTGTGTGTGTGTGTGGAGGGGGTGGCATCACTCAAAAAAAACTAAAATGCCGTTAAATATCAATTTAGCAGTTTTAGTTTAATATCTTTCACAGATGCGACACGAAAGTTTTGAACAAAATAACTCGACCCCAAACTGTTGTGCAAATTCATAAAAATACCGTATATTATATTTACATCAAAAATAGTATCTATATTTGAATTTTCTGGGAATAGATTCTGCTTATTTGTATAAGTAAGAAATGGATAAAAACTTACGTTCAGAAAATGTAGATCTGATTTAAACACAGAATTCCTAATACACATTTTTGTTGTATAATGGACCGTTTCCAGAATATCCCTTGTTATTTTTTTCAATTTTAAATTACGTTAACGTTAATAAAACGGGGTTACCTTTCCTGTGGTCTTGGAACGTGAGCAGAACTTCAATTGCTCACATGGCAGCCAGCGTTTAAAACATTTGACTATCACTTTAACCCATAGTACTCCCTTATTTCGCTTCTACTTCAAGTAATAAGACTTTTTCTGTTACTTTTTCTCAATTAACATAAAGTAGATAAAACAAAACTCTTTTATAGGAATGGTTCGTTTGCAGAACGGATAGAGAATAACATGTGAATGGAACATATAAAGTGTTTATGGTATAAACTATTTCTTAAATGCTTTAGTAAATATAATGCAGAATGAAAATATTCTATGAATTTACCAATTTAAGAAAATTGGTGGTCAATTATTAAATTTGATCTTCTGAACCGCAGAAGTTTTGTTAAATTTCATTGAAATAACATTGATTAGCGATTTATTATTATTTTTTAAAAAGCATTCGAAGTTTTAATCCATAAAATTACCTTTTTTTCATCAAAATAATTTTAAGAAAAACTTCTGTCTGTGTTAGGGTAATTTTATCACCTGTAATATTAAATTAGCTTCTACTGAACATTTTGAAAAGATTTAGATGTATTTTATTTTATTGAGAATGTGTAAAAATTGTACTTTTGATAAAAACTCTCCTTTATAAAACAATATCCTAGGGAACAGATGCTTTGTACAATCTTTAAATGACTCTAGATTCCAAAAAAGAGGGGCGGATAGCTAAAAGCTAATTCTCTTAAAGCTCTCAAAGGTTTCAACAACCATTTGCTATAAAATATATGAAGTGTACCGTTCACATGACTTACCCTTAAACAAATTATTATTAAAAAAATTATACTTCTATTTACTTCATGCTAAACGAGAAAAAAATCAGCACAAACAGTCTTATTACTTGCTTCCTTGTAAGCAGAAGCGAAATAAGGGAGTAGCATAGGTTAAAGTGACAGTCAAAAGCTGGTTGCTCTGTGACTGAAGTTCCTTTGTTAATTTGGACAAGAGTTGACAAATTCGTATGAGAAAAGTATAAGTATTTCAAAGCTGAAACAAAAAGCAAAGAATATCTAAAAAACGATCAACTGCACGAGAAATATATATGACATAAATTGTGTGCCTTAACGTGCTCTACATTTTTTGTGTGGTAAGTTTTTGTCCACCTCTTACGGTTTAGCAGTTATTCAAAATTCCGTAAAATTCGTCCAGAATAAAGTGGTCTTCAGAGTCTATTCCCAGAAAATTCAAAATATAAATTTTATCTGTCAGATAAATAGCTCCAATACACAATATTTTTATCAAAATTGTTAGTCATTTTTGACAAAATGAAAATTTTGGAAATTCCACATTAAAGGTAGTTGGTCGAGGGATTCTTCTCAAAATCTTCGTGTCGCATTCCTGGAAGATATTAAACTTAAATACCAAGTTTGGTATTTTACAAACTTTTTGTTTTTGAGTTATCGTGTTCACACACACACGGATCTTTTTTTTTTTTTTTTTTTTTTTTTTTTTAGATAAACGCGACCCAAAAACATGTATTTACGATGAAATCTCGATATCGAATTTTTGGTGGAATACAATACCTTTTCTATACACTGTGTACACAGTACGTGTAGAGAAACAAAAAGAGGGGCGGATAGCTAACAGTTGATTCTCTTAGAATTCTCAAAGTTTTCAACAACCATTTGCTATTAAAAATTCCTATGTGTTTCATTCACATAACTTTCTCTACGTCTCTGTAACAGATTATTGTTAATAACCTTATTCTTCTATCCACTTCTTGCTAATCGAGATCAGCAGAAAGGGTCTTATTACATAGGTCCTCGTAAGTAGAAGGGAATACACTAGACTAAACCGACAGTCAAGTGTTTTATAATGTGGTTGCTATGGGATTGAAATTAGTTTCTTTGCGTGACTCAAAAGTTATAGTATTTAAAACTGAAACAGGGAATATATCAGAAATGGTCAGCTCCACGAAAACATGTATATGGCATAACTTGTGTGTTTTAACGGATCTACATTTTTTTTGTGGCGTAAATATTTGTCTATCTCTTACGGTTTACCAATTATGCAAAATTCAGCCAAATGTATCCAGAATAAAGTGTAGGGTGGTTTTTTTTTCTTCAAAATCTTTGTGTCGCATCCCTGAAAGATACTAAATTTAAATACCAAGTTTGGTATTTTACGACTTTACGTTTTTGAGTTATTGTGTTCATAGACACACGGACTCACGCACGCAATTATTCTTTATATGCATGGGACCCTAAAATAGTCTCGGTTTCGAATTTTTGAATGGAATACAATACCTTCTCTACTTACTACGTATATAATACATAATATTGTATATAATTAGCTACGTGCTATAGAAAATAAAAAGACCACCTGACTCACCGGCAGGTACAGACGTTTTCGTTTGATCCATTCCGCTCGATAGTTAAATTCTGCTATCCGAAGATTGTCGGCAACTTTGACCGCCTTACCTTGTCAGAATGTATTCACGTATGCCTCGCTGGTGAATCACAAGTAAACGATGGAGCGCGCATCTAAAAATAAGCCGGAATGTCGATGATTTCTTCTTTGAGTGATAGAGGCTTGAAGATGTGTTGCGGGGTGCGACGCTACATAGAGGAACGGGGTTAAGTGTCCTTAGTAGCTTGAAGTAGCTGACGGAAAACTTAAGTGCTTGAGCTGCGGAATGTAATATATTCTGACATGGCTGCGTGACGTCGTACACCTTGTGCTCTTCATCTGTCAGCCGCGCTCCTTCGTCGGCATTGCCTTCTCTGGTCTATGCCGACTATATAAAAATGCCTATTCTGCACCTGATTCTATTGTATGTACTTATTTTCTGCAATTAGGTGGCAGAGTTAAATGTACGAAATTCACTTTACAATAATAAACTTTTTAAAATACTTGATACGTAAATTAATCATTCTGAGCACATATTTCGTAATGTAAGCTAAATTAACAAATAATTTATTAATTGCCATGCCAACAAGCACTGTAAGAGTTTCAGAGGTCATTAATACTTACAGTACAATTAGGAAATGACGTAACACTCAAGACATGTGCTACTTCAAGTAAAGAATCTATTGCAAAATTCATTAACAAAGGCTTTGTCTATATAATTTAGATGTAACCCTTCATTTGTTCACATAGGGAATTCATTTTTACTTTCTCTACACGTACTATGTACATAGTGTATGGAGAAGGTATTGTAATGCATCCAAAAATTCGACAACGAGATTTCACCGGAAATACACGTTTTGGGTCCCCCTCAATCCAAAAAAGGCATTCTAGATAAAGTTCGGTTGTGTGTGTGTGTGTGTGTGTGTGTGTGTGTGTGTCCGGACAGCATAGCTCGAAAACGAAAAGACCGTTAAATACCAAATGGTATATAGGTTTCGTATCTTGCAAGGATGCGATACGAAGATTTTCAAGAAAATTCCCCCACCCCCAAATACCATTTACATGGAATTTTTTTCGAAAATTTTGATGTTCTCAAAAATGGCTCTAACGATTTTAATTAAAATATCGTGTATTAAAGATATTTATCTGACAAGTAAAATGTATATCTTGAATTTTATAGGAATAGCCTCTGAAGACTACTTTATTCTGGATGAATTTTACAGAATTTTGTATAACTGCTAAACCGCAAGAGATGGACAAAAACTTAACACACAAAAATGTAGAGCTCGTTAAAACACAATTTATGTTGAATATATTTTTTTCGTGGAGTGGGTTATTTTTTAGGTATTCCTTGTTTTTGGTTTCAGCTTTGAAAAACTTAACTTTCTCTTTCAGAAATTCGCATAAGCTTTTTAACAATAATTTGTTGCAGAGATGTAGAGAAAGTCATGTGAATGGAACGCATCAGATTTTTTTAAACTAAATGCTTTATGAACTGGATAAAAGTTTAAATAAACATTGTAACTGAATTAATTGAATGGACAGTTATTAAAAGTAAAGGTTGGCTGACTGGATTGTCACCTTGTTACCAATAACCAAGACAGGAGATTAAACAAACGAACGTCAGGTGCGACAAGATTTCTAAGAACTGAACATCAGCTGCGATAAGATATTTCGACAATATCGTTCCAGTCAGATGACCGCGATTCCCTACTTGAACTGAATTGTCAGTATAAAAATATGATGTGTTCCTTTCACATTACTTTCTCTACATCTCTATAACAAAGTATTGTTAAAAAACTTATGTTTCCATTTGCTTCATGCTAATCGACAAAAAATTAACAGAAATAGTCTTATTATTTGCTTCCTTGTAAGTAGAAGGGAAATAAGGGAGTACCATAGGTTAAAGTGATAGTCAAAAAATGGTTGCTATGTGACTGAAGTTCCTTTATTTGTATGAATACGAATTGACAAATTCCTGTTTTTCAAAGCTAAAACTAAACGAGGAATATCTTATAAACGATCAAATCCACGAAAAAAATGTATATAACATAAAGTGTATGTTTTAACGTGTTCTATATTTACCTTTAGCACTTATGCAAAATTCCGTAGAATTCATCCAGAGTAAAGTAGTCTTCAGAGGCTATTCCCCAAAAAATTAAGATATGCATTTTATTTGCCAACTAAATATCTTTAATATACGTTATTTTAATCAAAATCGTTGGAGCCGATCAAAATTTTCGAAATATGTTCCATGTAATGGGTAGTTGGTGGTGGTGGGGGGGGGGGTTCAAAATCTTCGTGTCCCATTCTTAGAAGATACCAATATAAATACCAGGTTAGGTATTCAACGGTCTCTTCGTTTTTGAGCTATAATGTCCTTAGACACAGCCACACATATGGACCATTTTCTAATTTCTTTTTATTTAGGTGGACCCAAAACATGTATTTCCGTTGAAATCTCGGTATCGAATTTTTGGGTGGAATGCAATACCTTCTCTATACACTATTTACGTAGTGCGTGTAGAGAAAGTAAAAGAATATAGTAGTGTTTGTTAGAGAGTGGACTCTAGATGTAATTCCTCGAGCGCCGCCAGAGCGCAGTGCAGTGCGAAAGTTGTGAATGTTGACTACGTCAAGGCTGTGTGTAACTGGATACGAGACAAAGCAACAGATGCGCGCGCCGAATCCAATAAAAATGATTGCATTAAGCAAGATGTAATTAGAGCACAGGAAATTGCAAGGATTCCGCTGCAAGTTCGGAGTTTGCTCGGCCCAACTTTCAGATAGCAGTAAAATACTCCAGGAGTAACAAATGTTTAAGCAGAGTCGCCGGAATAAGAAAACCTTCACATTTACAAGTATTCTCAACACATCGTAACTTTAAAGAGATGGTTTTATTGCCTTCTATACACGAACTAAGTACGTAGTGTATAGAGAACGTATTGCACTCCACCCAGAAATTCGATACCGAGATTTCACCGGAAATGTATGTTTTAAGGTCCCCTGTATCCAATAAAAAACATTCAGAAAAAGGTCCGTGTGACTGTGAGCACGATAACTCAAAAACGAAAAATCGGTAAAATACCAAACTTGGTATTTAAGTTCAGTATCTTCCAGGGATGCAACATGAAGATTTTGAGAAAAATCCCCCCACCTCAAACTACCCTTTACATGGAACTCTTTTCGAAAATTTTTATTTTCTCAAAAATGGCTAACGATTTTGATTAAATATCGTATAGTAAACATATTCACATGGCAAAAAAATGTATCTCTTGAATTTTCTGGAAATCAGCACTGAAAACGTCTTTATTCTGGATGAGTTTTGCTGGATTTTACATAACTAGTGAACCGTAAGAGATACGCAAAAACTCACCACACAAAACAAGTAGATCTCGTTGAAACACACAATGTATATCATATACATTTTTTTCGTAGAGTTGACCATTTTTTAGATATTCCTTGTTATTGGTTTGTTTTAAAATGCTTAAAACCTTTCACATACGGGAATTTGTTCACATAGCAACCAGCTTTTAAAATATTTGACTATCGTTTTAGCCTAGTGTAATCCATTATTTCCCTTCTGCTTACAAGGAAGCATTTCGGCTAGAGTATAGCTCTATTATCATGAAGTAGAAGAATAAGATTTGTAACAAATATGTTAAGAGTTGTGGAGCAAGAAATGCGACTGTAAGACACGAGATTCTTGTCTGAAGTGCCCTAATTAGAATCGGTTTGACAATTTTATTATGAAGGAAGTTATGTTAAGAGGACGTAGCAGCCTGAAGAGTGCGAGGTGCTACATTAATTCCGGAGAGGTTTAAATAAACGTGCGAGTTAGGGTAAAGTATATTGAGAAACCTGATGTGTTCCATTCACATGTCTTTCTCTACAACTCTGCAGCAAATTATTGATAGAAAGCTTATGCTTTTACTTCATGATAATCGAGAAAAAAATAGCAGAAATAGTCTTATTACTTGCTTCCTTGTAAATAGAAGTGAAATAAGGGAGTGCCATAGGTTAAAGTGATACTCAAAAGCTGGTTGCTATGTGACAGAAGTCCCTTTGTTTTATGGACACGAGTTGACAGATTCCTGTATGAGAAAAGTATGTTTTTTTAAAGCTGACTCCAATAATAAGGAATATCTCAAAAACTATCAACTCTACGAAACAAAATGCACATAAGAATGTGCGTTTTATCCTGAGCTACATTTTTTGTGTTGTAAGCCTTTGTCTATCTCTTACGATTTACCAGTTATGCAAAATTTAATAAAATCATCCAGAATAAAGAGATTTTTAGAGGCTATTTCCAGAATATTCAAGATATACTCGTATATTTTATTTGGAATGTAAATATCTTAAATGTAAGAGAATTTAATCAAAATCGTTAGAGCCATTTTTAAGAAAGTGAAAATTTTCGATATTTTTTTTCCATGTAACGGGGAGTTTGTGGTTGGAGGATTTTCTCGAAAACCTTCGTGTCGCATTCTTGGAGGAGAGCAAACTTAAATACGAAGTTTGGTATCTAACGGTCAGCCCCCCCCCCCCCCCCACACACACACACACGGACATTTTTCTGAAAATGCTGTTTTTGGATTTAGGGGGTCTCAAAAAGTATATTCACGGTGAAATTTCTGTATCAAATTTTTGGGTGAAATACAAACCTTCTCGATACACTATGTACATAGTACGTATAGAGAAAGTAAAAATTATTAAATGAAAATGGTTTCCAGATTAACGAAAAAACTTCATCTACGACCGAGCGTAATTGAGTAGTTTGCGATCTGGATCGCAAACTTTTTACGGAATCCACGCGCAAAGAAGTGCAGCAAGCGTAAAGTAATTTTGTTGCAACTTTACGATATTAGTGTGTATACATCAACACGATGATATAATGTTATGTTCAATAAGTGACAAATATTCTTTCGCAGCAGCAGCAGCAGCTCTAAGGATATCATAATTCTCAACACAGAACAACAATAACCACGGCCTGCTATAACCGTACCAGCAATGCGAAATAAATAACCAACTATAACCCTTGGTGAATGGCTCAAACTTAACCTCAAATTTATTTCATCTTTCGTTGCTTTTCTTTTAATATCAGAAAATGCTCGTAGAAAAACATTGTATGATACTCGAGCGTAAAGTTTCTTTTTGATTCTCGTTTCACAATATTCCCGCTCGAATCAAACACCGTAACTTTACGCTCTTACTTCATAAATATCTATAATGCTGCAGATGAAATGTTATATTCTGAATGCGAGAATGTAGCAGCGCCGTCTACTAGTTAGTAGATAACATTAAACGTGAAGAAAGTGTAATAATTTTATCTATTTAAAATATAAGAATAATAAAATTGTCCTCCACTAAGGAGCCTTGTGGTGAATTTTTACTTTCTCTACACGTACTGTGTACTTAATGTATAGAGAAGGTATTGCACTTCACCCAAAAATTGCATATAGAGATTTCACCGGAAATATATGTTTGAGTCCCCTATAACCAAAAAGCATTTTCAGAAAAAAGAACGCACGCGCGCGCATGTGTGTGTCTGTGGGTGTCTGTGGACAGAATAGCTCAAAAACGAAAACGCCGTTAAATACCAAACTTGGTATTTAAGTTTATCTTCCAAGGATGCGACACGCAGATTTTCAATAAAATCCCCCGATTCCCCAACTACCCTTTACGTAGAACATTTTTCGAATATTTTTACTTTCTCAAAAAAGGCTGTAACAATTTTCATTAAAATAACGTATATTAAAGATATTTACCCGACAAATAATATGTATATCTTGAACTTTCTGGGAATAGCCGTGTTGGAATATTCGTGTTGAATTTTTGCGTGAAATGCAATACATTCTCTATGTACTAAATAGAGAAGGCAAAAAGAAAGGAAATACATAAGAAAATACGTAAGGATATACTGGATTAACGCGAAACAGATAGGACAAATATTCTTAGAAAAATTGATTCTTCTACCACTACCTCTTTAAGAAGACCACCAGTTTTTATAATTTCGTTTATTTAGAGGAATTTAGAGGCGGAGTTCTCCCTTAAAACGTTACGTTCCTCATTTGTCAGCGACGTCAGCTCATGTCCTCCTTAAGTCCTTAGATATGTTGTATTTTTGTTTCTTGCTATAGAGCTAGCTCGCCTCATTAAACATGCTTTTGTCTCTTGTGTTCCATTGAAATAAATAACAGCAACACAAGATGCCGTTAGCTTCTGCCCCCATACAACACTCAAAGCTTGGTGTTTACAAACTGGACACATTTCCAAGAAAAAACACTCAAGTGTTCCATTCCAACGCCAATGTTTCTATTTACTTCATGCTAATTGAGAAAAAATTAGCAGGAATAGACTTATTACTTGCTTCCTTGTAAGCAGAAGGGAAATAAGGGAGTACCATAGGTTAAAGTGATAGTCAAAATCTGGTTGCTATGTAACTGAAGTTCCTTTGTTTGTATGGACAGGGGTTGACAAATTCCTGTATGAGAAAAGTAGTTTTTCAAAGTTGAAACCAAAAACAATGTATATCTAAAAAAAGACCAACTCTACAAAAATATATATATAACAAATTGTGTGTTTTAGAGTGCTCTACTTTTTTTGTGTGGTACATTTTTCTCTATCTCTTACGGTTTAACAGTTATGCAAAATTCCGTAAAATCCATTCAGAGTAAAGATGTCTTCAGAGGCTATTCCCAGAAAATTCAAGATAGACATTTTATTTGGCAGGTAAATATCTTTAATATACGATATTTTAATCAAAATGGTTACAGCCATTTTTGAGAAAATCAAAATTTTCGAAAAAGTTCCATGTAAAGGGTAGTTTGGAGTGGGGGATTTTTCTCAAAATCTTCTTGTCGCATCCGTGAAGAATGTTAAACTTAAATACCAAGTTTGGTATTTTACAGACTTTTTCGTTTTTGAGTTATCGTGTTCACACACACATGCACACACGCACACACGGACCTTTTTGTGAAAATGCTTTTTTTTTGGATACAGGGGACCCTAAAGCATATATTTCCGGTGAAATCTCGATATCGAATTTTTGGGTGGAGTGCAATACCTTCTCTATACACTGTGTATAGAAAGTAAAATGTTTGATGTTGCTGTTAAAAGGTTATTGAAAATTTGTAGTTATCAACCATTTATTTCTCCCACTGGTTACCGGAGCAACGAGTGAATTTTGTTTACTTTACCCCACCCGTTGCGCTAATAACTATCGCTTTGATTTAAAGTGCAAGTTTTCTTATGTCGTTTCTGCTATCAAGTATCTGTAGGATAAAGTAATAATTACGGTCTGGAGAATGGCAGCTTTATGCTCGATGAACGCAGTTGAAACTTTAGCAGGAGAAATTCTGCTTGCTCTTCGCTCAAACGATATTCATTGGCTGAGAATACAATAAGATGTGGAAAGGCTGTGCAAGATAACAGCTGGCGTTCCATTAGCGCTCAAGAACAAAGAGACTGTTTAAAACCTCTAGCAGCTCTATAGAGCCAATTCTGCTGCTGTCAACTATTACAAATAGCTCAATTGAGATTCTTTTTAGTATTATTCGCTGTAATAATGTTATTACGTCTGAGGATCGTGGCCGCGAGGGTGATAATACTTGTAACATGTTCTTCAATATCACTGGACACAATATGAAGACTGTGATAGTCAAAAGTTCCTTTGTTTGTATGGACACGAGTTGACAAATTCCTGAAAACTTTTTCCAAGCTGAAACCAAAAACAAGGAATATCTAAAAAAAAACGATCATCTCCACATAGTGTGTTTTAACGTGTCCTAAATTTTTGTGTGACAAGTTTTTACGGTTTAGGAGTTATACAAAATTCCGTAAAATTCATCCAGAATAAAGTAGTCTTCAGAGGCGATTCCCAGAAAATTCAAGACATGCATTTTATTTGTAAGGTAAATATCTTTTAATATACGATCTTTTAATCAAAACTGTTAGCCATTTTTAAGAAAATCAAAATTTTCGAAAGTTTGGGTGAGGAATTTTTTTTAAATCTTCTTGTCACATCTCTGAAAGATACTAAAATTAAATACCAAGTTAGGTATTTTACCTACTTTTAGTTTTTGAGTTACCGTGTTCAGGGACACACACGGACCTTTTTCTGAAAATGGTTTTTTTTTTTTTTTGGATAAAGGGGACCCTAAAACTCAATATTTAAGGGGAAATCCCGGTATCGAATTTGAGTGGAGTGCAATACCTTCTCTATACACTATGTACATAGTACGTGGAGAGAAAGTAAACATAAACACTTGATATGAAAACGCTTGACTTCCACACAACAGTAGTACCCGGTATAATATCCTATATCAACACAGAGGTCAGTCGAAAATATCAGCGGGAACCTTTGTATGATCAGGAATATATCTGTTGCTAAGGCAACACTCGTGTACAGGTCGCTTCATAGTAAATTCCATACTAAGAACTGTAAGTTACACTAGTGAAGGCTGATAAGTCCCGGGCCTCTCAATGAAAACACCATTTAAAACAAACAACATTGCTTTATTTCTCAACATAATCTCCAGAAAGCCTAATACATTTGTCACATCGGTGTTCTAACCTAACTAAACCATCTCTGTAGTGCGATTTATCAAGGTCCTCAAAATAGCTGTTTACCACATCAATGACCTCGTTGCTGTCAAATCTTCGTCCTCCAAGAATTTTTTTGATGTTTGGGAACAGGTGGTAGTCACTGGGTGCTAGATCTGGGGAATAGGGTGGATGTTCAAGCAATTCCAACTTTAATTCGCTCATTTTTACCATTGCAATCACTAAACGAGTGTCTTGATGAAACAAGATTTTTGGCAAATAAGGATTTTTTCTTTTCAGCTCATCACTCAAGCTTACTGCAATACGTAGTAGTCACTAGCGATACTTTTACCCTTTTCCAAGTAATCAATAAAAATAATTAACTCCCTGTGCATCCCAGAATACGCTCGCCATAACCTTGTTAGCTGACAAAATTGACTTTGCCTATTTTGGGGTTGGTTCACCTGGTGCAATCCACTGCTTTGACCGTGATTTATTTTCTGGAGTGTAGTGATGTATCCAAGTTTCATCCATGGTAATAAGCCGTCTCAAAAATTCACTGGGATTTTTACGGTAGAGCTCCACATTCTTATCAGAAACAGTTTTTCTTTTAATCAGGTGTGAACAAACGTGGCACCCATCTTGCACAGACCTTGCGAAAGCCCAAACATTACTTGAAATATTACCACGTTCTTTTGATAAGTTTACAGCCTCTGCTATCTCAAACAACTTTAATCTGTGGTCTTTCAGTACAGTACTTCAATGTATTGTTCATTTCCTGGTTGATTTCTTTAGGCGTTAAGCCTTTCAAATGGAAGTATTTAATCACTGCTCGTTTTTCCAAATCCTGCATTTTCGTGAAAACTCTAAAGTTGTCTTGTTTAAAAACTATACGATGCTACCGTCTAACTGGCCTAGTGGTGCCATATCTGAGTGAGGCCCGGGATTTATCAGCCGACCCTCGTACTTATCAGTTTGATAATGTATATTGGGAATAAGAGGTCTGATAAGTAACTTACCGTTCGTGGCTAGCCAATTACTTTTTGAATACTTGAACATTAAGAAAAACATGTGATATTCATTCACATGCTTTTCTCTACATTGCGGTAAAAATTATTGTTAAAAATCACATTCCTCTATTTTAAGATCGAGATAAACATTAGCAGAAATTGTCTGAACTACTTGCTTCCTTGTAAGTAGAAGGTGAATACACTAGACTAAAACGATAGCCAAATCTTTTAAAAGTTGGTTGCCATGTGGTGGAAATTCGTTTCTATGCAGAGTCAGGAGTTTACAGCATTCCTTTTCAGAAAAATTCAAGTATTTTAGATCTGAAACAAATAACAAGGAATATCTCAGGAATGGTCAATTCTACGAAAAAGCACATGACATAAATTGTGCGTTTTAACGTGGTCTACATTTTTTGTGTAATAAATGTGTCTAAATCCTACCGTTTAACAGTTACGCAATATACAGCAAAATTCATTCATAATAAAGAGATCCTTAGAAAATTTGTTACACATTTTATTTGGCATATAAGTGTCTTTAATATATGGTATTTTAAAAAAAAATCGTTAGAGGTATTTTTGAGAAATAAATTGTTTCAAATTTTTTTCCACGTAAAGAGTAGTTTGGGAAGGGGGGGGGGACTTTTCTTAAAATCTTCGTGTCGAATCCATAGAAGATACTAAACTTAAATACCAAGTTTGGTATTTTACCGGTTTTTCGTTTTTGGGCTATCGTGTTCACAGATACATGGACACACACCCGGACCTTTTTCCAAAAATGCTTTTTTTTATACAGCTGACCCTAAAATTTATATTTCCGGTGAAATCTCGGTATCAAATTTTTGGGTGGAATGCAATATTTGTCTATACTGTTTGTACATAATACGTGTAGAGAAAGTAAACATTAATGCTCGATATGAACAAATGAAATGCTACATTTAAATTATCTGACCAAAGCCTTCTAATACGCTCTTATGTTAATGAATTTTGCAATAGATTCTTTACTTGAAGTAGAACATGTCTTGAGCGTTACGTCATTTCCTAATTGTACTGTAAGTATTAATGACCTCTCAAACTCTTACAGTGCTTGTTGGCATGGCAATTAATAAATGCATTTTAAATTTAGCTTACAATAACAAATGTGTGTTCAGAATGGTCAATTTACATATCAAGTATTTCAAAAATATATTTGTTACTGATTCATGGCTTAATTTTTATTTTCCAGGCATTTCAGTTGAGTCATTCAACCTGTTTTTGCTAAACCGAGGAGAATATCTCTTGTTCGAGGCCGTTGAATTTCAAACTTGGTATTTAAGTTTAGTATCTTCCAAGGATGCGACACGAAGATTTTCAAGAAAATCCCACCACCTCCAACTACCCTTTACATGGAAAATTTTTCGAAAAAATAGTTATAACGATTTTGATTAAAATATCGTATATTAAAGATATTTACCTGACAAATAAATTTTATATCTTGCATTTTCTGCGAATAGCCTCTGAGGAGTACTTTATTCTGGATGAATTTTACGGAAGTTTACGTAACTGCTAAACCATAAAAGATGGACAAAAACTTATCAGACAAAAAATGTAGAGCACGTAAAAACACAATTTATGTTATACATTTTTTTTCGTGGAGGGAATCGTTTTTGAGGTATTTTTTGTGTGGGTTTCAGCTTTTAAAACCATATAATTTCCTCATATAGAAATTTGTCAACTCCTGACCATACAAACAAAGGAACTACAGTCACATAGCAACCAGCTTTTGACTATCACTTTTACCTATGATACTCCCTTATTTCCGTTCTACTTATAAGGATGCGAGTAATAAGACTATTTCTGCTAATGCTTTCTGGATTAGTATGAAGTAAATAGAATCGTAAGAGTTTTAACAATAATTTGTTACAGAGATGCAGAGAAAGCCATGTGAAAGGAACACATCAGATTTTTCTGTTTTTATTTAGCTCAAAGTGCTAAAATGAGCATACAGAATATAAATACATAGTTTTGACTATTAAGTTAATTTGGAGTGTGTTTCTGTTTTTATTCTCTCTACACGTGCTATGTACATAGTGGGTAGAGAAGGTATTGTATTCCCCCCAAATATTCGAAAGCGAAATTACACCGGAAATACATGATTTGTGAAAGGTCTGTGTCTATGGACAGCGTAGCTCATAAACGAAAAGTCAGGTAAATACCCAACTCGGTATTTAAGTTCAGTATCTTCCAAGGATGCGACACGAAGATTTTTAAGATAACCTGAAAACTATCCTTGACATGGAAAAATGTATAATGGTCGTTAGAAAGAGAGAAGGGGCGTGGCAAAGTGTTCTGTTACCAACCTAAATCGCAGCACGTTACATCGGCTTGATTCCATACGCTCGGCTGATCAACCTTCACTTCGCTAATGCAAATATTTTAACCCATTTTGTAGATTACAATATATGCGTTTCATTACCAGGCGACTGTTCCACAAAATGCTCGTTTATGCAGATACGTTGTCAACAAATTAGTAGTCGTTGCTTGCGGTATTGCCCATTTCCCATGTGACAGCTGGAATAAAACAATGGAAATACGAATATTGACCTACACAGGGAACTGCTGATGTCACGCGATCTTCTCTCCTCGTAATTTATTACCCTGCAATATTATCTCAGCAATTCATTGTGATGCCGTTTAAGGAAGCCAGCGGAATACTAACTATAGACTCGTCTCAGCATGCCGCATCGCTAGCGAAGCTAGTTTCTTTTGCTAACAATCGAAATGCTGCCATTGTGATATCGTTACGAGAGTTTATTACTTACTCTACCAAGTACATAGGTAGAGAGAGTATTGCATTCCACCCAAATATTCGATACCGAGAATCGACATTTTTGGAAATACGAATCGCTGGAAATATGTTTTAGGATACCCTGAACAAAACAAAAAAAACAAAAAAAAAACAAAAGAAAAGATCTCTGTGAGTGCGAAAACGATAACTCAGAACTTAAAAATCGGTTATATACCAACCTTGATGAAACATTCACTTCAAGAACATCCTCCCGCCCAAGCTACAAATAAAAACTTCCATTCACATGACTTTCTGTATATATGTACACAAATTGTTAGAAACCTTATGCTTCTATTTACTTCATGCTAATCGAGTTGAACATTAGCAGAATTACTTTCTTGTAATTATAAGGAAATGAAATAAAGAGACTCCTTAAATAATACTCCATTTCATTTAACTGCTGTGGTTCTCAGCAACCCCATTCTTTACTGGGCGTGAAAGACCGCTTAATTTTGCTCAGAGGCCTCTCTATCAGGTTTGAGGTTCTTTTACGTGCGTAAATCTACGACACGGGACAAACGGCTTTACCTCCCTTCCGAAGGAAGCCATGTAAAAACAAAAACCCGCGACCATGAGTATATGAAGTCAGCATGGTAACCATTACACCACGGAGGTCGACGTAATTTTAAGGTAAATTATGGAACACGCTAGTCGCAAACGATCGTCAAATCTTATAAAAGCGGGTTGTAATGTGAATGAAATCCATTTTATGCATTGTCGGGAGTTCACAAATGTCCGTGTGTGAGAAATTGTAAGTACTGTAAACCAAGGAATATATAAAAAATCTGATATGTTCCAGTCACATGCCTTTCTCTACATCTCTGAAACAAATTATTGTTAAAAAGCCTATGCTTCTATTTACTTCATGCTAATCCAGATAAAATTAGCAGAATTAGTCATATTACTTGCTTCCTTGTAAGTAGAAGTGAAATAAGGGCGTACCATAGGTTAAAGTGATAGTCAAAAGCTGGTTGCTATATGAATAAAGTTCCTTTATTTGTATGGACTGCAGTTGACAAATTCCTGTATGAGAAAGCTAAGTTTTTTAAAGCTGAAACCAAAAACAAGGAATATCTCAAAGACAATCAACTCCACGAAAAAAATGCATATAACTTAAATTGTGCTTTAACGTGCTCTACATTTTTGTGTGGTAAGTTTTCGTCCATCTCTTACGGTTTAGCAGTTATGCAAAATTCTGTAAAATTCATCCAGAATAAAGCAGTCTTCAGAGGCTATTCCCTGAACATTCAAGATATACATTTTATTTGTCAGGTAAGTATCTTTAATATACGATATTTTAATCATAATTGTTAGAGCCATTTTTAAGAAAATCAAAATTTTCGAAAAAAGTTCATGTAAAAGATAGTTTAGCTGGGGGGGGATTTTTCTCTCAAAATCCTCGTGTCGTATCCCTGGAAGATACTAAACTTAAATACCAAGTTTGGTATTTTACCGACTTTTCGTTTTTTAGTTATCGTGTTCAGACACACGGACCTTGTTCTGAAAATACTTCTTTTGGATATAGGGAACCTTAAAACATTTTTCCGGTGGAATCTCTGTATCGGATTTTTGGGTGGAGTGGAATACCTTCTCTATACACTATGTACATATTGCGTGTAGAGAAAGTAACAATGGCCATCTCCAAGAAAAGGTGTATATGACATATATTGTGTGTTTCAATGAGATCTACATTTTTTTGTGTAGTAAGTTTTTGTATATCTTTTAGGTTTACCAGATGTGCAAAATGCAGCAAACTTTATACACAATAAAGCGGTCTTCAGAGGCTATTCCAAAAAATTCAAAATACACACTTTAGCATATATAAATATTTAATATACTATATTTTGAGCTAAATTGTCAGCTATTTTTGAGAAAATCAAAATATTAGATTGCTTTTCCATATGAAGGGTAGTTGGGGGTGGGAAGTTTTCTTGAAGGTGTTCGTGTCGCATCCCTGGAAGATACTAAACTTAAATACCAAGTTTGGTATTTTACCGACTTTTCGTTTTTGAGTTATCGTGTTCACAGACCACTCACAAACACGGAAATGCTCTAAAAATACTTTCTATATACCGATATTTCAACAGAAATAGTTGTTTTAGAACCCCCTAAGTCCCCCCCACGAAAAGCATTTTCAGAAAAAGATACGTACGTGCGCGCAACATACCTTAAAAAAAAAAAAGCTGTTAATACCAAACTTGGTATTTAAGGTTAGTATCTTCCAAGGATGCATCACAAGGATTTTAAAGAAAATCCTCAACTTCGCAAACTACCCTTTAAATGGAAAAATTTTCGAAAATTTTGTTTTTCCCAAAAATGGCAATAACGATGTTGATTAAAATACCACACATTAAAACCATTTACACCCCAAATAAAATGTATATATTGAATTTTCTGGAAATAGCTTCTGAAGACCTGTGTATTTAGGATGAATTTTCTGAATTTTGCAAAACTGGTAAACCATAAGAGATAGACAAAAATTTACTGCATAAAAAATGTGGATCTCATTAAAATACAGAATATATGTCGTAATTTTTTTTCGTGAGTTAACCGTTTTCAAGATATTCCTTGTCATTAGTTTCAGTTTTAAAATACTTATACATTTCTCATGCGGGAACTTTTCAAATCCTGCCCACGTAAAGAAAGTGTTTTCCATAGCAACCATATTTTAAAATATGTTACTATCACTTTATCCTGGTTTATTCATTTATTTCCCTTCTATTGCAAGGGACTAAGTAATACGACTATTTCTGTTTTTGTTTATCTCGATTAGCATGAAGTAGATAAAAGAGAAAGTTTATTAACAATAATTTGTTATAAACATGTAGAGAAAGCCATGTCAATGTAACAGGTCAGATTTTTTGGGGTGGAATGCAATACCTTCTCGACGTATCTACTAAGTATAGAAATAAACGTATTTAAAATTTTGATGGCGGTCAGCTGGTAATTCTAAACTACGAGGGCCGTCTTTTTTTTCAACCTCGGTAGGCTATAAATAAAAGACAAGTTTATAGAAAACAATTATTTTATTACTAAAAGTTTTACACACACATGGTTAGCTTTTCAACATAAATACCGAAAAGATTGAGACATTTATCGTACCTGTGCACAAGCTTTGCAATACCCGCTTCAAAAAATGTTGCCGCCAATGATTTCAAATTAGCATTGGCATTGTTTTGAAGATCTTCGTACTTTACGACGTTTGAGGAGAGCCATTCAAAACAAATGAAGAGGAATGCTGACTTCAGGAATTGTGTTGATCCATGACAACGCTCGTCCACACAACCCATCGGCTCCTTGAACAATTGCAATGGCACATTTTCGATCATCTGCCGTACAGTCCTGACCTGGCACCCAACGACTTTCACCTTTTCCCTGAACTGAAGACGTGGCTAGGAAGACAGCACTTTCAAACCAACGAAGATCTTCAAAACAACGTCAATGCTCATATGAAATCATTGGCAGCAACATTTTTTGAAGCGGGTATTGCAAAGCTTGTGCTCAGGTACGATAAATGTGTCAAGTTTTTCGGTAATTATGTTGAAAAGTAACCATAAGTGTACAAAACCTTTTGGTAATAAAATAATTGTTTTCTGTAAACTTGTCTTTTATTTATAGCCTATCGAAGGTTGAAAAAAGTGGCTCTCGTATTTCCTGTCAATAGTTGAAAACGTGTAAAGCATAAAACGTTTAGAATCTGTGCTAGCAATTTTGCCACTACCTTTTGATACCCGAAAGCAATGTTGTAAACCGCGTGTAATCTTCGGCGGTTATTCTCTGTGATTTACAAGAACGTCATGGAACGTTTAATCCCTGCCTTATGTATCACACCAGGCTCATTTCGCATGGATTACTTCATTTATTGATGACGCAGTGCTGCGAACAAAATTCTCCAGTATATAATCCCCGATGCGGCTTAAAAATATAGACTAATAGGATGGAAAGGCTTATCTGTCGGTTTTTATCACCGCCTCGCATTCCTAATGCACACACAGGGAAAATGATTCTGTTAAGTATGGCGTTGCAGTTTTTACCCACCAGTTTATCTGCACCAAAATGAGCAATAGAATTCCTACGATGTCAGTCGGACATACATGTATCCTATAAATTATACTGAAAACTGTTGAATTTTGTCCGGCTGTAACTGATAAATTAAACCATTAGTTAAGTAATTACTGTGCAAGAGATCACGGGTTCAATTCCCGGCTGAAGTCTACAGATTTTTCTCTAGCCCAAATTATTCTATTCCTCCCCAGAATCTGGAAGTGAATGTATGTGCGATTTCTAATGATAAAAATCCGATATTCCATTCACTTTACATTCTCTAACATCTCTCTCCTACTCTTTCAATGTATTCCAAATACACGAATACGCTTTTTCTGAAGACATTTTTACTTTCTCTATAGGTATTATGTACATAGTGTTTAGAGAATGTATTGCACTCCACCAAAAATTCGATACCGAGAAGTCACCGGAAATATATGTTTTAGGGTCCCTTGTATCTCAAAAAAAATATTCTCAGAAAAAGGTCCGCGCGCGTGTGTGTGTGTGTGTGTGTGTGTGTGTGTGTGTATATGTGTGTGTGTGAACACGATAACTCAAAAACGAAAAGTCGGTAAAATACCAAACTTGGTATTTAAGTTTAGTATCTTCCAGGGATGCGACACGAAGATTTTGAGAAAAAAACCCACCCCAAACTACTCTTTACATGGAACTTTTTTCGAAAATTTTGATTTTCTAAAAAATGACTAACGATTTTGATTAAAATATCGTATATTTCAAATATTTACCTGACAAATAAAATGTATATCTTGAATTTTCTGGTAATAGCCTCTGAAGAGTATTTTATTCTGGATCAATTTTACTGAATTTTGAATAACTGCTAAACCGTAAGAGATGGAAAAAACTTACTACACAAAAAATGAAGAGCACGTTAAAACACACAATTTATTCTATACATTTTTTCGTGGACTTGATCGTTTTTGAGACATTTATGGTTTTTGGTTTCTGCTATGAAAAACATACTTTTCTCAGAGGAATTTGTCAACTGCTGTCCATACAAACAAAGGAACTTCAGTGACATAGCAACCAGCTTTTGATTATCACTTTAACCTATGCTACTCCCTTAATTCGCTCCTACTTCCAAGGAAGCAAGTAATATGGCTATTTATGCTAATTTTTTACTGATTAGCATGAAGTAAATAGAAGTATGAGCTTTTTAAGAATAATTTGTTGCAGAGATGTAGAGAAATTCATGTGAATGGTACACATCAGATTTTTTGTAGTGTTTAACGCCCACTTTAACTATTTATCGCACCGCAGGCGGTGACACTGATATCACATGAATGATGATGGGATGCGATGGCGGGGGAGTACCCAGAGAAAACTCGCCCCAGCGCCGCTTTCTCCACCACAAATGTCATGCTGTCGCTTGGGATCCAACCCCGGCCGTCTAGGTGAGAGGCGAGTGGTCTAACCACTCGGCCACAGCGCGGCCGTAGTATTTGTGAATGTATACTATTGCTAAGGAATAGTATTTTGTTTTAATATTCAACAAAATCTACAAGGTTAGAAGGAAGAGGGGGAAATAAGGGAATACACTAGGCTAAAGAGATAGTCAAATGTTTTAAAACTTATCGCTGTGAGATTGACAATGTAAATGACCAGGTATAAACGTAATAAGAGCGACTTTCTATCTGAATAACAAGGAATACTTCGGAAATGGTTAACTCCACTATAAAAATGTAAAGAACATAAATTCTGGATCTTGGCGAAACCTATAGTTTTTGTGTATTACATTTTTTTCTATCTCTTACGGTACACCAGATAAAAAACATTCAGCAAAAGTCAACCTGAATAAAAGGCCTCCTCAGAGGCTGTTCACAGAAAATTCAATATGCACGTTTTATTATTCATAATGTACAATACTTTAATCAAAATACGAGGGCCTTTCTTTTCAACCTCCGATAGGCTATAAATAAAAGAAAAGTTCATAGTAAACAATTATTTTATTACTAAAAGCCTTGTACACTTATGGTTACTTTTCAACATAATCGTCGAAAAGACTGAGACATTTATCGTACCTGTACACAAGCTTTGCAATACCCGCTTCAAAAAATGTTGCCGCCAATGATTTCAAATGAGCACTGACGTTGTTTTGAAGATCTTCGTTGGTTTGAAAGTGCTGCCGTCCTAGGCACGTCTTCAGTTCAGGGAAAAGGTGAAAGTCGCTGGGTGCCAGGTCAGGACTGTAAGGCGGATGATCGAAAATGTCCCTTTGAAATTGTTCAAGGAGCCGATGGGTTGTGTGGACGAGCGTTGTCATGGATCAACACAATTCCTCAAGTCAGCATTCCTCTTCGTTTGTTTTGAATGCCTCTCCGCAAACGTCGTAAAGTACGAAGATCTTCAAAACAACGTCAATGCTCATTTGAAATCATTGGCGGCAACATTTTTTGAAGCGGGTATTGCAAAGCTTGTACACAGGTACGATAAATGTCTCAATCTTTTCGGTGATTATGTTGAAAAGTAACCGTAAGTATACAAACCTTTAGCAATAAAATTGTTTTCTATGAACTTGTCTTTTATTTATAGTCTATCGGAAGTTGAAGAAAACGGCCTTCGAAGTTTTCGGAATGTTTTCCATGTAAAGGGCATTTTGGGTAGGGAGACTATTCTCAGAATCTTCCTGTCGCATCCTTTGTATTTTACAGGTTTTTTTGTTTTTGAGTTAACGAGTTCACGGACATACCGCACTCATATCCTTTTTCGAAAACAGGAGGCCCTAAAAACGTGTATTTTCGTTGAAATCTCGGTATCAAATTGTGTATGGAGTGCAATACCTTTACCTATGTACTATATAGAGAAAGTGAAAATTATTGAGATACCAGTGGAAGCTAGAATATAGATAGATGATGAAAATATTCCTTAGGTGTACAATAACTAATACAAATTTGTATACTGTGTGTTTTCTAAATTTCACAGATCCACCAGCTTAACCACATTACTTTCCACCCTATGTAATGCGAATGGAGTTTTAATTATGGACGCTCTTTAACTGCTGCGGTTCTCAGCGTCCATTCTATTCTGGGTGTGAAAGACCGCTTAATTTTGCTCAGAGGCATCATTATCAGGCTTGAGGTTCTTTTACATGACGTAAATCTACGTCACGGGACCAACGGCTTTACTTCCCTTCCAAAGGAAGCCATTCTAAGGGTTTTTACACCCGAAAAATATCCATGGCCTTCCGCATACATATATGTATATATATAGCTGGAAGGGAACTTAATATATTCCATTTAATATGTGCTTCATAGACGCATTACAAACAAAAAGTGTCTATTGACATTTTGTTCTTAGATCAGCCGACTTCGTAAAAATAAATGATTTTTGTTCCAAATTGGATACGTAATTCCACAAGAATGGACCAAGTTAATGTTTGTTACTAGTAAGATGCATAGAGTAACGTATTTCCGACATTAGTTTTCGTAGGAATTATAGAAGATTAAACATGGTTTCGTAAAAATTAATCATTTAAAACATTTAAAGGAATATTCCTAGCAACTTTTCCAGACGTGAAGTAACTCGGCAACGTTGCGTTGAGGTTAGTTAGGGTTCTGAACCGGTTTCTGGATGTAAACATGACGGTCGCTTGCCACACGACGCAGTGCTACTGGTATTCTGATTGGCCAACACTTGCACAGTAAAAACGGAAGGAATTTCTTCAACGTCCTAGTGAGGCATGTTAGTGTACTGACCAAGTGCAAGTGGCACTTACACAACCTGCAGCATTGTCAGTTTGTTTTCGTCAAAACTAAAATATCCCCGTAGGAAATGGTCAGAGACAAAGACGTAAGATACAAAATGTGTTCCAAAAAACGACATCTACCACTTATTACTTTCTCTACACGTACTATATTTAGTGTATAGAGAAGGTTTTTTATTGCACCCAAAAAGCAATACCGAGATTTGACCGGAAATATATTTTGAGACCCCCTGAATCCCCCCCCCCAAAAATGCATTTTTAAAAAAAATGTCCAAGTATGTGTGAGAGACTGTGGGCAGCATAGCTCAAAAACGAAAAGACCGTTAAATACCAAACTTGATGTTCAAAAGAATCCCCCACCCCAAACTACCCTTTACATGGAAAAATGTTCGAAAATTTTGATTTTCTTAAAAATTACTCTAACGGTTTTGATTAAAATATCGTATATTAAAGATATTTACCTGACAAATAAAATGTATATGTTGAATTTTCTGGGAATAGCCTCTGAAGACTACTTTATTCTGGATGAACTTTACGGAATTTTGCATAACTGCTAAACAGTAAGAGATGGACGGAAACTTAGAACACAAAAATGTAGAGCACGTTAAAACACACAATTTATGTTATATATATTTTTTATCTTGGAGTTGATGGTTTTTTAGACATTCCTTGTTATTGGTTTCAGGTTTGAAATACTTATACGTTTTTCGTACAGGAATTTGTCGACTGCTTTGTTGTAGAGATGTAGAGAAAACCATGTGACTGGAACGTATCAGAGTTTTTAAATTAATGTGATGACTTCCTTTACAGCCGGTATATATGTGGGAGGCCATGGATTTTATATGTAGAATAGTTTCTGACACCGATGAAGCCATTAATCTCAACACCAAATTACACATGAAAATGGTAATAATTTCAAGTTTACAAAATAGACGTTGAAATAGTTTGAATTGATATAAATTACTCTAGAAGAGTTTAACATAGATTTAACTTGTCAGAATACGAAACAATGGAGCATCTAAATGGTCAGTAAGTGAACTAATGCTTGAATACACTACGGAATGAATTAACCCAGTTTTACCGCGCTAATCGCAAACAAGCGAACATCTGACTGTAGTAGTCCAACATGAGAGGAAATCAAAGGGAAATTTTACGACCGTATCCCAAAGTTACGATGTCCTTTTGTTTCCCATCACATAGCAGGTTCGTTCAGAAAATCGGTCCATAAAAACGGCACTCCCGCATTTTTAGAGTAATCTGCTTTAAAGCTAGTGATGCATTTCCTCGACTTTGTTTATAAATAACTGCACAAGCCTGTTACTAACTTTTATTGTATTTGATGCCGGATTCTTTTCAGCGTTTTGTCTTATTTTCCTACCATATACAATGTGCATTATACATTCTCTTGCACGTATGTACAATGTGTATAGTGGATAGTGACGGTATTGTATTCCACCCAAATATTTGATGTCAAGAAGATTTCACCGGAAATATATGTTTGTGATCTCCTTAGTCCGTAAAAAAAACTGTTTTAGAAAAAGTTCGCATCCTTGGAAGATACTAAACCTACAAATAGTTTACAAAAAAATATGATGTATTCCATTCACATGACTTTCTTTGTTCTCTAAAATAAATTGTTAAAAAGCTTATTCCCCTATTTATTTAATGATGATAATGAAAAATTTAGCAGAAATAGTCTTATTACCTACTTACTTGTAAGTAGAAGGGAACTAAGGGATCACATAGGTTAAACCGATAGTCAATTCTTTTAAAAGTTGGTTGCTATGTAATTGAAGTACGTTTCTTAGTATGGACAGGGGTTGACAAATTACTGTATGAGAAAAGTGAAATATTTTAATGTTGATACTAATTACAGGGAGTATCTCAATAACGATCAACTCCACGAAATTAATATACATAACATAAATTGAGAGTTATAACGAGCTCTACATTTTTTGTTATCTAAGTTTTGTCTTTAACTTACGGTTGACCACTTATTCAGAATTCCGCTAAATTCATGCAAAATAAACATGTTTTCAGAGACTATACCCAGAAAACTGAAGGTATACATTTTATTTGTCATATAAAGATCCTAAACATAACACGGTTTTAATCAAAATCATTAACAGGCATTTTTGAGAAAATTAACATTTTCGAAAAAAAGTTCCATGTAAAGAGAAGTTGGGGATTGGGGGATTTTCTTGAATATCTTTGTGTCGCATCATTGGAAGGTACTGGTCTTGCATACCAAGTTTGGTATTAAACGGTCTTTTCGTTTTTGAGCTATTCTGCGCGCACACACACACACACACACACATGTTGTTATTTTTATTGGGGTTCCTAAAAATATATATTTCCGGTGAAATCTCGGTATCGAGATTTGGATGCATTATAATACCTTCTCTATATTCTATATACATAGTACGTGTAGAGAAAGTAATTCTCTCCAAACTACCCTTTATATGGAAAAAGTTTTGACATTTTTTGTTTTCCTCAAAAATGGCTAACATGTTTTTATTGCAATATTGTATATTTAAGATATTTACATCGAAAATAAAATGCATATCTTCAAAGTTCTGGGATTAGCCTCTGAAGAAATGTTTATTTTGGTTGAATTTTGCATAACTGTTAAACCATAAGAGGTAGACAAAAACTTACAATACAAAATGTAGGGCTTGTTAAAATACATAGTTTGTTATATAAATCTTTTTTCGTGGAGTTGGCCGTTCTTGAGACATTTCTTAAAACACATTTCTCACATTTGAGAATAGTTTGTCAACCCCTGGCCATATAAACAAAGGAACTTCACTCACACAGCAACCAGCTGTTAAAATATTTTACTATCGCTTTAGCCCAGTGTGTATTCTCTTATTTGCCTTCTACTAACAAGGAAGCAAGAAATAAGACATTTTCTAATAATGTTGTATCTATAACACGAGGTAAATAGAAGAATAATGTTTTTAACAAAAATTTGTTACCGATATGTTGACTGTCACGTGAATGCAGCATTTAATATTTTTATTTCACGATTAGATAAAGTTCTTTTATGACGTACGCAACTTACACGAGGGCCGTTTTTTTGAGTCAACTTCCTATAGGCTATAAATAACACAAGTTCATAGAAAACATTATTTTGTTACTAAACATATTGTACACTTATGCTTACTTTTCAACATAATCACCGAAAAGGTTGAGACATTTAACGTACCTGTGCACAAGCTTTGCAATACCCGCTTCAACAAATGTTGCCGCCAATGATTTCAAATGAGCATTGACGTTGTTTTGAAGATCTTTGTACTTTACGACGTTTGCGGAGAGCCATTCAAAACAAACGAAGAGGAATGCTGACTTCATGAATTGTGTTAATCCATGGCAACGCTCGTCCACAACCCATCGGCTCCCTGAACAATTTCAATGGGACATTTTCGTTCCCTGAACTGAAGATGTGACTAGGAGGGCAGCACTTTCAAACCAACCAAGACCAAAACAACGTCAATGCTCATTTGAAATCATTGGCAGCAACATTTTTTGAAGCGGGTATTGCAAAGCTTGTGCACAGGTACGATAAATGTCTCAATCTTTTAGGTGATTATGTTGAAAAGTAACCGTAAGTGTACAGAACTTTTAGTAATAAAATAATTGTTTTCTATGAACTTGTCTTTTATTTATAGCCTATCGGATGTTGAAAAAAGAAAAATACGGCCCTCGTAGTTTGCTTACATCGCTTACACCCTGTAGATTTTTAATTTTCGTATTAAATTCCGATTACAACTTCTTGAGTTGAGTGCCTTTTTATTACATTACTCTGTCCTCTACTTCTGTGCACCATTTCGCCTCCCCAAGTTTTTCTCTTTCTTTTCCGATTTCCTCTCCAAACGTCCTGAGGTACATTTCAACAAATCCAGAAGACCACATGTCTTTCTGCCACTTGACAAGAATGGACCTTGTTGAACATAAGGCTCATTTCTCTATCCCATCTCTTGAGATATTGTTCCATATTGAAAACAACGAAATCTTTACTATTGTAGAGCATACTTTCCGGTTCTACTGCCTTACATTTCGTTAAATAACGGAAGAATTTGGCTTGAGTTGGAACGAATTGCGTGATAAAAACAAAGTACAGCTACTGCCATCTGTGATCTAGGAAATGAAAACTACTTGGCAATACCGTAAAGAAACTTTTGGTTTCCTTATCTGCCGTGTTGCCAGATTTAGGAGCAATCAGACCTCAATAATTATTGGAGTCCAGCCAGTTGCTGTATCTAAAGTCAGTGTTACATTCACATGACTTTCTCTATCTGTTTTACTATTAATTCGATGTTCTCAGGATAAAAGGGAATAATAATTTTTATCAAATTTTGTCCCGTTTCAATAAATTAAATTTTTTGCAATGTGCATCTCTGGATAAAAGGTAATAACTGAAAACAATGAACTAGATTTTTAAAATTAACTGTTTCAGATTATTCGCGTATTTCTTTGTTAACTTTTTAGGAAATCCTGTAAAATAGATGAAAATACTTATTGCCTTTTACCCTGAGACCTACAAAACATTATTTCTTTATCTACGGCAAGATAATACAGATAAACAATACCAGGAATGGTCTTGTTACTAAGTTCCTTATAACTAGGAGGGAAGTCAAACTTTTTAAAAGCTGGGTGCTTTATGAAACAATTGAAATTAAGTTCTCTTTAGATGGCGAGGGATGAAATGAAAGATGACTTCGTGTTTGAAAAAGTTTTACGTGTTAGAAACCAGTAACAAGGAAAACCTTAACACTGTTAAGTATACGAAAAGTGGATGTGATATAAAGTGTGTGTTTTTATCTAAATTGTTTTGTGTGGTAAGTTTTTCCCTGTTAGGTTTACCAGTTATACAAAATTCTTCAGTGGCTACTCCCAGGAAAGTCAAAATATACATTTCGTTTGTCACGAAAATATCCAAAATATTTAATCAAAAACGTTAGTCATTATTAAAAAAAGCGGATGTGTCACACTCGCATGACTTTCTCTAGCTGCTCTACAAACTTCATACAAAAGATTATTCTCCTTTCTACACAATGTTAATCGAAATAAACACCAGCAGAATGCTCTAATTACTTATGCAGTTCTTGTAGCTAAACGGGAACTAAAGGAATGCACTAGGCTAAAGTGATAGTCAAATGTTTTAAACGCTGTCGTTATGCGATTGTCATTACAAATCGCTTCTTCGCTTAGTCAGGAGTAGAACAAAAACACAAACAAGCAAACAAAACACACTTCCTGTCTCAGAAAACTTTTAAGTAATTCACAATTGAAACCAATAACAAGGAACATCTTGGTAACGGTCACCTCCACAACAAAAACGTATAAGACATAAATTGTTGTTTTGACCTGATGTACATTTTTTGTGTAGTAAGTTTTTGTCTACCTTTTACCGTTTAGCAAAATTCGGCAACACTCATCCAGAATAAAGAGGTATTCACAGGCTATTCCCAGGAATTTCGAGATATACATTTATATTTCGGATATAAATAGTTTTAATATATCGATTTTAATCAAAATCGTTAGCCAGTTTTAAGAAATCAAAATGTTCCATATTTTTTATGTGTAAAGGGCAATTTGTAGTGGGGAGGTTTTTTTGAAAATGTTCCTGTCGCATCCTTGGAAAGTCACATACTAAACCTAAATACCAAGTTTGGTATTTAATGGTATTTTCGTTTTGAGGCTATGCTGCCCCCCCCCCACACACACACACGGACCTTTTTTAAAAATGCTTTTTTCAAACTCACGGGACCCCAAAACATGTATTTCCGGTGAAATCTCGACATCGAATTTTTGGGTGCATTACAACACCTTCTCTATCCCTATCCCTATGTACATTGTACATATGGGGCTAGAGAAAGTAAAAATCAATTTTCTAAAAACGTACCAAGTAAATTGTTGTAAAGGGGTTGAATTTTCCTAAAAATCTCCGTGTCTCATCCCCGGAAGATATACCAAGTTTGGTATTTAACTGACTCTACTGCTTTAAGTTATGTCCAACCTCACATGCACCTTTTTATAAAATGTACATGTTTTGAGACTCCCTGAGATGTATTACATTCATATAACTTTTTCTATCTATGCTATAAATAAACTCTTCTTTAAAAGGTTATTCTTGTATCTACTTCATGTTAATTCAGACAAACATTAGCAAAATACTTTGATTATATAATTATTTCCTTGTAGAAGAAGCATAGGCAAATGCAATAAGCTAAAGTAATAGACAAATATCTTAAAACCGGTGACTAGGTGATGGTTTGGAAATGCCGATCTCTTTGCCTGGCCAAGAGAAGGAAAAACGAATAACGCTTCTTATTTAAGAAAAGTTTAAATATTGCAAAACTGAAACAAATAATGAATATGTTATGATTTTTTGCGAAGTTAACTATTTCTAAGACATAAACTGTGTGTTTTAAATATATCTTCACTTTTAATTTCTCTAGCATATATGCACAATGTACACAGTAAATAGAGAATTCCACCCAAAATTTAGATACTAAGATTTCACCAAAAATATATGTTTGGAGTACCGCGGAATCAAAAGAAAATCTAATGTGTTCCATTCATATGACTTTTTTCTGACTGTTACACAAATAAGTTTCCTTACAAAAGGACCTTTTTCTAATAAAGAATGTTATACAAGAGACCCTAAAACGTGTATTTCCGGGGAAATCTGTATCTCGAGTTTTTGGGTGGCGTGCATTGCCTTTTGTATATACTAAATAGAGAAAGTTAAAATAATGTTGAAAACCGACTGAAGCTTCGAATGCTGGACAACTATCGAATAGCCGATAGTAATTAACTATCGAATGATCCGATAGTTTTCTTTTGATAGTGCCGACTAAATTCCGCGCCTGTGGTGATAACACTTCAGATATTTATCTCAACCCTTGCTCCCGGAGATTGTATCCAGTGCAATGGTCTCTGACCGCGGTGCTAAAATATCCTGCGTTCTTTGAGAGAAAATAAAAGGTTTTGTTCTCGGCCGAGGCGAATCGTGTCCTACTTTATTACGTCCGGTTGCGAACTTAACGGCTGTTTACAAGCCTCATTTACTTTGAATGTAAGGTTTAATTAGCGAAGATTATTTGCTGCTTGCAGAACGTCCACTGTTTACAGCATGGCCTTCTCTGTTCCGTCGCTCATAATGCACTTTCACAGTTCCTAGGAGGAACCACAGATAGAGACAGATTAGATGGGAAATGCCCTTGACTTGTGCATTGTCAAGCCGCCATATTTGGATTCTACACTATTGAGATGAGTATGACTTTTGTGGGTTCAATGTGCACCCAAAAATAAGATATTATAGTGTTAATTGTCAATTAAGCAGTACATTTGGACTGCAGGTTTTAAACAGTATAATGGTGAATATATGTGTGGTGTTTGGATGTAGCTTCTCGAATAGCAGAAGCATAAACAAGGCAAAAAATTGCGTATTATTTATGGACGCTATTTAACTTCTGTGTACTCAGCGTCCCATTCTATACTAGGCGGGAAAGACCGCTCTATCAGGCCTCTCTTATTAGGCTTGAGGTTCTTTTACGTGCCGTAAGTCTACGACACGGTACCAACTACTTTACTTCCCTTCCGAAGGAAGACATGCTAAGGATTTTTACATCGTCCTCCGCCGGGTTTGAACCCGCGACCTTGGGTATATGAAGTTAGCATAGTAACCATTACACCACGGAGGGCGACGTAAACAAGGGAAGGCAAATGGTTTCAATGGTTAGTGTACTTATTTAAATGATTTTGTGGTGTTATATGTTCAATTAAGCAGCAAATTTTAAACCGGTATAATGGTCAATACGTGTGTGGTGTTTCGGTTGTACTTTCTCGAATAGCAGAAGCATAAACAATGAAAGGGAAGTGTTTTTCAATACATACATTAGTGTTCTTAAATTAAGCGATTTTTTGTGGCATATGTTGTGAAATATGTTATGCATTATCAACAGAACGATTCTGCTGTCTTTGTTATTTTAGATTTCCAACTTGGAAAGAGCGTTGAGAAACAGACAAAATTGGCAACCTACTTCAGTTTACTAGAAACCTCTTGTTAATTCACCCATTTAGCAGCTATCGCGAGAAATAATTACTATCAAATTATGTGCTTATGATACTAGAACGGAGAATAGGGGGCGTGTTCCTCGGACACGGAATAGAATATATGCAGCTTACAGTGTGTCATAATCTCCTATACTTGTCACCCTTTTTGGTTTGCACTTAAAATAATTCCAAGCCTTTCCGAAACATGTGTCTATGTGTTTACGTACACGCATCCTATATATACCTGCCTCCTATGTTCAAGATCGTTCATATAGTGCCCTCGATAGAGGAATTAGAGTAGACAACTTTATAAGTTCCTGTAGTGGAATTAATGGCTATAGACTGACAGACAAACAATAAGGACTTCCTCCGTGCTCGAGTGGTCAGCGAACCATTTTTCCATGTAAAGGGAAATAGGGGGTGGGGGATTTTCTTTAAAATCTTCGTGTCACATCCTTGGAAGATACCAAACTTAAATATTAAGTTTGATATTTAACGGTATTTTCGTTTTTTAGCTATGCTGTCCACATACACACGAAAACGCACACACATACACGAACCTTTTCCAAAAATACTTTTTTTGGTTTCAGGGGGACCCAAAACATGTATTTCCGGTGAAATGCCGGTATGGAATTTTTGGATGCAATAAAATACCTTCTCTATACACTATGTACATAGTACGTGTAGAGAAAGTAAAAATAATAATAATAGTAGGCTTTTTTTTTTTTTGGGAGCTCGCGCAACAATTACAAATATGTTTGTGAAATGGAGGGTAAGGTATAAAATTAACAGAAGTATGGAGCTAGCAATCACAGAAAAATCATAAAACATTCCGGGGTAATTTTTCAAAACCATTTGCATGCTTTAAACAGAACGTGAAATGTATTATGGTTTACAAATCGTTTTATTTTTGTAGTTTTTTTCTCTTTTATTGTTGCACATTTTCGATAATCTGTGTTACAATTTTTTCTCCTAACTTAATGTTATATAACTAGTATAAGAATAGTAAAATACTTTTTAAATACTCACGACATTTTACTTTCTCTATACGTACTATGTATATAGTGAATAGAGAAAGTATTGTAATGTACCCAAAAATTCAATACCGAAATTTCACCGGAAATACAGGTTTTGGGTGCCCCTGAATCGAAAAAATGCATTTTTGGAAAAAGGTCCGTATGTGTCCGTTTGCCTTTGAACACGATAACTCAAAAACGAAGAGTCGATAAAATGCCAAGTTTGGTATTCAAGTTTATTATTTATTTATCTCCCCACCACAAGGTACCCTTTACATGGAACAATTTTCGGAAATTTTTATTCTCTCAAAAATGGCTCTAAGGATTTTTATTAAAATGTCTTATATCTAAGACATTTGCATGACAAATTAAATGTATATCTTCTGAAGACCTCTGCATTCTGGATGATAACTACTTTTGCATAACTAGTAAACCGTAAGAGATAGACAAAAATGTACTGAATAGAGCTCGTTAAAACACACACCTTATATTATATACACTTTTTCCGTGGAGTTGATCGTTTTGAGATATTCCTTGTTTTTGGGTTCAGCTTCAAAAAAGTTGCACTTTTCTCATATAGAAAGCTGTCAACTCGTGTCCATACAAAGAAACTTCAGTCACATAGCAACCAGCTTTTGACTGTCACTTTAACCTATGGTACTCCCTTATATCACTTCTACTTACAAGGAAGCAAGTAATAAGACTATTTCTGCTAATTTTTTCTCAATTAGCATGAAGTAAATAGACGCATAAGATTTTAACAGTAATGAATTACAGAGATCTAGAGAAAGTCATGTGAATGGAACACATCAAAAATTTTGCATATACTTTCATCAAAACGCTGCAAATAATGACTATATATTTAAAACATTTTGTAATTTTCGGATTTAAAACTTATGAACAGGACAATGTCTGTGGGATGCGCTTATTTGCTAACAAATTTCGATTTGACGAACATTTTATGCATTAAAATCAAATAGGTTTTTTAGCGGTAGAAGGGTTTAACATGGATGATTTTTATTGAATTTTGCATAGCTGGTAAACCGCAAGACAGAGACAAAAACTTACTGAATAGAAAATGTAGATCTCGTTAAAACACACAATTTATATTATACACACTTTTTCAGTGGAGTTGATCGTTTTTGAGATATTCGTTGTTTTTGGTTTCAGCTTTAAAAAAACTTATACTTTTCTCATACAGGAATTTGTCAACCAGTGTCCATACAAACAAAGGAACTTCAGTCACATAGCAACCAGCTCTTGACTATCACTTTAACCTATGCTACTCCCTTATTTCGCTTCTACTTACAAGGATGCAAGTAATAAGACTATTTCTGATAATTTTTTTTCTCCATTGTCATGAAGACATGTCAGAATTGTTTTTAAGAATTCCTACACACACATTTTATTCTGTGCCACTTGGCGAAATCATCTGAGTCAGACTAAAACATAAATAAATGAATGTACAACACTTTAAGACGCAGCAAATATAAAGTACACCCATAACGCTACAGAGTTATAAGATACGGAGAAAACATAATTGTAGATTCTGCGCTCCATTGCCAGCAATATTTGTGGCTCTAAGTTTCCCTCGACCCTAATGGCACGCAATTTCTTCTGATTACGCGTGCTGGTTGAATGGGTCGGCGTCTAATGGAGCATGTCCATCACTTAAAGTAGCCTTTAATTTGGCAGAGAAAAGACCTCGACACGACATTCCTCTCTTTGCTTCCACATATGCTGCTGACAGTTCTACCAACTGCAAACAAGCAATTGCTTTCATGTAATTAATCACTACTCACACATCCAAATTAATTACTTTCTCTACACGTACTATGTGCATAGTGTATACAGAAAATATCGAATTACACCCAAAAGTTTGATACCGAGATTTCACCGGAAATACATGTTTTTGGGACTTCCTGATTCCAAAAAAGCCGTTTTAGAAAACTGTCTGTCTGTATGTGTTTGTATTTCTAATGTTGAGATGTATAAAATATATATGCAGTAATATTCTAAGCTCAAGTATTTTTAGACAGCATGTACGGTCACCATGCGACTGTGTGACGCAAACATTGTATTATTGTAAAATTAATAATAAAATACTACAATTATTACTGTACGTATATATGACGGTATGTGTGACTCGCCAACATTTTCCTACCTTGATTGGATTCGGTGGGAGGGAGTTGTGACCTCATCACCTCGCTAGAGTTACCTTTGTACAAGACTGTGTTAAACATTTAAGCAGTAGGGAGATGTATACTTACATTACAAACTCTCGTGTACAGAATCTACATTGGCTTATGTTTTTGCTCCATTTAATGACCAACATAACAGAAGAAGACGTGGGTTAATGACCAGTTTTATGGCTTATTTTTTACAGGCTCAGGAATTGCTTGATCGCATGTTCTGCCTCTCACAAGTTGTTATATTTCTTGGTCAAATAGGTTCTCGCCACGACCAGGTGTGCTCGGGCCTTTTATAGGCCCTTTACAACGTAATCTCTCTCTCTGATGTATTATTGATGTTATGTCTTTCAGGAAAACGCGTCTAGTATATCGTTAACGAACACTGGGAGTCAAAGACCGTCTTCAGTGGGTAAAAATGTGTTTTTACTTTCTTTGCATAGTAAATACTACAGGTGGAGAAAGTATTGCACACCACCAAAAAAAATCTAATGTGCTCCATTCACATAAGTTTCTCTACATCTCTGCAATAAAGTATTCTTAAAAAGTTTATGCTTCCATTTACTTCATGCTAATCGAGGAAAAAACAGTAGAAATAGTCTTATTACTCGCTTTCTTGTAAGTAGAAGCGAAATAAGGGAGTACCATAGGTTAAAGTGATAGTCAAAAGCTGGTTGCTATGTGACTGAAGTTCCTTTGTTTGTATGGACACGAGTTGAAAAAGTCCTGTATGAAAAAGTATAAGCTTTGCAAAGCTGAAACCAAAAACGAGGAATATCTAAAAAAACGATCAACTCCACAAAAAAATGCATGCAACATAAATTGTGTGTTTTAACGTGTTCTACATTTTTTGTGTGGCAAGTTTTTGTCCATCTCTTACGATTTAGCATTTGTGCAAAATTCTGTAAAATTCCTCCAGATTAAATAGTCTTCAGAGGCTATTCCCAGAAAATTCAAGATATATATTTTATTAGTCAGGTAAATATCCTTAACTTAAGATACTTTAATCAAAATCGTTAACCACTTTTCAGAAAATCAAAATGTTCAAAAAAAGTTCCATGTAAAGGTAAGTTTGGGGGGGGGGGATTTTCCTCAAATTCTTTGTGTTGCATTCCTGGAAGATACTAAACTTAAATATCAATTTTGGTATTTTATGGACTTTTCGTTTTTCAGTTATCGTCTTCATGGACACACGGACCTTTTTATGAAAATACCCTTTTTGCACCCGTTGGACCCTAAAACATATAATTTCGGTATGGAATTTTAGGGTAGAGTAAAATACCTTCTCTATACACTATGTATATAGTACTAAAATGAAAAAAAAATCTTTTGAAAATAAGACTTCCTCATTTCAGAAATAATAATTTTAAGGGTTTTCAAAGCCGTTTATGAAAATCAAGTGAAGTATGAAACATGATAATTCAAATGTTTGATTAGATTTGATGTGGTGGATGAAACCAGTTGTTCTTGAAATCAATGGGAAAAGGAAATGTTTTTAGGTTTTTGCAATTTAGCTTTGATCACGTGATTGATGCAGAGATACCGTGCAGTGCAATCCAAAAACTGCATTAATATTCACCAGTGAGATAGCTTCAGACAGAAATTCTGATTGTACTCCTGCTGACAGAAGTCGGAATAATAAGACAAACAAAACAAAAGCTTGCTCCGTTACTTAGAGGTTTGGAATACCTCACTTTCTTGATTAATGTCCTATGTACGCTTTTTTGCTTTTAAAACATTCATATGACGTTCTCTACCTAGCTATTGGTTGTGTTTTATTATGATGTACAGTTTTTGTGTAGTAAGTTTCGTCTTCCACTTACAATTTACCAGTTTTGCAAAATTCAATAAAAGTCATCGAGAATAAAGAGGTCTTTAAACGCTATTCCCAGGAAATTCAAAATATTTTTAATCGCCATGTGAATATCTTAAATATAAAGAGACTTTCATCAAAATCGTCAAAGCCATTTTTGAGAAAATCAAAGCTTTCAAAATATTTTCCTTGTAAAGGCTAGTTGGGGTGTGGGGATTTTCTTGAAAATGTACGAGTCACATTCTTAGAAGATAACAAACTTAAATACCAATTTTTGTATTCAACGGTATTTTCATTTTTGAGCTAAGCTGTCCACACACACACGGAACTTTTCCAAAAATGCCGTTTTTTTTTATTCAGGGGAACCAAAAGATGTATTTCCGGTGAAATCTCAGTATCGCATTTTGAGTACAATACAATACCTTCTCTATAGCACAGTACATGTAGAGAAAGTAAAACTCATTTTAACATATAATTCGTCAAACATTTCTTTTTTCACAAATAATTACTTCAGATGTTTCCTCTTATTGATTTTAATTTTAAAACCTTGAACTTTTCTCAAATAAGAAGTCCTCATCAGTTTTCTATATATTTTATTTTACTCCTTGCCAAAGAAGGAGTACTCAATTTGAATGACAATTTCATACCGACCAGCTTTTAAAACATTTGACTATCACTTTAACCTGGTGTACTCCCTTATTTCCCTTCTACTTACAAGGAAGCAAGTAATAAGACTATTCCTACTAATGTAACAATATTTTACAGAACACGTAAAGAAAGTTTGTAAATAAAACAAATCAGATTTTTGTTGTATTTTTGGACAGACCTTTGCGTGTAAAAAAAGAAAGAAATAGCATCTTGCGTGAGACTTCACTGGAAATGACATTGCTGGCAGGTGATTTTTGTTTTCCAGAACACCCGCCCGTTTCCTGTCATGGAGAAACGAGCCCAGAGTTCCGTATCGCGTGATGAAAGCCAAGCAGGCAATTATTAGTCCGCGAAAAATAATTGACAATTGACATTTATTTCTGAATAAAATAGATTACTGAATACTTCCCGCCGAGGTTGTGTTCCATTGTTATCTAATTGCGAGTATTGTTCTCCGCAATTTGTGGAGAAGGAAACGAAAATTAGTAATTCAAATTTGTAGAGAAATTAAGACCGGCGGTTAACTGTTGTATCTATATTGAATTAATTGTTTTTTCACACAAGCTCTGTGTAGGACAGGAGTTGGATAGGTAGAGTCAGGCTGAAGAATTCATGTCATAGCCGGAATTTGAACCACGGATCTCTCGGTCTCTAGCCCTGTGTAGGACAGGAGTTGGATAGGTAGAGTCAGGCTGAAGAATTCATGTCATAGCCGGGATTTGAACCTCGGATCTCTCGGTCTCTAGCCCTGTGTAGGACAGGAGTTGGATAGGTAGAGTCAGGCTGAAGAATTCATGTCATAGCCGGAATTTGAACCATGGATCTCCCCGTCTCTAGCCGTGTGTAGGACAGGAGTTGGATAGGTAGAGTCAGGCTGAAGAATTCATGTCATAGCCGGAATTTAAACCACGGATCTCTCGGTCTCTAGCCCTGTGTAGGACAGGAGTTGGATAGGTAGAGTCAGGCTGAAGAATTCATGTCATAGCCGGAATTTGAACCACGGATCTCTCGGTCTCTAGCCCTGTGTAGGACAGGAGTTGGATAGGTAGAGTCAGGCTGAAGAATTCATGTCATAGCCGGAATTTGAACCACGGATCTCTCGGTCTCTAGCCCTGTGTAGGACAGGAGTTGGATAGGTAGAGTCAGGCTGAAGAATTCATGTCATAGCCGGGATTTGAACCACGGATCTCTCGGTCTCTAGCCCTGTGTAGGACAGGAGTTGCATAGGTAGTCAGAGGCTGAAGAATTCAATGTCATAGCCGGGATTTGAACCACGGATCTCTCGGTCTCTAGCCGTGTGCAGGACAGGAGTTGGATAGGTAGTCAGAGGCTGAAGAATTCAATGTCATAGCCGGGATTTGAACTGTAAGAAAGGAACAAAAACTTATGACACAAAAAATGTAGATCACGTTAAAATACACAATTTACATAATACACATTTCTTTCGTTGAGTTGATCGTTTTTTATATATTCCTTATTTTTGGTTTCACATTTAAAAACGTGATTTTCTCATACAGGAATTTGTCAACTCCTGTCGATACAAAAAAAGGAACTTGTCACATAACAACCAGCTTTTGACTATCACTTTAACCTATGGTTCTCCCTTATTTCTCTTCTACTAACAAGGAAGCAAGTAATAAGAATATTTCTGCTAAGCTTTTCTCGGTTAGCATGAAGTAAATAGAAGCATTAACTTTTTAACAGTAATTTGAGGCAGAGATGTAGAGAAAGCCATGTGAATCGAACACATCAGATTTTCTATTAAAATGATGTGAATGTAATAAAAGTACTGTTAGTGGTCAGGTGTACTAGATTTATCTGCTGCCAACTGTGGGAAAGTAAAATCTGGTACACCTTTACACCCCGCGAGAGTCGCCCTGCCCATTAATAAATAACATTGACAGCGGTGAAAAAGGAAAAGTTTGGGGGCTCCACGGCCCTGGAGAAGTTGAGCGTCGCCAGGCGACAGTGGCGCCGTGCTGTTGAAGAAAGCGATGATATACTGGTGTCGAGGTTAATCTCTGTAGCAGGTACATATGGAGTACGACACGGGAATGTAATTAACTTGTTGCAGCATGATTCACGACCTCTGCGCGTCAATTAGAGAACGCAATTCCTGCACTTTCAGTGCTGGGTCCTTATGAAATACAAGCTAACACGAAGTTGAACCTTTTCTCTTTCTCTACACGTACTGTGTACATAGTATGGAGAAGGAATTGTATTGCACCAAAAAATTCGATACCGATATTTCACCGCAAATTATCGTTTTAGGGTTCCCTGTAACCAAAAAAAGTATTTATGGAAGTGAGTGTGTATGTGAACACGATAACTAAAAAACAAAAAATGTTTAAAATATCAAACTTGATATTTAAATTTAGTATCTTCCAGGGATGCGACAGGAAAATTTTGAGAAAAATTCCCCTTCCCCAAACTACCCTTTACATGGAAAAAAAATGTGATAATTTTGAGTTTGTCAAAAATGGTTCTAACGATTTAGATAGTCGCCTTCCAGGCTGTAATGGTTACCATGCTAACTTCATATACCAAAGATCGCGGGTTCAAACCAGGCGGAGGACGATGGATTTTTTGGGCGTAAACAACCTTATCATGGCTTCCTTCGGAAGTGAAGTAAAGCCGCTGGTCCCATCTCGTAGATTTACGTAAAAATATCTCAACCCTGATAAAGAGGCCTCTGAGCAAAACTAAGCTGTCCTTCACGCCCAGTATAGAATGGGACACTGAACCACAGCAATTAAAGAGCGTCTATAAATAAAACGCCACTTCATTTTATTTCAAGAAAATTATCAAACAAGTGGCAGGGAGGAGTCCTGTTAATAATTATTCATAAAGTTTACAATTATGTAGTTCCATGTTTGGTTGTATTATTATTACTTGATGTTTTCATTCAATTGTAACATTTATTTGTAAAGTTGTATTATCATTTCTATTCTAGTAACTATTTTTAAGTTAGAGGAACCAACTTGGTCAACCTCAAATGTTAATGTATAAGCTGGCCAAGGCGAGTGCAGTCCTGTACCGGGGAGCGCTACTTGTTCATGTAATGGCTTCCCCGCCCGCCTGTACACCCCAGTTAGGAAAACGCAAGCGATAGTTCATGATGCCATTTCCCTTGTGTGTGTGTGTGTGTGTGTGTGTGTGTGTGTGTGTGTGTGTGTGTGTGTGTGTGTGTGTGTGTGTGTGTGTGTGTGTGTGTGTGTGTATATTCATATCATAAGCAAGCAAACATATTCTCGTTATAATACAAGAACTGTGTACATCTCTTTCGCCCTCTCGCGTTATTCCGTGTTATCTCCTGTTCTTGCCATGTTCATCATTGCTGTCGCATCCTCGATTGTTTATTATACTTTCCATTTCTATTTCAGCTGTTTCTTGACTAGCTTTACTTTCTCTACACGTACTATGTACATAGCGTCAAGAGAAGGCTTTCTAATGAACCCAAAAATTCGATACCGAGATTTCACCGGAAATAAATGTTTTGAGACCCCCTGAATCCAAAAAAGGCATTTTTAGAAACGTGTCCTTGTGTGTGTGTCTGTCTGTGTGTAGGTCAGTGGGACGCATAGCTCAAAAACGAAAAGAGCGATAAAAACCAAACTTGGTATTTAAGTTTGGTATCTTCCAGGGATGTGACACGAAGATTTTAAAGAAAATCCTTCCATCCCAAACTACCCTTTATATGGAAAAAATTTCGAAAATTTTGAATCTCTTGAAAATGGTTCTAACGATTTTGATTAAATTCTCTTATATTTAAGATATTTACTTACAAAATAAAATGTATATCTTGAATTTTACTTTATTCTGGATGAATTTTGCGGAATTTTGTATAACTGCTAAACCGTAAGAGATGGACAAAACCTTACCACAGAAAAAATGTAGAGCAGATTAAAACATACAATTTATATTCTATATATTTTTTTTCGTCGAGTTGATCGTTTTTGAGATATTCGTTGTTTTTGGCTCCAGGTTTGAAAAACATAATTTTCTCATACAGGAATTTATCAACTCCTGTCCATACATACAAACAAAGAAACTTGTCACATAGCAACCAGCCTTTGACTATCACTTTAATCTATGTTACTCCCTTATTTTGCTTCTGCTCACAAGGAAGCAAGTAATACAACTATTTCTGCTAATTTTTTCTGGATTAGCTTGAAGTAAATAGGAGCATAAGGTTTTTAACAATAATTTGTTGCAGAGATGTAGAGAAAGTTAGGTAAATGGAACACATCAGATTTTTCAGCTGCTGAACCGAGTTTTTCCAGTCATTTGCACAATAACATTCTAAGAAATTATGTTCTTTGAGCCACTATGTCACGGAGTTCTCTCAGCAAACTCAGTTTATCTCTACACTTTTTAAATTTCAATATTTCCCGAAGCGTTTTTTGTTTACATCCAAAGAAATGAATCTCCTTCTCGCAAAAGCTCAAGAATTTTCGCAACGTGAGTGTTTCTTATGAACCTCGTAATACTTCTGATATTCTCTTCTTAAGGGCCCTCAGCTACTGAGGTCATCAGCGCCCTCATAAAACAAAGGAAATAAAAACACCAAAGGTAAAATAACAATATAAAACAGATTAAAATTAAAAGCAGGACGTCAATTAAACAAACACAGAATAAAACAACTGGTCCTAAAAGACACGCCTGAATCTAAAATCTTTAACGGAGCAAGAAGCACACAAAATAACTAAAACGTGGTCGACGGGTTAAAATTACTTTACAAGAGGTTTACCAATCTTGTGAGGTAATGTAATTTTGCTTGTTCCACCTTCTTCAAGCCGGCCCTCCTTTCTGATCTTGTTGTAAGCGACAACTGCAGTGAGATTTTCAATAGATATTTTCTGAGTTTGGTCGTCCTTTTAGCGCAGCTGCTTACTAAGTGGGAGACCTGGGTTCCATTCCCAGTACCGACGTGGGGATTTTTCCTCGCTTGGAGACCTGGCCCGGGGTGCACTAGGAGCTACTTGATGGAGAATTAGCGGCGCCAGGTCATGAGGACCGCATTAACCGACCGGTGAGCTCGAGGCGCTGACCACTTCTCACCCTCAAATACTGCACCCTATCCATGCCGTCTGTAGTGGACAGAGATTGGGGACGCAGCGGCCGGGCGGTAGGCCAAGGTTCCTTTTGAACTGTCGTGCCATGGAGTTGTTATTTTCTGAGTTTCATTCTGCTCTTCGTCACTTATCTTAAGAACGTTATAAATGGCACCTTTGCGTTCCATTTCTGTCACTGAACACTACGCGGTGTGCTGGGGAAGTAAAGACTGTACCAAAAAATGTAAATTGACGTGTTATTACTATGGTTCTCAGCGTCCCATTCTAAATTGAGCGTGAAAGACCGCTTAATTATGCTCAGAGGCCTTTCTATCAGGCTTGAGGTTCTTTTACGTGCCGTAAATCTACCACACGGTACCAACGGCTTTACTTCCCTTCCGAAGAAAGCCATGGAGAGGAATTTTACCCCTCCGCCGGGTTTGAACCCGCGACCTTTTTTTTTTTTTAAACAGTACCGGAGTCTGATCAGGACTCCGGCGCTGTATCCCCATTTACATTTGCCCCCGTAGGTTTTACTGATTACTGGTTTTTTACTGTTTCTTTACAAACATAGACACATTGCACAAACATATAACACCCATGCCCAAGGTAGCCGGTCCCCATGGCCGCGCTCGCTAAAGCGTCTCGCTTTGGTGCTTCGTGGGCAGGGGATCGTGGGTTCGAGTCCCGCCTTGGGCATGGATGTTATATGTTTGTGCAATGTGTATATGTTTGTAAAAGAAACAGTAAAACCAGTAAACCAGTAATCAGTAAAACCTACGGGGGGAAATGTAAATAGGGATACAGTACCGGAGTCCTGATCAGACTCCGTTACTGTTTTAAAAAAAAAAAAAAAAAAGGTGGGACTCGAACCCACGATCCCCTGCCCACGAAGCACCAAAGCGAGACGCTTTAGCGAGCGTGGCCATGGGGACCGGCTGACCTTGGGTATATGAAGTCAGCATGGTAACCATTACACCACGGAGGGCGGCCCAGACTGTATAGCATTTCCTGACGTATGCATGAAGTAGTATTGCGTCATCACTTTAGTCCGCCTGCTCTCCGCTCCCACTGCAGGTCTGCACCTGCCTTGGCCGGCTTATATTTAATGTTTTTGCTATCTACGGCCTGTGTAGCATAAACGCTGATCTGCCAACAATAACATTAAAAAACATGTTGGATTTTAGTGAACTCTCAAAGAAGAATAGATTTTCAAATGTTTTGAGGAGTGAGGGGGTTTATTGTCCACATCCAAAGGTATTAATACAGCCCAGTACACTGAATGAATTACTAAGTAGCGCCGTTTTTAAACAACCGAACGCCAGATTTCTGTGACATGGCAACGTTCTGCTACACAAATTAATTGTACATATGGCACCAGTAGGTTATCATGGCTATACAAAGCCTGCTTTGTGTAACTCCCGCGTGCCGTGTATCGATATTGACAATCGATAGTAACACAGCGACTGTGTTTTGTTTAGTGCTCCATAAAACAGGTATGGCCCCATTAACCGCGCCACATTCATAGCATCGCTTTGCATCCAGCATAGACGCTCAAGGATACATTGCTTCTGAAACTGTGTCCACAGTCCACGAAAATAGGTCTGATGTGTTCCATTCACATGACTTTCCCTGGATCTCTGCAATAAATTCGTGTTAAAAAGTTTGTTCTTTTATTTAGTTAATGCTAATTGAGAAAAACATTAGCAGAAAATGTCTTATTACTTGCTTCCTTGTAAGTAGAAGAGAAATAAGGCGGTACCATACGTTAAAGTGATAGTCAAAAGCTGCTTGGTACGTGATTGAAGTTCCTTTCTTTGTATGGACAGGGTTGACAAATTCCTGTATGAGAAAAGTATTTCAAAGCTGAAACTAATAACAAGGAATATCTCAAAATCAGTCAACCCCATGGAAAAATGCATATGGTATACATTAGGTATTTTAACGAGTTCTACATTTTTTGGTAATAAGATTTTGTCTATCACTTACAGTTCTCTAGTTATGTAAAATTACAGTTCACTAGTTATGTAAAATTTCCCAAATTTAATTTACGATAAGAATGTTTTTGGATGCTACTCCCATAATATTTAAGATATACATTTTATATGTCATATAAATATCTTTACTATATGGTATCTTAATCAAAATCATTGAAATGAAATGGCGTTTTATTTATGGACGGTCTTTAATTGCTGCGGTTCTCAGCGTCCCGTTCTATACTGGGCGTGAAAGACCGGTTAATTTTGCTAGAGGCCTCTCTATCAGGCTTGAGGTTGTTTTACGTAAATCTACGACACGGGACAAACGGCTTTGCTTCACCTTCGAAGGAAACAGTACTAAGGATGTTTACGCCCGAAAAATATCCATCTACCCCCACCAGGTTTGAACCCACGACCTTGGGTGTATGACGTTAGCATGGTAACCATTACACCACGGAGGGTGACACTGATAATTTTCTTTTTGAAATACTTGATATGTAAGTTAATCATTCTTAACACATATTTGGTAATGTAAGCTAAATTTACAATTCATTTATTAATTGCCATGGCAACAAGCACTGTAAGAGTTTGAGAGGTCATTAATACTTACAGTACAATTAGGAAATGACGTAACACTCAAGACATGTGCTACTTCAAGTAAAAAGTCTATTGCAAAATGCAATAACAAGGGAGTGTATAAGAAAGGCTTTGTGCTTATAATTTAGATGTAGCCTTTCATTTGTTCACATAGAGAATTCATTTTTACTTTTTCTATACCTACTATGCACATAGTATATAGACAAGGTATTGTAATGCACCCAAAATTTCGATACCGAAATTTTACCAGAAATACATGTTTTGGGTCCCCCTGAATCCAAAAAAAAATTTTTTACAATAAGGTCCATGTGCGTGCATGTGTGCGTTTCTTGTTCGCTCAAAAACGAAAGGCCATTGATAATCAAACTTGGTATTTAAAGGTTGGTATTTCCCAAGGATGCGACACGAAGATTTTCAAGAAAATCCCCCCACCCCCAACTACCCTTTACATAGACCATTTTTTCGAACATTTTGATTTTCTCAAAAATGGCTCCAACAATTTTGATTAAAATATCGTATATTAAAGATATTTACCTGACAAATAAAATGTATATCTTGAATTTTCTGGGAATAGCCTCTGAAGACTACTTTATTCTGAATGAATTTTACGGAATGTTGCATAACTGCTAAACCGCAAGAGATGGACAAAAACTTACCGCACGAAAAATGTAGAGCACATTAAAACACACAATTTCTGTTATGGATATTTTTCGTGGAGTTGATCGTTTTTAGATATTCCTTTAAAACCTTATACTTTCTCATAGAGGAATTTAACTCCTGTGAATACAAACAAAGGAACTTCAGTCACATAGCAAACAGCTTTTGACTATCACTTTAACCTTTACTACTCTCTTATTTCGCTTCTACTTACAAGGAGGCAAGTAATTAGATTGTTTCTGCTATTTTTTCATGGACTAGAGAATAAGCTTTTTAACAATAATTTGTTGCAGAGAAAGTTATGTGAATGGAACACATAAGATTAATGTTCAGTAAAATATTTAAAAGCAATTTTGATTTAATATTTTGGTTTTTAAGTATTACGAAAAGTAACTGACTAACCCTGCGGGCGTCGTATTTCCAATATCCTGATCAGTATAACTTACAGTTGTTAGTATTCAATATTCTGTTACTCTTGTACTTGATGCTAGTCGAGATAAACATTAGCAGAGTGTTCTTATTACTTTGTTCCTTATAAGTAGAAAGAAAATAAGGGAATATACTAGGCTAAACCGATAGTCAAATGTTTTAAAATCTGTCGTTATTCGATTGTCATTGCAAATCACTTCTTTACTTGGCCAGGAGTAGAACAAAAGAAAAACGGACACTTCCTGTCTGAGAAAAGTACACGCAACTGAAACCAAAAACAAGGAATATCTCGGAAACGGTTACCTCCACAACAAAAATGTAGAGGACCTATATTGTGTCTTTTGATCAGATCAACGTTTTCTGTGTAGTAAGTTTTTGTCTATCTCTTACCGTTTAGCATTTAAGCAACATTTAGCAAAATTCATCCAGAATAAAGAGCTCTTCAGAGGCTATTCTCAGAAAAGTCAAGATATACATTTTATTTGGTAGGAAATATCTTTAATATACGGGATTATAATCAAAATCGTTAGAGCCAGTTTTTAGAAAATTAAAATTTTTGAAAATGTTACCATGTAAAGGATATTCTGGGGTGGGGGATTTTCTTGAAAATCTTCGTGTCGCATCCTTGGAAGATAGCAAAGCTAAATACCAAGTTTAGTATTTAACGGTATTTTCGTTTTTGAGCTATGCTGTCCACAAACACACATATACACACGGACCTTTTTCTGAAAATGCTTTTTTTGTATTCAGGGGGTCCTAAAACATGCATTTCCGGTGAAATCTCGGTACCTAATTTTTGGGTGGAATACAATACTTCCTCTATACATTATATACATAGTACGTATAGAGAAAATAAAAACGAAAAACGGGTAAAATACCAGACATAATATTTAAGTTTAGCATCTCTTAAGGATGCGACATGGCAATTTTGGGAAAATCCCCAGCTCAAACCATCCCTTACATGAAAAAATATTTGAAAATATTGATTTTCTCAAAACTGGCCACAACGATTTTGAATTCTGTAATTAAATATATTTAGATGCAAAATAAAATGTAGCTACATTTTGAATTTTTTGTGAGTAGATACTGAATACCTATTTATTGTGAATGACGTTTCCAGAACTGGTAAACCGCAAGCGACAGACAAAAATGTAGATATCCTTAAAAAAATACAATTATGTCCTTTGCGTTTTTGTTTTGGAGGTCATCGTTTCCGAGTTTCTCCTTGTTATTGGTTTTTCAGACAGGCAGTGTCCGTTCTTCTTTTGTTCTATTCCTGGTCAAGCAAAGAAGCGATTTGCAATGACAATTAAAACATTTGACTATCAGCTTACTATAGCGCGTTCCTTTAGTGGCCTTCTACTTATAAGTATGAATGAATGAATAAGTGTATTTATTAACATATCATCATATATTGAATTTCAACAATCCCACGTGTACACACGTACTTTTGTAATACACACTAAAAAGCAATATTAAAACAAACATAACAAAGAATTGAAAGAGTAAACACCAAAATAAAAATACAAAGATATTCAAATACAGCAATTTAAATTTACAGCACAGAATACACCTTCATAAATGCACCCTCTTATAATAGATAAACACACTTAAAAGAAATATATACACACAATATATACATAATATATAAAACCATAACACAACGGTGACCTAAGTATGAAACATACATGTGTGTGTGTGTGTTTGTAAACATTGTAACCACTTTTGTTTAGGTATTCTTGACCCCCCTATTTTCTATTGGCAGCCTCCTCAAATCTCAGCTATCTTGCCTTGGGTATAAATTAACCTAGCCCGTCCATGTCTTCCGCGCCTGCCAGTAGCGTCCAACATGCTTCTAGCTCTACATTCGCGGTGGTAAAGAATTGCCCTAAATATTTTCTCGCCATTCCTCCGTACCCCTATATCTTATGCACTGTGCCAAGGTTGGCTGAAATCGGTGTAACGGAATAGGGCCCATAAATACTGACTTTTATGTATTAATATTTCGCCGTGCCTGAATTTCTAAATGTATTTAAAGTTAAGTGATTTGCAAGAGCGAGTATTCACTTGGTTTCGTGGAATGTGTACGTGTTGATTTTGGCGAAGAAATCAATAGAGGGGCTGCAACTGGTTCCTGCGGTAGACGGGATTCTCTGCGTTTGATGTTCGCCGCTTTCCACTGCATCTCGTCAAGTAAAGTACACTTACATACAAAAACATCTCGTGTATTCCATTCACATGACTTTCTCTACATTTCTGTAACAAATTGTTGCTAAAACGCTTATTCATCTAATTGCTTCACGATAATCATTAGCAGTATGCACGTATTTCTTGCTTGCTAGTAAGTAGAAGGGAAACAATGGACTGCACTAGGCTAAACTGGTTGCTATGTGATTGACACCAGCATGGCCAAGTGTTCACCAATTGCCGTATGAGAAAACTGTTTTGAAATTGAAACCAATGTCAAGGAATATCTCGAAAACTACAACTGCACAACAACAAAATCCGATGTGTACCACTCACGTGACCTTCTCTACATTTCTGCACCAAAGTATTATTAAAGAGTTTATGCTTGTATTTACTTCATGCTAATCCTGAAATAATTACCAGAAATAGTTCTTATTACTTGCTTCCTTGTAAGTAGAAGAAAAATAAGAGACTTGCTTTGTTTGCATGGACACGAAATGAATAATTCCTGCATGAGCAACGTATACGTTTTTTAAAGCTGAAAACAAAAGCAAGGAATATCTCAAAAAGGATAAACTCCACGATGAAAATGTATGTAACATGAATTGGGTGTTTTAACACGCTCTAGATTTGTTGTGTGGTACATTTTTGTCCATCTCTTAGGTTTAGTAGTTATGCAAAATTCGTAAAATTGATCGAGAATAAAGTAGTCTTCAGAGGCTATTCCCAGAAAATTCAAGATATACATTTTTTGTCAGGTAAATATCTTTAATATACGATATTTTAATCAAAAGCGTTAGAGCCATTTTTGAGAAAATCAAAATGTTCGAAAAAAGTTCCATGTAAAGAGTAGTTTGGGGTGGGGGAATTTTGTTGAAAATCGCCGTGTCGTATCCTTGTAAGATAACAAACTTAAATACCAAGTTTGGTATTCAACGGTCTTTTCGTTTTTGAGCTATGCTTTTCTCATATAGGAATTTGTAACTCCTGTCCATATAAACAAAGGAACTTCAGTCACATAACAACTAGTTTTTGACTATCACTTTAACCTATGATACTCCCTTATTTCCCTTCTACTTATAAGGAAGCAAGTAATAGGACTATTTCTGCTCATTTTTTCTCGATTAGCATGAAGTAAATAGAAGCATAAGATTTTTAATAATAATGTGATGTAGAGAATGTCATGTGAATGGAGCATATCAGACACGTTGTGCTTGTATTATTTTGAAGGTAATTCTCACTGTATCACACTTTCCTATTACGGTTATTCACATTAGTGTCATAGCGTACACCCTGTGTTTTTGCTGATTGAATAATAAGAATTGAAATTTCTAATTTACTCCACGAGTGACGTTTTCCAGCTAATTGTGTGGTTACATAGTAAAATGGAAGCACACAAAGTAATTTTCAATTGTTTTCCGCTCCAAAGCGAGTGACCTCTGCTTCCCTCCCCCCTCCTACCACTGAAAATTATGGGACGAAATCGTCATACCAAATTGTATTCTAATAAACATACCTGAATATCATTAAAGTTAAATAAAACTAATTAAAAATCCATTTGAAAAACCGATTTGTGGACCGATTACATTCACAAATAATCGCTTAATTTTCTGTTGTCAGCAGCATTTCTGTTCTGTGGGCGTAAAACAAAAAAGTAAAGGCTAAATATGAAAAATGACTGGTTTGGCGATCGAGGACAGATAGAGGTCGCCATGCAAAGGTCGTGCTTAGCAACTGTTTCCATGGATACGGCTGACCCAAGCGCTCGTTAGTATAGAATTAATTTAAACAAATTAAATATATAATGAGTTTGTATGAAAGCAATGGCTTAGGTGGTAACGCAGCTATTTTGTTGGGCGCTAGCGAGGGGCTGGGAAAGAAGAAACTCGGCCGCCTGTCTTTCCCTAGTGTTGTCAACCAAAGTAGTACGTACATAGTGTGTAGCCAAAGTGTTGTATTCCACCCAAAATTCGATACCGAGAAATCACTGAAAATGTTTTGAGACCCCCTGATACTAAAAAGGCAGGTTTAGAAAAGTTTGTGTGTGTGGGGGGGGGAGACAGTATAGCTCAATTGGTATTTATTAGAAAATCCCGACACCTCAATTGCCCTTTACTTGGAACATTTTTCAAAAGTTTTGATTTTCTAAAAATGGCTCTACGATTTTGTTTAAAATATTGTATATTAAAGATATTTACATTACAAATAAAATGTATATTTTTAATTATCTGGGAATAGCCTCTGCAGACTGCGTTATTCTGGATGAATTTTACGGAATTTTGTATAACTGGCAAACCGTAAGAGATAGACAAAAACTTACTTAATAGAAAGTGTAGAGCACGTTAAAATACACAATTTACGTTAATACATTATTTGTGGAGTGGCTCGTTTTTTGAGATATTGCTTTTTATTGGTTTCAGTTTTGAAAAACATACTTTTCTCATACAGAAATTTGATAACTCCTGTCCATACAAACAAAGGAACTTCAGTCACATAGCAACCAGCTTTTGATTATCACTTTAACCTATGCTACTCCCTTACTTCGCTTATACTTACAAGTAAACAAGTAAGAAAGACTTTTTTGCTAATTTTTATCAGATTAGCATGAAATAGATAGAAGAATAAGCCTTTTAACAATAATTGAGATGCAGAGAAAGTCTTTTAAATGAAACACATCAAATTTAGTGGATAATAACTCCAGTGACCCTGTCTACCCGTATTTTTGTTGCATTAAGACGCTATAACGGAGTTTTACTGTTGCAGAATGGCATCTCGAGAGAGCGCTTGCTTCCTATACTCGAGAGACCCACCCGTAGTGATATTGAGAGGAATTTGACCTATGCCCCTGTGCACCTGCAATTTGTAGGTCAAAGGTTAATTACATTCTCTTGGGTTAACATATGTAAATCACTGCGATTCGAAACAGTTACCGTAACTTGTTCAGGTATTTAACAGAACAGGATAATATCTCCTTTGTGTACATCTCCCTCATTACAGTAAGTATGAGATGGTAAATACTGAAGAAATTATCTCGTGATTGACATCCCTGCTGACACGTAGCTGGCTCGGTATGCTGTTGCCATATTTACTCACTGTCCATCTGCAGGGCTACATGTTTCACTACTTCCTCTAAAATGCCTTCTCTCCATGATTTTTCTATCGCACTTCTCATCTTCACTAGTTACCTTATCTAAAGTAATTGCGCCCAATAAGGCCATGCTAATGTTTGATTCAATGTTAATTCACATGTATCAGGCGAAATATTTAAACATTTTTGCCTTCTCTATACGTACCATGTACATAGTGTATAGAGAAGGTATTGCACTCCACCCAAAAATTCGACACCGAGATTTCACCGGAATTACATGTTTTGAGACCCCCTGAAACCAAAAAAACAATTTTTAGAAAAATGCCTGTGTGTGTCTGTGAGCAGCATAGCTCAAAAAGAGCTTTAAAAACCAAACACGGTTTGCATGCGACACGAAAATTTTCAAGAAAATCCCACCACCGCAAACTACCCTTCATATGGAAAAAGTTTCTAAAATTTGGTTTTCTTAATATTGGCTCTAACGATCTTGATTAAATTCTCTTATATTTAAGCAATTAATTGCCAAATAAAATGTATATCTTGAATTTTCTGGGAACAGCCTCTGAAGACTACTTTATTCTGGATGAATTTTACGGAATTTTGCATAACTGCTAAACCGTAAGAGATGTACAAAAACTTGCCACACAAAAAATGTAGAGTACTTTAAAACACACAATTTATGTTACATACATTTTTTTCGGGGGAGTTGATCGTTTTTTTAGATATTCCTTGTTTTTTATTTCAGCTTCGAAAAACTTCCATGCAAACAAAGGAACTTCAGTCACATAGCAACCAGCTTTTGACTATCACTTTAACTTATGGTACTCCCTTATTTCACTTCTACTTACAAGGAAGCTAGTAATAAGACTATTTCTGCTATTTTTTTCTTCATTAGCATAAGCTTTTTAATTATAATTTATTGCAGAGATATAAGGACATCATGTGAATGGAACACATCAGATTTTTACAACTGGTGTTCGTGTATCGATCAGGTTAGGTGTATATGTTGACTTGAAAACACATTTGACCTGGTAGGTATATAAAAGACGCTCGCAGGAAGCGAGGAAAAGAAATGGCCGAGCATTGGGAGTCAGGTTTTCGACAGGAAGAAGGAACCCTGAGGTGATATTTCACCGCAATCTCGCCGACCGGACAGCACAAGTGTTTCGAGAGGAGGAGAGAAAACAAAAAACCGTCGAGGATTTGGTGCTGGGTATGGATTTTCTGTATCAGACGCAAGACAAACATTGACTCACGTGATCTGGATCCGGCTGCTGACATCTCAACCTGGATGATGTATGGCACTCCTTGCTCCGAAAATACCAAAATATCTGACGTGTTACATTCACATGACTTTCTCACTCCTCTACAATAAATTATTGTTGATTCTTCTATCTGCTGCATGCTATTCAAGGTAATCAATAGCAGAAACGGTCTTATCACTTAGTTCCTTATAAGTAGAAGAGAAATAACGGAATGCCTCAGGTAAAAGTGATAGTCAAATGTTTTAAAAGCTGGCTTTCTCTGTCGGTGTTCCACAAACTATTCTTGGTCTCCTTGACTAAAATCTCTTATATTTAAAATATTTACCTGACAAATAAAATGTATATCTTCAATTTTCTAGGAATAGGCTCTGAAGACTACTTTATTCTCGATGAATTTTACGGAATTTTATATAACTTCTAAACCGTAAGAGGTTGACAAACAATTTCCCCACAAAACATATAGAGCACATTAAAACATACACTTTATGTAATATAAGTTTTTTTCGTGACTTGATCATCCTTTGAGATATTTCTTGTTTTGGTATCGCGTTTAAAATACTTAATAATTTTTTCAGACAAACAAAGGTAACTCGGTCAAATATTTTAAAAAATGTTTGCTATGTGATTATCATTTTAGCCCAATGCATTCCCTTGTTTTCCTTCTATTTATAAGAAAGAATAATAAGACCATTTCTGCTAATTATTTTTTCGATTAGCATGAAATAAATAACAGAATAAACTTTTTAACAATAATTTGTTACAGAGATGTAGAGAAAGTCATGTAAATGAAACAAGTCACTTTTTTTTCTGCGAAATATTTTGTTAATTTAATAAGTGTTCAGTGTTGCAGCTTAAAGAACTTTAACGAGATAGGTCATTTTGCGTTGAATGAAAATAGTAAAATTATGCTCAAATGATCTTGAGGCACATCCAGCTTGGATATTCGATATTTGCCTTTTCAGGATAAGGGAAATCCCTGAAAAACCCTTGTCCGGATAACTATCCAAACTGAGATTTGAACTCGAGTGTTTATGGAGGTCTAAAGGAAGGACTTTGAAACAAACGGACATCACAAGTCCGTTTGTGTGGCGCGGATGTGACAAAGTACCTTTCATCTAGCGGAATGTCTTTGCATTAAAAACAATCGCTCCGTTGTGTTAGACAAGTGCCGGCTACAGATAGAAAGAGAGCGCGAATAACAAAGGAATGTTTGAGTAACTTTTCCAGCTCACAGATTGCGCCAGAGGAATGTACTTAATCTTTCCGAAAACAGACGTCTTGCGTTGGTACAGTGTAATTAAAACAAGTGGGCTTTGTACGAAAATTCGTCGCTTACTGCGGCAAAAAGGAAGAAAACCTTTAATTCTATTTATATTCCCTCCATTACACGTACATGATAGCGTATACTGAAAGTATTGCATTCCACCCAAAAATTCGATACCCAGATTTCACCGGAAAGACACGTTTTTGAGTCTTCTGTATCTAAACAAAGCATTTTTAGAAAAAGATCCGTGCGTGTCTGAACACAACTAATCGAAAACGAAAAGTCGGTACAAACCAAACTTGGTATATAAGTTTTGTACCGTACAAGGATGCGACACGAAGATTTTGAGGAAAATCCCCAACCACAAACTACCCTTTAATTGGCAGAATTTAGAACATAATGATTTTTTATTAAAATACCATATATTACAACTCCATTCACATGATTTTCTCTCTGTATCTGCAAAAAGCTTATGCTTCTGTTTACTTCATCCTAATCGAGAAAAAATTAACAGAAATAGTTCTATTGCTTGCTTCCTTGTCAGTAGAAGCGAAATAAGGGAGTAGCATAGGTTAAAGTGGTAGTCAAAAGCTCGTTCCTATGTGACTGAAGTTCCTTTGTTTGTATGGACAGGAGTTGACAAATTCCTGTATGAGAGAAGTATAAGTTTTTAAAAACTAAAACCAATAACAAGGAATATCTAAAAAAAAAAAAAAAATCAACACCACAAAAATATTGTCATAAATTGTGCGTTTTAAGGTGCTCTACATTTTTTGTGGTAAACTTATGTCCATCTCTTACGGTTTAGCAGTTAGGCAAAATTTCATAAAATTCATCCAAAATAAAATAGTCTTCAGAGGCTATTGCCAGAAAATGCAATATATACATTTTATTTGTCAGGCAAATATCTTTAATACACGATGTTTTAATCAGAATCGTTTGAGCCATTTTCGAGAAAATTAAAATTTTCGAACAGAGTTCCATGTAAATGGAAGTTGGGGATGGGGGGATTTTCTTGAAAATCTTCGTGTCGCATCCTTGGAAGATACCAAATTTGATATTCAACGGCTTTTTCGTTTTTGAGCTATATTGTCCACAGACACAAAAAACGCACACGGACCTTGTTCTTTTCTTTTCTTTTCTTTTTTTTTTTTTTACTCAGGTGGACTTCAAAATATATTTCCGGTAAAATCTCGACGTCGAAATTTTGGGTGGAATACAATACTTCTCTAGCCCTAAGTACATTGTACATAAGGGGCTAGAGAAAGTAAAAGGTATCCGGATAATCCGCCCTAAGAGAGGTTCGAACTCGATAACTATATTTATCTTTATCAGCACGAAGTAGACAGAACGGAGTTGCAGAAGAGGTAGAAAGTTATGTGAATGTAACTCACGCAATTTTTATATTTGCCTTAAATAGAACTGGAGACGTGGAATCCTTTTATAAATGTCTCTTTTTGCTGATGATGGAGCATAATGACGTCAGCAGCGGGTAATGAGGTTAATATGTCAGCCCAAAGATATATCGCTCCGCCCCAGAAATTCCAGAAATTCCTCTCATTAAACGAGCTCCACAAAAACTGTTCCGCGGGGGAAGGGATGAATGAATGCATTAGATCTCATTTACCGAATTGAATATCGATCTAAACAGTTGACACACGGTTGCTATGTATCTGCATACCAGCGTTCCCAAGGCAACATTCCAAACACATTATAAAAATCTAATGTGTTCCATTCACCTGTTATAAAAATACTCTTTCCTTGCGAAACAGTATATTTTACTTCCTCTAGCCCGTATGTGCAATGTACAGTCATGGAAAAAATGATTGAGCGCTGTAACCTTTCAAAGTATCGCTTCGGCCTCACGGAAGCACACAAGCTGGATTTACACGTGCACGTTCGCTAAGCTACAAAACATGATTTTATGCAGCGAGTTAAGGCGCAGTTTATTGCTTTATAACATAAAATAGCAACCAAATTAATTGTTTTATCTAATGTGCACAAAAATACTAAAACATAAGCCAAACCATCAAGGCTGAGCTATCCGCTACAATTCTTTATAATCAGGGAATAAAGCACTCAGAGTAGAAATGGGCCAGGCCCAACGTGCTCCTTTTGAAACTCAGTGCGTTACCAAACGTAGGTTCGAGCCCAGTAAGGCGCATGGCTTTTTTTTATTGTTTTGTTTTTTAGTTCATATTGGTACTCTTTACAACCTATGCAGATTAAGTTATATAAATCATTCACTCTGTGACATTTTTATTTGCTACTATCGCAAACAGGAAATCAAAGAAAAACACTGCAACCTAATCCCCGGTTTCGTTTAAACGCAACAAAAGTCTAATAAAACAAGAGAAAAAAGTTGTGTGTTCCCCATTATTTGCTATCACTGCCTTCAATTTTCGGGGCATGGAATCCACTAGCGTTTGAAAATAATTGTCTTGTGTAGTGAATCCCAAGTGTCTGTCATGGCCCACCAGAGTTGTGCACCATTATTCAATCTGGAACCTCGAGAAAGCCTCTGCTTTACTTTCGCCCAAGCATGTTCAATTGTGTTGAGATCTGCTGACTTTGTGGGACACGGTATCTGCTCTAAGATATTCGTGTGCTCCGAAAACCACTTTTGAACTTTAGCCGACTTGTGGACCGAATGATTATCCTGTTGGAATTTAATAATACCTTAAGGATAACGCTCTTGGGCAGATGGAAGCAGAACATGTTCTAGAATTTCAGAATGTGTTTCCTTATTCAGCTCTCCATGATCACGTTCCAGCATACCTGCACCTTCCCGAGATATCCATGCCCAAGCAGTAACGCTCGTTCGACCACTCCTTGCAGCTATTGCAACATTTATCAAGGAAATTCTGCAGGACAAACATGAGTATGGCAAAATAATGATATCACATCAAAATAAAGATAACTCAAACTGAAGTAATCAAATAGGAGAAATGAACACCATGGTGAAGTAATGCCTCCAGCAGTTCCAAGAGACGTAATATGACGGGAAGTAGGGGCTTTTAGTTGGTGAAAATCCATTCCCACACCGAGTGGTGTCTTTGAAAGATTTTCCTCTACTATATCTCTACTGCACGAGTGGACACGCACATCATATCGAGTACCACTAGGCCTGTAAACAAACAGTCGATTTGACATCTGCAGTAGAACGTTGCTTCGTCGGAGAAAACTACTTCGCTCCAATCGAAGTTCTGTACAGTAAATGCCAACCTGTCAATTTTGTGGGCTTCAGTTAGCACTTCCTTTGCTGCCGCACGTCTACGCCGAATTCCGGCATCTCTATAGCGGTTGCTAACCGTCCGTGCACCACACGGGAATAATGATAAAGCCTAGTATTTAGCGGTCATCAGACCTCTGCCATGTCTTCATTCTCGGCAGATACACACGAGTGACCAGTGCTCTTCTTTGCAGCAACCTGTCCCTCTTCACGATATAACTTTGCCCACTTCCTCGCAGTGGACTGTTGAACATCACAAATGCTACCCGCTACCTTGTGAAACTAGGGTGAGAACAGCAGAACGTTTATCAACGGCCTCTGCCATTGCTAAAGTATGAATAAATGTGCCGATGTAGTAGTGATAGGACCTCTTTCGGTGACTAATGGAACCAGGCACAAACATTTGACCAACATACAAAGAAACACAATTACGACAATGATCAACAGTAGTTATATATTTTGGCTATTATAGTCGCCCTCCGTGGTGTAATGGTTACCATGCTAACATCATATACCCAAGGTCGCGGGTTCAAACCCGGCGGAGGACGATCGATTTTTTCGGGTGTAAAAATCGTTAGCATGCCTTCCTTCGGAAGGGAAGTAAAGCCGTTGGTCCCGTGTCGTTGATTTACGGCACGTAAAAGAACCTCAAGCCTGATAGATAGGCCTCTGAGCAAAATTAAGCGGTCTTTCACGCCCAGTATAGAATGGGGCGCTGAGAACCTCAGCAGTTATAGAGCGTCCATAAATAAAACGCCATTTCCATTTGGTTATTATACATAATAGAATATACCTGCATATTGTTTAATACTCAAGTTATAACTAATATAGCGGAAACCCTATTAGTATAAATTAAGAATGTGAAATAGAAAATATGAACAACATAAATGGGGGAGAAAAAAAGTATGCTGTTACAGAGGTTGGAACTTAGGTTCGGCAATTTTCAAGCGTTTGCGTTACCTCTGAGTTATATCTGTTTGGATCAATAGGCGCTGCTGCCACAGTCATATATACGCTGTAGTAGAAGTCATGGGTCTTATGATAACGTGAATCATTTATCGTATTCAGGGTACTTCATGGCTTCTGAACCACCTCATTGGTTGATTGGGAGTTGGTTGCTCCACCTATATGTATAACTACCAATGAGCATAGCATCAGGTAGAAACACTTTTGGGTTTGAATACAACAAAAGCATTTTTGGAAAAATGTTCGTGAGAGTGTCTGTGTGTGTCCGTCTGTGGGCAGTATAGCTCAAAAAACGAAAGGACCGTTAAATACCAAACTTGGTATTTATGTTTAGAAGCCTTCAAGGATGAGACACAAAGATTTTCAAGAAAATCCCCCCACTACCGTTCACATGGAAAAATTGTCTAAAATTTTGTTTTTCTAAAAAATTACTCTTAATATATGACATTTTAATCAAAATGGTTAAAGATATTTACCTGACAAATAGAGTGTTGGTAATAGTCTCTGAAGACCACTTCATTCTGGATGACTTTTGCGGAATGTTGCAAACCGTAAGAGATGGGCAAAAACTTACTTATAAGAAAAGGTAGGTCAGGTTAAAACGCACAATTTATGTTGTATACATTTTTTCGTAGAGCAGATCTTTTTGAGATATTGGTTTCAGCTTTAAGAAACATACTTTTCTCCTATGGGAATTTGTCAACTAATGTCCATACAAACAAAGGAACTTCAGTCATATAGCAAGCAGCTTTTGACGAATACTTTAGCCTATGCTACTTCCATATTTCTCTTCCACTTGCATGGAAGCAAGTAATAAAAATATTTGTGCTATTTTTTTCTCGATTAGCATGAAGTAAAAATAAACATAATCTTTTTAACAATGTGTTGCATAGAAGTAGAGAAAGTCATGTGAATGGAACACATCAGATTTTGACTATCACTTTAACCTATCGTACTCCCTTATTTCCCTTGTACTAACAAGGAAACACGTAATAAGATTTAAGTTAATTTTTTCTCGATTAGTATGAAGTAAATGGAAGCATAAACTTTTTCACAATAATTAGTTGCAGAGATGTAGAGAAAGTCATGTGAATGGAACACATCGTGAGGCCAGTAACAATGAATATCTAAAAACACGATAACTCCACGAAAAAAAAGTATATAACATAATTTTTGTGTTTTAACGTGCTCTAAATTTTTTGTCTGGTAAGGTTTTGTCCATCTCTTATTGTTTAGCAAATACGCAAAATTCCGTAAAAGGCATCCAGAATAAAGTAGCCTTCAAGAGGCTATTACCAGAAAATTAAAGATTTACATTTTATTTGTCAGGTAAATATCTTTGATATGGGTGTTTTAATCAATAGCTGTGTGTCGCATCCTTGGAAGATACCAAACATAATTACCAAGTTTGGTATTTAACGGTCTTTTCGTTTTGAGCTATGCTGCCCACACACACATATTCATTTTTTTATGGATTCAGGAGGACCCAAAACATATCTATTTACGTTGTGTTTTTCCAGAGAATTCCGTTAAAAGATAGACGTTTCGTGTTAATATATCCAACTGCGGTAAATCCTTAAAGCAAACTCGAATATGGAGTCAGAAGCACAGCTGGTCGCAGAATGTCCTGAAACCCAAAGCGGTTAAGCCGACCGATATTGACTTTCTGGCCGAATTAAAGCCTCGGATAAAGGCCTCTAACAAAACAGGATTCGAAACCTCGACCCCTGCAGGTGGTTTTGGAGCCATGTTGTGACCGCAGGAAGATTTGAACACTCCAACATCGCCGCAGACCAGCGACTTCTCTCCTAATCATAGCAAAAATAATCCTATACGTTATTCTGTGTAACACAAGCAAGCTCCTCTAGCATATAATGCTCATATGGCCTTCACTACTCATTTTCTCATAGCTCTTCCACGTTTCTTCATTAAATCTATATTTTCCCTTTCTCTGGACTCGCATGTACTAAATACGAGGGCCCTTTTTCAGCCTCTGATAGGCTATAAATAAAAGACAAGTTCATGGAAAGCAATTCTTTTATTACTAACAGTTTTGTACACTTATGGTTAGTTTTCAACATAATCACCGAAAAGATTGAGATATTTATCGTACCTGTGCACAAGCTTTGCAATACCCGCTTCAAAAAATGTTGCCGCCAATGATGCAGCCCGGAACCACTATCAATGCAGCTGTTTATTGTGAAACTTTTCGACGTTTGCGGAGAGCCATTCAAAACAAACGAAGAGGAATGCTGACTTCAGGAATTGTGTTGATCCATGACAACGCTCGTCCACACAACCCATCGGCTCCTTGAACAATTTCGATGGGTTATTTTCGATCATCCGCCGTACTGTCCTGACCTGGCATCCAGCGACCTTCTCCTTTTCCCTGAACTGAAGACGTGGCTAGAAGGGCAGCACTTTCAAACCAACGAAGATCTTCAAAACAACGTCAATGCTTATTTGAAATCATTGGCGGCAACGTTTTTTGAAGTGGGGTATTGTAAAGCTTGTGCAAAATGTCTCAATCTTTTCGGTGTTTATGTTGAAAAGTAACCACAAGTGTACAAAACTTTTAGTAATATAATTATTGTTTTCTATGAATTTTGTTTTCTTTTATTTATAGTCTATCGGAGGTTGAAAAAAAAAACGGCCCTCGTACATAGGGGATAGAAAAGGTATTGTAATGCACCCAAAAATTCAATGTTGAGATTTTGCCGAAAATATATGTTTTGGGGTCCCCTGTGTCCGGAAAAACACATTTTTTGAAAAACGCCTGCGTGCGTGTGTGTCTAAAGACAACATAGCTCAAAAACCCAAAGACCACTAAACAAACTTAATATTTAAGTTCAGTATCTTCCAAGGATGCGACACGGAGATTTTCAAGAGACTCCTCCCCACCCTAACTACCTTTTGCATTGAAAATTTTCGAATTTTTTGTTTTCTTCTTGTAAATAGCTTAAATGTAAATCTTAAATAATTTTCTGAGAATAGCCTCTGAAGACCTCTTCATTCTAGATGAACTTTGTCGAATTTTGGTTAAGGGAAAGACAAAAAGTTACTTCACAAAAACACTGGTCTGGTTAAAACACTTGGTTGATGTCAAATAAGTTTTGTATATAGAGTTGGCCGTTTTCGTGATATTGAAACTTTTGTCACACAGGAACTCGCCAACTGCTGGCCACGCAAAGTAACGAGCTTTTAATTGTTTCATTTGTATAGCATCCTTTAAGTTCAGTGCTCATATCGGCAGTTTTGACTTGTGACACAGCTCGTTAAGTTAACGATTTTATATCACTAAACATAGGCACATTCGTACTTCCAGACGCTGTGGGGGATAAGGAAAACTTCCCAGCTCGCTGACCTCTTGACCACGGAGGCAGTCGAAAGGATTTCAATCCCATCACAACCACAATTTAAAACATTTGACTGTCGGTTTATCCTAGCGTATTCCCTTATTTCCCTTCTACGTGTAAGAAACTAAGTAGGTAATGAAACCGTTTCTGCTAATGTTTATCTTGATTAACATGTAGTAGATAGAAGAACTAGCTTATTAACAATAAATTGTTACAGAAGGGTAGAGAAAGTCATGTGAATGCAGCAATCAGGTTTGTATATATACGTTGCTGTTTTCGAGATATTGTAACTTTTCTCATACAGGAACCCCCCCCCTTTTTTTAAGCGTCCTTTAACCTGGCTGGTCATATCGTACGATGAATGAAATTGGTGAAATGTTCTTCGGGTCCATGGAGCTTGAAGTTACTCGACATTCATTTTCTCAGGATAAGGGAAAACCCCGAAAAAAACCTTATCCGGGTAATTCACCCTAAGCGAGATTCGAACTCGCGACCTTTTGAATGTGAGGTAGACACGCTACCACCAGACTACCCAGCCGGGCTACAGGAACTTGTCAACTCCTGGCCACGCAAAGAAACGCATTCCAATCCCATAGGAACCACATTTTAAAACATTTGACTATCACTTTAGCCTGGTGTATTCCCTTCTACTTACAAGGAACTAAGTAATAAGACCGTTTCTGCTAGTTATTATCTTGACTAACATCTAGTAAATAAAAAAATAGTCTTTTGTAAGCAAAGTTGTTGCGGGAGAGCTAGAAAAACTCATGTGATTGGAACATACCAGGTTTTTAATATTTGAACACATTGAATTGAAGACGCTACATTTTTGGCGCTGAACGTAGAGACGGGAGGGCAGTTCTCTTTAAGCATTTATTTATGCAGTACAGTGAATAAAACAAAATGCAGAGAAGTAGTAAAACGAACTCGGACTCTGTAATAATGTTCTGTTTTATTTTATTGGATTGTTTGGGATTTTGTGCCCTTTCTCTCCGTGTGATACGTTAAAAAGCTATTTTACATCCGTTTCACGACCCCCCACAGCTTCACATCTCAGGCCGTGTGATCTTTTATTTAGGAAGACCGTTTCAGTGGATATTGATCGGACATTCGGAGCCTTAAATCTTGAGTTTTAATCCCAGCTTCCACTGAATTTGTTTCATACGATAACACAGTATTTCACCATTAGACAGGACATGAGTTGTCACGGGGCAAAGAGTTCTTCTGAAGGGAAACAAATGGGAAGGGAAGAAAAATTTCAAACACGTATAAGTAGCAGAGTTGTCATGAGCTGGTAGCACAGTACCGTTAGGGTAGAGCATTGAACCGAAGGGGTGAGAGGACACTGCCCGAGGGGAACATAGCGAAACTTTTTGAGGCACTTGGCATAGAACCTCCGCACAACCAAGATGTGATATTTAGAGTCCGTGGTGGAGCTAAACAGGCTACTCTTTAGTTGTGAAGTGGAGATGGAGTTTTATTTATGGACGCGCTTTAACTGCTGTGGTTCTCAGTGTCCCGCTCTATACTGAGCGTGAAAGACCGCTTAATTTTGCTTCTCTTCCAAAGGAAGCCCTGCTAAGGATGTTTACGCCCGAAAAAACTCCATCGTCCTCCGCCAAGTTTGAACCCGCGACCTTGGGTATATGGAGTTAGCATGGTAAGGATTACACCACGAAGGGCAACTCTTTGGCCTAGTGTATTCCCTTCTACTCACAAGAAAGCAAGTATTAACACACTTTCTGCTAATGTTTATCATGAAGTACAGATAAGAATAAGCTTTTTAACAATAATTGTGAATGGAACACATCAGATTTTTGTTCCAAATAAAGAGAAGATTGTTGATTCAATCGCCTATGTTAACGAAAGCATGTGATGGATACAGCTGAAACTTGAACTACCATCTAGTAAACATTTTTTCGGTGCAGTTTCTTGGATTTTCTTGAACGCCTTGTGGCAGATTAAGAAGCAGCTATCAGAAAGATGCTTCTGTGCTGCCGCCTGGTGTTGCTAAGCTAAAGCGAGCGTCTGGTTTTTCTCCCTCGCCCTCACATAATTGCGTGCCTCTTCTTGGATCTGCTCCCTGAGCAGCAGCAGGGGTGGGAATTTCATTATGGGGTTGAGGGAAGGGAATTTGCCGTGGCACATTTTTGTTTTACGATGATCGTGCGAGGAAATCGAATTGTGTGGTAGCGCGTATCTGTTTCCCGGGATATGGAGTTGGTAAACACCCCACTTACATTTCCTGGCTTGCTTCCTTGACAGAACAAACACTGTCACTTTATTACAAGGTTTCATACAGCACTGTACAGGCCCATATCTGAAAATTGAAAATGTCTAGTTTTTACCTCTTTCTTCTGTTTCTTCCTTGTGCCAGTTATTCGGTATGATCACGAATGGCAATATTCCAAGATTCAGCTTTCTATCTTTCATATTTCGTGCCGATTCCATTTGTAAAGAAGTAATTATATTCCATAGATAGTGAATTACCATTGAACCCAAAATGTCTGATGTGTTCCATGCACATGACTTTCTCTACACCTCTGTAACAAATGATTGTAAATAAGCATGTTCTTCTGTCTACTTTATGATAATCGAGATAAACATTAACACAAATTGTCTTATACTTGCTTCCCTGTAAGATAAGCGAGTACACTAGGTTACATCAAATGTTACATCTTTAAAAGCTGGTTGTCATGGAGTTCTAATCCGTGTCTATGCAGGACTAGGAGTTTACAACTTTCCGTGTGAAAAAAGTTTTAACATTTGGAATCTGAAGCAAATAACAAGGAATATCTCAGAAATGGCCGGTTCTACGAAAAAAAAGGTATATGACATTTGGTCTACATTTTCTGTGTAACACGTTTTTGTCTTATCTTTTCCGGTTTACCAGTTACGCAAAATTCAGAAAAATATTCCTTCAGGATAAAGAGGTATTTTGAGGCTATTCCAGAAAATTCAACTTTTGCAGTATAAATATCTTCAATATACGATGTTATAATCAAAATCGTTACAGCCGTTTTTGAGAAAACCAAAATTTTTTGGGTAATTTGGGGTGAGTGGATGTTTCTCAAAATCTTCTTGTCATATTCCTGGAAGATACTAAACTTAAATACAAAGTTTGGCATTTTACCGACTTTTAGTTTTGAGTTATCGTGTTCACAAATTCAGACACACACGGACCTTTTTCTAAACTTTTTTTTTTTTGATACAGGGAACCCTAAAACATATTTCCGGTGAAATCTCGGTTTGGAATTTTGGGTGGAATACAATACTTTCTCTATACACTATGTACATAGTACATGTAGAGAAAGTAAAAAGTCAATAACCCCTGAACCCAAAAATGTGCCAACAGTATAACCAAGAACACCAAATCTGTTAAACCGATGTAGGAAAATTTTCTTTCGTTAATAGGACCATTGAACGATTGATTGAATTGCCTGTAGTAGCCTTTCAGGGCTGCCCTCTGACCTTAAAGAAGTTTAGAAATAATTTAAAGATAATAAATATTAGGTAATTAAAGTAAATATTGTGAAGCATTTAAGGATGTGTGCGACATGGAGACTGTTCATAAACATGCTGGTAATTGGCATAAGTATTGCTACACTAAATTATAAGTAGTTAGGTGTTTCACATATACATATACATGAATGAAATAGAACGTTACTTGTATTACTATACCTAAGATTATTATTGTAAATGCATTCTGTACATTTAACTCTATCACCGAGCAGCGCCCCATTGCAGAAAATAAATACATACAAATATCTAAGTTCGTATCTACGTTCGTTTTAAAGTAAATCCGCCCTCCCTCTCGCGCAAATATTTTAACTTTCTCTACACACGTACTATATACAAAGTGTATAGAGAAGGTATTGTAAAGCACCCAAAAATTCAATACCGAGATTTAAGCGGAAACACATGTTTTGAGTACCCCTGAATCTAAAAAAAATATTTGTAGAAAAACGTACATGGGTGTGTGTGTAGCATAATTCAAAAACTAAACCGTTAAAAAAATTGTATTTAGGTTTGGTATCTTCCAAGGATGCGACACGAAAATTTTCAAGAAAATCCCAACTTTTTTCGAAAATTGTTATTTTCTAAAAAATGACTCTAACAATTTTGACTAAAATATTGAGCATTAAAGATATTTATCTGACAAATAAAATGTACATCTTCAATTTTCTGGGAATAGCATCCGAAGACTACTTTATTCTCGGTGAATTTTACGGATTTTTACATAATTACTAAACCGTAAGAGATGGACAAAAGCTTGCTACACAAAAAAAAAATGTAGATCACAAAAGAACACACAATTTATGTAATTTACATTTTTTCCTGGAGTTGATTGTTTTTTAGATATTCCTTATTTTGGGTTTCAGCTATGAAAAGATTATACTTTTCTCATACAGGAATTTGTCAACTCGTGTCCACACAAACAAAGGAACTTCAGTCATATTGCAACCAGCTTTTGACTATCACTTTAACCTATGGTACTCCCTTATTTCGTTTCTACTTACAAGGAAGCAAGTAAATAGAAGCCTAAGCTTTTTAGGAATAATTTGTTGCAGAGATGTAGAGAAAGTCATGTGAATGGAACACATCAGATTTTTTGGATACAGGCTACCCTAAAGCATATATTTCCGGTAAAATCTCGATATTGAATTTGTGTGTGTATTAACATGTGAACGTCCGCTCTGTTAACGAACGTTTGCTAGGGGTTTTAACGCACAACGGTTGGCAACAAGCTATGTGTACGGTCTGAAAATGTAATGTGCAGGCGGCAGATAAGCCATATAGAGCTGCGGTCTCTTGGCTTGGTAATTAAATCCGATTTAGTCTGGAAATTGTCATTAATCACGAGCTTAAACAAACGGGACGATGTCAACACGCCAGATATATGTGTGTACTGGTTACTCTGAGACTGCGCAATATACCTTACTTGCTCCACTCGCTTCCCTTTATTAACAATAGTAAAGAAACACTGTAGCAAAAATCTGATGTGTTCCATTCACGTGTCTTTCCTTACATCTCTGTAACAAATTATTGTTAGTAAGCTTATTCTTCTATATACTTTATAATAGGAATAAACACTAGTATAAATGGTCTTATTACTTACTTCCTTATAGGTAGAAGGAATAGTATATTGCGTACTAAGAACTGTAAGCTATGCTTATCAGGTCGAGCATGTATATTGGGAATACGAGATCTGATAAGTAACTTACAGTTCATGGTTAGCCAATTACTTTTTGAAATACTTGAAACAACTGTAAAAGCAATAATAAATCAAAATTGCTTTTCCATATTTTAACGAGCATTAAGTGTACAAATAAAAGGCTACATCTAAATTATATGCACAAAGCCTTCTTATACACTGTTTTGTTAATGCATTTTGCAATAGATTCGTTACTTGAAGTAGCACATGTCTTGAGTGTTACGTCATTTCCTAATTGTACTGTAAGTATTAATGACCTCTCAAACTCTTACACTGCTTGTTGCCATGGCAACTAATAAATGAATTGTAAATTTACCTTACATTACCAAATACATGTTCAGAATGATTAACTTACATGTCGAGTATTTCAAAAAATAAACCATACACTAGGTTAAAGTCATAGTACCATGTTTTAAACTATGGTTGCTATGTGGTTAAAATCCGTTTCTTTCCGTAGCCATGAGTTGACAAGTTCCCGTATGAGAAAAGTTTAAGTATTTTAAAACTGAAACCAATAACTCGAAAAGGGTCAACTGCAGGGGAAAATTCATATTCGTCCAGTAAAATAGTCTTCGCAAGTTATTCCCAGATACAAGTTTCGTTTGTCATGAAAATACAAAGGTATTTTAATCAAAATCGTTGGTCATTTTTGAGAAAACCAAAATGTTCCATGTAAAGGGTGGTTCCTGGCGGAGGTATTTTCTTAAAAATCTTCATGTCTCATCTTTGCAAGATGTTAAACTTAAATACCAAGTTTGGTATTTAACAGAATTTTGGTTTTTGTATCTGTGCGCTCACAGACACACACACACACTCCCACAGGCACACACAAGGACATTTTTCCAAAATTGCTTTTTTTGGATTCAGGGGGACCCAAAAGATGTATTTCCGGTGAAATCAAGGTATTGAATTTTTGGGTGGACTACAATACCTTCTCTATACACTATGTTCATAGTACATGTAGAGAAAGTAAAAACTGAGCCCATGTTATCGGTGAGCTTATAAAAACCACAAAACCAAACCCCATTGTCTGCTCAGTTTTAACTTATTTTCTTTTTATCCTATATAAATATTACAATATTTATAGTCACTGAAAAGTCGATACAAACTTTAATTCATTATATTACCCTTCAGCAGATAGGACATATTTTAGGGGAAATAAAATACCTTACAGTCCAGTGACCGGGATCATTCTGGGCAGAAAGAGGCTATATAGTTTCTAGAGGAAGGGGGGTTGTGCAATACCAACATACGAGCTCGGTTCCATTTTGGGTCGCATGTTATGATGATCTATTTGTGTTTAGCATAGTGGAGGACGTGTAACGCGTTTCTGATACCCGGAGAGAAGCGAACAGGTGTAATTAAGGCTTGCTTCAGCTCCAGTTTTTATCAGACAAATCAGGAGATCGCGGAGGCCACTTTGTCACAACTTTAAGAACTTAAAAATATTCTCAGGTTCCATTCTTAAACAGTTTATGAATTTTCTCAGATCTTGAGAAAAACTCCTTGTTTTCATCATAGCACTGTATGAGATGTATTCAATACTATTATGTAATAGCATTTATTTAGTGATAGAACTTTGATTTGTAACTTACAAATCCATATAGCGCTAAGAATAAACTTGTTTTATTCAACAAAACCGTACCTCCTGACTCTGCAGTGTGGGGGTAGCGTGTCTGCCTTATTCAAGAGGTCGCGAGTTCGAATTTCGCTTAGGGTGAGTTACTCGGATAAGATTTTTTCGGGGTTTTCCCTTATCCTGAGAAGACGAAAGTCAAGTATGTTGAAGCTCCATGGATTCCGACATCATTTGAGCATCATTTCACCGATTTTATTCATCGCCCGATATAAGAAACCAGGTTAAAAGGTTAAATGGCATTAAGGTAAAAAAGAAAGAAAAACAAGAACCTATGTAACAGTGAACTGAAAGCAAAACAAAAGAAACCCAGGCCCCATTACTTGCCCAGTATAACTTTTATTTTTATACGTTCTGAAATATTATAAATTTTGAAATGATTTTTGAAAGACCAGATGTTTCCCTTCTAGAATTTGGGCACATTTTAGGGAAGATAAAGCATCCTGTTAATCTAGTGACTGGTATTGCTGTTGGGGAAATGTAAGTGGCCATGTTTCCAGACGTGAAGCGAGTTTTGTTCGATACCAACATGTTCCATTTTGGGTCACATGTTATGCAGGCAGTATACCTCCATTTGTGTTTAGCATAATGGTGGCAGAGTAATGGCTTTCTGAAGCCCGGACCGAAGCGAACATAAAGACGAGCAGAAGTTGATGGTCAGTAAACCCGGAGCAATAAACAAAACAAGCACACACTTTATAGCTAAATACACAAAACTAATTAATTTTGGTTCAAAGACCTCGCTTGCTCGCTTGACATGATCATCAACGTTATTAAGCCTTGCTTCAGCTCCAGATAAATACAGGATGGGAGGTGAATAACTGCAAATACAAAGCCGATTCAATAAATAACCAGAAATGTTGTATTTTGTAAAATGTGTTCCATTCACATTTTACGTACATCGCTGTGACAAATGTACATAGTGTATAGAGAAGGTATTGTATTGCACCCAAAAATTCAATACCGAGATTTCACCGGAAATATGTTTTCAGACCCCCTGAATCCGAAAAAAAAATTGTTTTAGAAAAATATCCGTCTGTGTGCATGTCTGTGGGCACCATAGCTCAAAAACCTAAAGACCGTTAAAAACCAAACTTGGTATTCAAGTTTGGTAATTTCCAAGGATGCGACAGGAAGATTCTCAAGAAAATCCCCCACCCCTAACTACCCTTGACGTGGAGAAATTTTCGAAAATTTTGTCTTTCTTAAAAATGGCTTTAACGATTTTTATTCAAATGCACGTATTAATGCAATTTCTATCACAAGTAAAATGTATATCTTGAATTTTCTGGAAATAGCTTCTAAATATCTGTTTATTTTGGATGATTTTTGCTTAATTTAGTATAACTAGTAAACCGTAAGAGATAGACAAAAACTCACACTATAAAAAATGTAGATCTTGTTAAACTACACAAGTTATTTCAAAATCTTCTCGGGCTTCTAGCCAGGTAAAAACTTGGCTTGACACCAACGTTTCGAAGAAGTGCATCTTCCTCGTCTTCAGGGTGAACTTCAGGCTAGAAGCCCGAGAAGATTTTGAATTAACACGTCGCCAGGAAAGCTTTAGTTCTTATTTTACACAAGTTATGTCATACACATTTTTTCCGTGGAGCTACTGTTTTCGAGGTATTCCTTGTTATTAGTTTTAAATTGTGAAGTAATTATACCTTTCTCGGACGGAAGCGTCCGTGTTTCTTTTGTTCTACTCCTGGCCAAGCAAAGAAGCGATTTGCAATGACAATCGCATAACGACAGCTTTAAAAACATTTGACTGTCACTTTGGCCTAGTGCATTCCCTTACTTCCATTCTACTTATAAGGAACTAAGTAAAGAAATTCTGCTAATGTTTATCTCGATGGTGTTGAAAGAAGAAAGTCATGTGAGTGTAACGCATCAGATTTTTTTTAAAAAGCATATTCTTCTAGCAGAAATTGTCTTAATTGCTTGCTTCCTTGTAAGTAGAAGGAATATAAGGGAATACACTAGACTAAAACGTAATACAATCCCTTTAAAAGCTGGTTGCCATGTCGTTGAAATCCATTTCTATGCAAGGCCAGAAGTTTGTAACTTACGGTATGAGAAATGTTTAAGTATTTTTAATCTGAAGCAATAACAAGAAATATCTCGGAAATGGCCAACTACACGAAAAAATACGTGATGATATAAATTGTGTTTTAATGTCATTTACATTTTTTGTGTTGTAAGCTTTTGTCCATCTCTTACGGTTTACCAGTTATGCAAAATTCCGTAAAATTCATCCAGAATAAAGTAGTCTTCAGAGGCTAATCCCATAAAACTCAATATATACATTTTATTTGTCAGGTAAATATCTTTAATATATAATATTTTAATCAAAATCATTAGAGCCATTTTTTTAGAAAATCAAAATTTAGAAAAGTGTTTCCATTAATATTTTTCTTGAAAATCTTCGTGTCGTATCCTTGGAAGAAGCCAAAATTGATACGAAGATTGATATTGAGCTACGTTGTCCAAACACACATACACCCACAGTTTCTTCTAAAAATGATTTTTGGGACTCAATGGACCTGAAAACATGTGTTTCCGGTGAAATCTCGGTATGGAATTTGTGAATGGAACACAGTACGTACCTTCTCTATACACTATGTACTTGGTATATACTGGACTAAGAAAATAAAAATCTCATGTGTTCTATTCACATGACTTTCTCTACATCCCTGCAACAAATTATTGTTAAAAAGCTTTGCCTCTATTTACTTATGTTAATCTGAAAAAAATAGCAGAAATGGTCTTATTACTTCCTCCCTTGTAAGTAGAAGCAAAATAAGGGAGTAGCATAGATTAAAGTGATAGTCAAAAGCTGGTTGCTATGTGACTGAAGTTCCTTTGTTTGTATGGACAGGAGTTGACAAATTCCTGTATGAGAAAAGTATAACAAAATTGAGACCAAAAACAAGGAATACCTCAAAAACTATCAACTCCACGAAAAAAAATTTTGTTTTCTGAGTTTTAATGTACTCTAAATTTTTTTGTGTTCTAAGTTCTTGTCCATCTCTTACGGTTTACCAGTTATACAAAATTCCGTAAAATTCATCCAGAACAAAAAGGTCTTTGGAGGCTATTCCCATAAAATTCAAGATACACATTTTATTTGGCAGGTAAATATCTTTAATATACGATATTTTAATCAAAATAACGATTTTGCCATTTTTGCTAAAATTTTGAAAAAAATTCCATGAAAATGTTTCTTGAGAATGTTCGTATCCTTGGAAGAAACCAAGCTTGGTACCACGTTTGGTCTTTTCGTTACTGAGCTATGCTGTCCAAACACACGTACACACCTTTTTCTAAACTCAGTGGACCTCAAAACATGTATTTCCGGTGATATCTCGGTATGAAATTTTTGGATCGAATACAATAGGTACCTTCTCTATACAGTAGACATAATACATACTGGGCTATAGAAAGTAAAAATTCCTCTCGCAGAATTCTAAATTTGCGGTTTTTATTAGAGTTAGAAATCCTCGCATCGCTCTAATCGCAAACAGGAGACTTCAGCTCGATATCCAAGGAGATATTTTAAATACAAGTTTATTATAACAATTTCCTTTATCTGTGAAAACCCAAGGCGCAGTCGGAAAGCCAAGAAGCTGAGATGTTTTAAAACAACGGCAGCATTTACTTGGTAAGCAAATATTTGAACGAGGGAAGAAGCCTGGAACGTCTGTTTGAATAGAGACGAGAAGGAAATGCCCCAAAGTCTTGAGTTGCCTCATGCTCTTATCAACTGAGCAGATAACATTCTGAATCTGTATTGATATAGCACGCTTTAGGTTCCTGTTCAGATTTGTCACATATTACTATATACAGGGCTCTCATTTCATAATTTCCCACTCTAAGTAACAATTTGCATACCGAGGTCGAAACTTGAAACTGGATTTAATGTCATGTAAGGTTTCCCCTCCCGCCCGCAGCCTCCGACACTTTCAAATTTCATGACTTCCTATATTATTTTCTCTACACTCACTATTTACCTACATAGTGTATAGAGAATGTATATTATTGCACCCAAAACTTCGATAAAGGGATTTCACCGGAAATACATATTTTCAGATCGCCTGATTTCAAAACAAAAAAAGCATTTTCAGAAAAAGGATCGTGTGTGTGTATGTGAACTCAAATACCAAACGTAGTGTATAAGTTTAGTATCTTCCAGGGATGCGACACGAAGTTTTGAGAAAAATCACCCACCCCAAGCTACCCTTTACATGGAAAAATGTTCGAAACTTTTTATATTATCAAAAATAGCTGTAAAATTTTGATTCAAATATCGTATATTAAAGACATATGCCTGACAAATAACATGTATATCTTGAATTTTCTATGAATAGCCTCTGAAGACTACTTTATTCTGGATGAATTTTACTGAATTTGCATAACTGCTAAACCGTAAGAGATAGACAAAGCTTACCACACAAAAAATGCAGAGCCCGTTAAAACACACAATTTATGTTATATACATATTTTTCGTGGAGCTGATAGTTTTTTAGATATTCCTTGTATTTAGTTTCAGCTTTGAAAAACTTATACTTTTCTCAGACAGAACATTTTCAACTGCTGTCCATACAAACAAAGGAACTTCAAGTCTCATAGCAACCAGCTTTTGATTATCACTTTAACCTATGCTACTCCCTTATTTCCCTTCTACTTACAAGGAAGCAAGTAATAAGACCATTTCTGCTAAAGTTTATCTCGATTAGCATGAAGCAGATAAAAGAATAAGATCATATAAATGGAGCATCAGATTTTTTGTAGCATTTTGATTGCTTGCTAGGCTACGAAAAACAAAATACAAGAGAGATTCCTCTGGAGCTACCAACGAATCGCAATGGAATGTTGCTTGCTCCTATTAGCCATCTCCCTGTGCACAGGAAGCAGATCATAAGAATAAAAATAACAGAGGACCCCCAACCAGCAAATTCAATTATAACCCGAGGGAAGAATAACAATAGAAGATAGCGACGTGTCTAGAATGATGAATGGAGGGATTATTCTTCTCTTCCTGCTCTCTTCCACTTTTATTCTAATTTACTGCCAAGTTTTTCTTGTCTCGTACTTTTTTCTTGACTTGTCTCGTCCTGTTACTCAGTGTTGCAAACTTTAGAAAATGAAACGGAAATTATCTGTGCACATTAAATAGAAAACATGTTTTCCTTTTTGAAACTGCAGTTTTTGTGTTTATCAATTGTGAATAATGTACATAGTGTAAAAAGAAGGCATTGCATTCTACCAAAAAATTCGATACCGAGAGTTTACCGGAAATATTTAGGTTCCCCTAAATCCAAAACAATAGCATTTTTAGAAAAAAAGTCAGTGTGTGTCCGTGTACCTAAGAACACGATAGATCAAAAACGAAAAGTCGGTAAAATCCCAAATTTGGCATTTTGGTTTGGTATCTTCCAAGCATGGGACAGGAAGATTTCCAAGAAAATCCCTCACCCTAAACTACCCTTTACATAGGTTTTTCGAAAATTTTGATTTTCTCAAAAATGGCTAACGATTTTGATTAAAATATCGCATATTAAAGATATTTATCTAACAAATAAAATGTATATCATGAATTTTCTGGGAATAGCCTCTGAAGACTACTTTATTCTGGATGCATTTTACGGAATTTTGCATAAATCCTAAACCATAAGAGATAGACAAAAGCGTTCAACACAAAAAATGTAGAGCACATTAAAACACACAATTTATGTTATATATTTTTTTCGTGGAGTTGATAGTTTTTGAGATGTTCCTTGTTTTTGGTTTCAGCTTTAAAAAACTTATACTTTTCTCAGAGAAGAATCTGTCAACTCCCGTACAAAGGAACTTCAGTCTCATTGCAACCAACTTTTGACTATCACTTTAAACCTATGTTACTCCTTATTTCACTTCTACTTACAAGGAAACAAGTAATAAGACTGTTTCTGCTAATTTTTTCTCGATTAGCATGAAGTAACTAGATGCATAAGCTTTCGAACTCTAATTTGTTGCAGAGATGTTGAAAAAGTCATATGAATGGAACACATTCGATTTTTATAAGAGGCATCTAAACTACTCTTATTTGGTACAGATTTTTAATTTTCTGAGCGTGTAACCTTGCTTGTGTGTCAGATTTCAAATAGAAGTTTGCCAGGAGCCTCATTTCCAAACTACTTACCGATTTCACACACATAAGTGATGTATCGCCAAATTTTCTTCAAATTCTATAATTCAAATTCTGATATATTCCATTCACATGACTTTCTCTACAACAAATTATTGTTAAAGAAACATATTCTTGTATCTACTTTATAATAATCGAGATATTTTCTTACTTGCTTCCTTGTAAGTAGGAGGAAAATAAGGGAATACACTAGGATAAAACGATAGTCAAATGTTTTAAAATGTGGTTGCCATGTGGATAAAATCCGTTTCTATGCAGGACTAGAAGTTTACAACTTTCTGTGAGAAAAATGTTAGTTTTTTTACATCAGAAGCAAATAACAAGGAATACCTCGGAAATGGTCAATTCCATGGAAAAAAAACGTGTATGACATAAAGTGTGTGTTTTAACGTGATCTACATTTTTGTGTAGAATTTTCTGTTTATCTCTTACGGGTTACTAGCTACCTACGACTCAGCAACATTCATCAAGAATATACGAGTCTTTAGACGTTATTCCCAGAAAATACAACATATACATTTTAATTGACATAAATATCCTTAATATGCCATATTTTAATCAAAGTCGATACAGCCTCTTTTGAGAAAATCAAAATTTTCCAAAATTAATAAACATATCGACATTCCTTCAAGCAAAATATTCGGTCTCACGCTATTGTTAATAATATATGTATAAAATCGGTTTTATAACGAATAAAATGATTTCGCTGTAACTATGGCTATGTACCAACAAGTACTTTCATGTGAACAGCAAATGTTTCACGCTGCACGCTGTTGTGGTTGTGTTTTTTCGCCCGTGCCTTTGTAGAGTGGAGTGAAGGAAAGTAGCTCGCTCCATGCTCAAGATTTGTTCAGGTCTCATTTGACGACCTATTCTCGGGACCAGCTTTTTATGCGCCACCATGTATTATAATTTCATAAAAGCCAATGAGGTAAAGTTGGCACTACCTGAAGCTGCAAGTATCGATTCAACACAACACCTTGAAAGGGTATTGCATCACCTTATTGTATAACGTCAGCGATGATGGATGTTGAATCACTTTGTTCAGATGATCGGAATGGCCCCGTCAGCGTGATTGATCGTTTCCAGCATATTGGTTCTGGGTTCAGAACACACATTTCATGGGTTAAGTGCCCAGGTGAGGAAACAAGTGACTGTCTCGGGACCCCCAGCTATATAACGCACCTGTTAAACTATGGTTCTTACTTTCTCTACACGTAATTCGTACATAGTGTATAGAGAAGGTATTGTATTGCACCCAAAAATTCGATACCCAGATTTCACCGTAAATTTGTTTTGAGACCCCCTGAATCAAAAAAAAGATTTTTAGAAAAACGTCTATCTGTCTGTCTGTCTGTGTTTTTCCGTGTCTGTGTGTGCCTGTGGGCAGCATAGCTCAAAAACGAAAAGACCTTGAAAAACCAAACGTGAAATTTAATTTTGGCATCTTCCAAGGATGACAAATGAAGATTTTCAAGAAAATCCCCCCACCCCAAACAACCCTTTACATGGAAAAAATTTCGAAACCTTTGATTTTCTTAAAAATGGCTCTATCGATTTTGATTAAAATCTCGTAAATTTAAGATATTTACTTGAAAAATAAAATGTATATCTTGAATTTTCTGGGAATAGCCTCTGAAGACTAATTTATTCTGGATGAGCTTTACGGATTTTTGCATAATTGCTAAACCATAAGAGATGGACAAAAGTTACCACACAGAAAATGTAGAGCACATTAAAACACATAATTTATGTTATATCATATTTTTCGTGGAGTTGATCGTTTTTAAGATATTCCTTGTTTTTGTTTTCACCTATGAAAAAGACACTTTTCTCATACAGGAACTTCTCAACTCCTGTCCATACAAACAAAGGAACTTCAGTGACATAGCAACCAGCTTTTGACTGTCACCTTAACCACTGGTACTTCCTTATTTCGCTTTTGCTTACTAGGAAACAAGTACTTAGACTATTTCTGTTAATTTTTTCTCGAATACCATGAAGTAAATAGAAGTAAGAGCTTTATAACAATAATTTGTTACAGAGATGTTGAGAAAGTCATGTGAATGGAAGACATCAGATTTTTTTCTGTAAATTATTTTGGACATCCGCTGAATTAAAAAATCTGATGTGTTCCATTCACATAACTTTCTCTAAATCGTTGCAACACAGTATTGTTAAAATGCTTAGGCTTGTATTTACTTCACTAATTAAGAACAAATTAACAGAAATAGTCTTATTACTTGCTTCCTTGTAAGAGAAGCGTAATAAGGGAGTACCATAGGTTAAAGGGATAGTCAAAAGTTGGTTGCTATGTGACTGAAGTTCCTTTGTTGACAAATGCCTATATTAAAAAAGTAACATTTTAGAGGTAAAACCAAAAACAAGGAATAACTCAAAAAACAATCAGCTCCGCGTAAAGTATGTAAACTACATAAATTGTGTGTTTTTACGTGCTCTACATTTTTTTGTGTGGCCAGTTTTAGTACATCCCTATGAACAATTCCGTAAAATTCATCCACAATAAAGTAGTCTTCAGAGGCTATTCCCAGAAAATTCAAGATGTACATTTTATTTGTGAGGTAAATATCTTTTATATTCGGTATGTTAATCAAAACCGTTAGAGCCATTCTATTCCATGTAAAGGCTAGTTGTGGGTGGGAGATTTTCTTGAAAATCTTCATGTCTTATCCTTGGAAGATAGAAACCTAAATACCAAGTTTGGTTTTAACGGATTTTCATTTTTGAGCTATGCTGCCCAAGGACACACACAGACATTTTTCTAAAAATGCTTTTTTGGATTCAGGGGGTCTCAAAACACGTATTTTCTGTGAAAACTCCGTATCAAATTTTGGGTGCATTATAATACCTTCTCTATACACTATGTGCATAATGCGTGTAGAGAAAGTAAGTGAAGTCACTGGGAACCAATTCTGGTGTATGTTGTAGGAATGTAAATCTTAGTTCACAAGTTTTGACATTAAACTGCGCAGATGTGTTGTCTTGATGTAAGAGAATATTTTCTTTGCCAGATAAGGGAGTTTTTTGTTGATTTCTCCGTTCAACCGAGGTAATAATACTCTGTATTTGTCGCTCTTCCTTTCTTCAACTAACCAATGTAGATGATTCCAAGTGCATCTCAAAGGCAATCACCTTGTCTGCAGATTTCACCACCTTTGGCTTCTTTGGAACCGGTTCGCATTTAAAAACCCACTGTTTCGATTGTACTTTTGTCTCTGGAGTGTAGAAGTGGATCCATGTTTCATCCACAGTTATGAATCGACGCAGAAACTCGTTAGGATTGCGATGGAAACGTGCCAAACTAGCTTTCGAATCGATCACAAGATTTCGTTTATTCTCCATTGAGAGCAAACACGGCACTCATCTTGAACTTTGAATCGTCGATCACTCAAAACCATATCCTGGATTTTGTCAATTTCGGAGAAAGACACTTCTACTGGACGTCCGGAACGATGTTCATCATTTGTGGATGTACGGCCACGTTTAAATGCATTTATCCAATTGTAAATTGTTACAAACGCAGGAACTGATGTGTCATGAACTTTTTCCAACTCGGCCTTTATCTCTTTTGGTGTAAAGTGTTTAATCACCGCATGAAACTCGCTTTTTTCCATATTTGTAAAGGATCACAAGATTGTTGATTCAATCTCCTATGACAACGAAACCACGTGATGGATATAACTGAAACTTTAACGGCTATCTAATAAGAGACGACAGTTACTAAATACAAATGTTTTCGGTACTACGAGTGTAATTTCTTGGATTTTCTAAGGCCTTACTGAGCACCCCTAGTTCTATTCCTTCTTGTCGTTTCCAAAAAGTCAGTATATTGTCCAAGTTGGTGGGCTGAGCAGTTAAGTTGAGCTGCTTGTTGCGGTGATGTATTTCCTGCCGGAGTTTCTCTGGCTGTGTCCCAGATTCCTGTTAAAACAAACCGCAACAACTGCTCTACAATTAAATAAGACTCCTTTCTCAGAACTAAAACTTGAACACGCTGTCTCTGTGGGCAGGTTCTGACTTCAGCCGGAAGTATTCCCTTTCCCCCGCAACGGACCGTCTGGGAGCCAATCTGGGTGTTTTATTAACAAAACCTTTTAAACTTCAACATAAAGATAATGCATCGTGAAATTTAGTAAAAGTATCAATATCCTTTTTGGGTGCCTTTTGATTTCACCTATAGCTTGGAATTCAATTTTACACAATTTTTGCTTTCTCTATCTACTATGTGCGAGGGTCGTTTTTTTTTTCAACCTCCGATAAGCTAAAAATAAAAGACAAGTTCATAGAAAACAATTATTTTATTACTAAAAGTTTTGTACACTTATGGTTATTTTTCAACATAATCACCGAAAATATTGAGACATTTATCGTACCTGTGCACAAGCTTTGCAATACCCGCTTCAAAAAATGTTGCCGCCAATGATTTCAAATGAGCATTGACGTTGTTTTGAAGATCTTCGTTGGTTTGAAAGTGCTGCCCTCCTAACCACGTCTTCAGTTCAGGGAAAAGGTGAAAGTCGCTGGGTGCCAGGTCAGGACTGTACGGCGGATGATCGAAAATGTCCCATTGAAATTGTTCAAGAGGCCGATGAGTTGTGCCAGCAGTGTTTTGAATGGCTCTCCGCAAACGTAAAGTACGAATATCTTCAAAGCAATGTTAATACTTATTTGAAATCATTGGCGGCAATATTTTTTGAAGCGGGTATTGCAAAGCTTGTGCAAAATTTCTCAATCTTTTCGGTGTTTATGTTGAAAAGTAACCATAAGTGTACAAAACTTTTAGTAATAAAATAATTGTTTTCTATGACCTTGTCTTTTATTTATACTCTATCGGATGTTGAAAAAACGCGGCCCTCATATATACGCGTATGTTTGTATGTTTTAAAATATGAAAGAGCCCATTATTCTCTTAATGTCCGACCAACTAATGTAGATATTAAATCAGAAGGGATGGGGCCAAAGTCATTGTCACGGGGTGACGCGTGGGGTTAAACACATCCACGACTAGGCTAAAAACATACATATGGTGCATGTAATCACTAGTTTTCCTTTAGTTTATTAAAAGCATTTCACTTAGAACTAAGATCGAGCAAGTATTTTCATAACATGAACATAAGATAGGAATGGCGGTAAAGCAGCGGTAGTATGAAGTTTTAGAACAAAAGAAGGGTGTCGGGGATATTCCTCTCTGGCACAGTTTCATTATGTTGGGCTTCTCCGCGCGAATTTCCTTTGTCTGCCCAGAAGATTATAAAACTTTGCCCAAACTCCGGATTAGATATTCAAATGAAAGGAAAAACACAAAAAACAGCGAGACTCAGGGAATAGATGTTTCATTCGCATCACAGTGTTTCACATACACATTTCTTTTCTTTATACTTCAGATATCTTGTTCTTATTATTCTTGCTCTGCTTCCTCGACCTCTGAAGTTGAGGCTTTCTTTCTTAGTTTCTGCTGGCGCGATATAGGTAGAGCACGAACTTGTATATAAAAAGTATCACATTCACATGACTTTCTCTACCACGTTCTCAGTATGTAGAGAAAGTGTTGCATTCCATCCAAAATATCGATATCAATATTTTACAGAAAAATACATTTTGGAGTCTCCTGAAACTCAATAAGATAAAAAATCTGATACACAACATTCGCATGAGTTTTTCTACACCTCCAGAAAAAATGATTGATATAAATCTTATTCTTCTATGCACTTTATGCTAATTGAGATAAACATTAACGCAAATAGTCTTATTACTTGCTTCTTTGTAAGTAGATGGGAAACAAGGGAATATACTAGACTAACGTGATAGCAACCACATTTTAAAAGATTTGACTAATGGATTCAGTTCCTTTGTGTGGCCAAGAGTTGGTCAATTCCTGTATGAGAAAAGTATAAGGTTTTAAAGATGAAACCAAAAATGATTATAACCACGAAAAAATGTATATAACAGATATTGTGTGTTTTAACGTGTTCTACATTTTTTGTGTGGGAAGTTTTTGTTCATCTTTTACGTTTTAGTAGTTATGCAACATTCCGTAAACTTCATCCAGAATAAAGTAGTCTTCAGAGGCTATTCCCAGAAAATTCAAGATATGCAATTTTATTTGTGATGTAAAGATTTTTAATATACGGTATTTTAAACAAAATCTTTAGCCATCTTCAAGAAAATCAAACTTTTCGAAAATGTTTCCATTTAAAGGGTAGTTTCTAGTAAAGGGATTTCGTGAAAATCTTCGTGAAGCATCCTTGGAAGATGCCAAACTTAAATACCAAGTTTGGTATTTTACCAACTTTTCGTTTTTGAGTTATCGTTTTCACCGACACACATCGTTAGAGCCATTTTTGTAAAAATGCTTTTTTTGGATTCATGGGAACCCAAAACGTGCATTTCCGGTGAAATTTTAGTATCGCATTTTTGGGTGGAATGCAATACCTTCTCTATACACTATGTAGAGAAAGTAAAAACTTGTTGAATGGAAGGTGGAACATACAGATGTCATTGAACTCCTTCACTGAAAACCATTCTGGCGTTAAGAACTAAGTGAATAATTAACAAATACAGCGGTCTTTGGTGTTTCACACGAGCCTTTGATACGTTAATTACATCGTAAATATGTAAGAGGCTTGAGATACTGTTTAGGCAGCGGCAGGCGGTGCTATGGCAACGGCGAGGAACATCCACCATTCCTGCAGATATCGAACTCGCTCCATATCGAAATTCCTCTATTTTCAGAAAATAGCGCCAATACACTCAACACCCACGGGCATCATTAAATTTATTCCGTTCAAAAACAACAACATTTTAAGGGGAAATTAAAATTCCCATACCTTCAATGTTACGTAAATGTGCTAAATTTACGAGCTGGTATCACAAAATTCTGGCATGGTACTTTCACATAAGTTTCTCTACATGACTGTTACATTGTTAAAAGTCAATCTTCATAGTAACCGAGATTCGCAGAAATTGTCTTATTACTTAGTCCCTTGTAAGCAGAAGGGAAATCAGGGAATACACTAGGATATACCGATAATCAAATCGTTTAAAAACTGGTTGCAATGTCTTTTGCATTGCGAGAAGTTGAAAAATTCCGATAAGTGAAAAATTTAAGTATTTTAAATCTAAAACCAACAACAAGGAATATCTAAAAATTGGTCAACTCTACGAAAAAAAAAATATGAACGAAACGGTCCGTTTTAACGAGATCTACATTTTTTGTGTAATAAGCTTTTGTCTATATTTTACGGGTTACTATTATGCAAAATACAGCAAAATTCATCCAAATAGACATACCTGGCACCCAGCGACTTTCACTTTTTCCCTGAACTGAAGAGGGCAGCACCTTTCATACCAATGAAGATCTTCAACACAACGTTAATACTCATTTGAAATCATTGTTATCAATGAATGTTATCATTAGAATACGACACGAACATTCTGAAGAAAACCCCCGCACCTTTACATGGAGAAATTTTTGAAAATTTTTATTTTCTCAAAAATTACTATCGATTTTGATTAAAATGCCGTATATTAAAGTTATTCACAACACCAATAAAATATATTTTTTAATTTTATGGGAATAGCTTCTGGAGACCACTTTATTCTGGTTTATTTTGCACAATATTGTATAGAGGCTAAACCGTAAAGAGATAGGCAAAGACTTACTATAGAAAATGTCGATCTTAAAATACACAATTTATATGATATGAACTTTTGTTGCATAGTTGACGTTACCAAGAAATCCTTGCTATTGGTCTCAATTTTAAAATACTTATACTTTTCTCAGACAGGAAGTGTTCGTTTTTGTTCTACTCTTGGCCTAAGATTCGAAATGCAATGACAATCGCATAACGACAGCTTTTAAAACATTTGACTATCACTATAACATAACACATTCCTTTAGTTGCCTTCTACTTATAAGGAACTAAGTAATAAGAACATTCTGCTAATGTTTATCTCGTGGTGTAGAAAAAATATTATTTTTTAAGAAATCTTTTTGTAGAAAAGTTAGAGAAAGTCATATGGGTGTAACTTATATTTGTGGGACAGAAAAACTGTTTGTAAATCCCTTAAAAAAAAAAAAAAGTATACGTTTCAAGGTGGCGGATTTTAAATGTTACGACGTAACTCTAGGAGATGCTGACAAAATGAGGTAGAGGAAAATGTGAAGATATATGAGTGAAGTAATGTGACATCCCACTTTTTAGAACAGGAGCTGTCGTGATGCGTATTCTCAACGGGGGGCGCTGCATTTAGACAACATCCTTTCTGGTTGTCAGGCAGTTTCGTTTACACATTTATTAATTCGATTTCGTGTCGTGCGATAAGCTCTCACAGTACATCGAGTTGAATGGAAGCATTTATGTCATGGGATACGACAGTTGTACAATATTTTGTGTCGTACAACCTGAAAATACGTCGGATGGTGTTTGAGGTGACACGTCACATGCGACAGTTGTGATATTTCGTGTCGTGTGGCACACTGTGACAGTACGTCGAGTTGAATGCAAGCATTTATGCCATGCGACGCGACGATTGCATAATACTGTGTGTCGTACAACCTGAAAATATGCCGGATGATGTTTGAGGTGACACGTCAATGCGACAGTTGTGATATTTCGTGTCGTGCGAGACATTCCGACAGTATATTGAGTTAAAAGGAAGCATTTGTATGTATGTATGTTTATTCTCTGCAATTGGGTGCTGCCCGGTGGCAGAGTTAAATGTACAAAATTCACTTACAATAGTACTATTCAGAAAAATTAAGAACAGTAATACAACTAACATATTACATATACACGTTTTTTTTTTAAATACCTAACTAATAATTCAGTATAGCAATACTTATGTCAATTACCAGCATGTTTATAAACAGTTATTATGGCGCCTCAACATTAATACTGTACATTACTAATATATACATTAATGATAAGATACACTAATACAGTTTTTGACATCCTTAATTACTTCACAATATTTACTCAAATTAACTAACATTTATTCTCTTTAAATTATTCATAAACTTCTTTAAGGTCAGAGGGCAGCCATGAAAGGCTGCCACAGGCAATTCATTCCATTCTTCAATGGTCCTATTAAGAAAAGACCTTCATGTGACGCGACAGTCTCACGATATTCTGTATCGTACAACCTTAAAACACGTCGGATGGTATTTCAGGTCACACGACACATGCGACAGTTGTAATATTTCGTGTCGTGCGACACATTTCGATAGTACATCGAGTTGCATGGAAGCATTTATGATATGCGTCGCGACAGCAGCACACAATTGTGTGTCGTAAAACCTGTGCACCTCCCCAAGTTACAAGCCAACGTTTTATGTGCACCTAGCTTCCCCTCTTCGTTAACGTGGCTTGTCAAATACGGTTTAAGAGCATAGCAAGGCTATATGAGACACCTCTCCTGAACCATGGGACACAAGTGACAACCAGCGCCCAAACAGGTGGAAGACATGGGCGGATATAGCAAAAAGATCGCATCTCACAGTATTTCCAGGCTTATTTTTAATGTGTTCGAGTGTAAAACCTGAAAATACGCCGGATTGTGTTTCATTTCACCTGACACATACAGCAGTTGTAATATTTCGTATCGTGCGACATATTGTCACAATACATCGAATTAAATGGAAGCATGTATACCATACGACGCGACTGTTGCACCATATTTGGTGTTGGACAACCAGAAAATACGTTGGCGTGGAGATTTTGCTAAAAATGGTTTCGTTTGACGGGGCCTTGGTTCTTAAAATTAATTAGCGCCATTCTGGCAGAACGTACCAGGCGAGTTAGAAAAGGAAAATCAATCGGGCAATCCACCCCTTCATCCTTCAACCTCGCTCAACGCTCCATCAGAACAGGTTGACATATAAGCAGTGAATTAATTTAGTCCACCTCGTGCGCGAATTACCTTATCATTAGAACTTCAGCATATAGGACAGAGAAAACTTTAACCTAACTGTGTACCACCAAGGGAGAGATGTGGTTTATTGTCCAACCATATTGTTCGGGGATCACTACACCGCCGCCGCTGAATCCTTGCTCTTGGCAGTTAGGAGTTATGTTGGTACATCCACAGAAAACAGATGAAAAGCTTTACCCGTTTGACTTTCTGAACCAATTACAAAGAAGCATTCCGGTCGTTCGGTCGGTCAGACAATGGAAACATCTAGATGCCTCACCGTTGCAATATCTGGCCATTTCCAACCGCGTGCTCAGTTTGTGAACTCCTAACACGTGCGTTGAGTTGTTCTGTGCAAGCTACGTATTATTCGTTGTTATTTATATTTATTGATGGTGTTTTGGTGATGTTTGTACGTGAGGGAACATAAGAAGACCTTCACAATTACAGAAGTGGATATACTTTTATGGGAAGGTGTGGTGAAGGTGGTCCCGGCTACTTGGAAGAAGAAAGTGAATCATGTTCACAAAATAATAGGAAAAGCACAGGAATTAGACGGAATCATCAGTGAATGTGAACCACTGATGATATATCTTAGTAGCGATGACGATGATCCGTTCCAGAATGATGACGACGTAGACTTGGATGGAATTTAGCCATTAAAATTCTAAACTGGTGAAAATCATTTTGTCATACCTTTCTCTCATTATAACAAGCTATTTTATATCAATTTGTTGTACATTGTCGTAAACACGTAATGTATGCTACATACGTTACGGTATCACTGTTATTTTAAATTAACATCAATAGTAACGAATTAGTTTCATTATTCCTCGGTATTCATTTACCATGTACACTGTTTATATTCGTTGATACTACAAATAGAGACATTTGTAATCAGCTGTTGTTGTTTACTAGTTACTCTGGCAACGCCGCAAAGTCAGCATAGCCAACCTTATGCAAAACCACCCAAACAATCAAGTGCAAGGATTCAGCGGCGGGGGTATTATAGTTCGCGACTGGAAATTTCCTTTGTCACAAGTTTCGTTTGGTAGTCGGCCTACCCTCCCCGTATTTCTATGACCGACATCCCCCTACGACCTACAAGAAGGCAAGTAATTAAGACAATTTCTGCTAATGTTTATCTCGATTATCATAGACAGAAGAAATCTTTTTAGCAATAATTTGTTACAGCGACGCACGGAAAGTCATGTGAATGGAACACATTAGATTTTTCAACGTAATTTCCATTGGTATGAAGCTATTTATTGTCACGTGGTACAGGTTTTTCAATGCCAAGATGTCGCTGTCACTTTGAAGTCTTCATGACTGGGAAATCTTTCCCATCCAAACAGTCATGTACGCTACCCAAATTGAAACACCGTTTCTTTTCTGAATTCTTTTATCAACATTTGCTTTCAATTCCTCCATAACAATTGAAGTTCCACTCTGGGCTTTATCGCACACACTGGTTCTTCCTTGATTACTCGGAAATTATGCGTCATTTCCTCACTGAAGATTTGTTCATTGCATTATCATTATACACTTGCGTTATTTGTCTATAAAAGTCGATTGGCCGAACATTTTGTGCATTAAAAAAACGAATAAGTTCTTTGGTAGTAGAAAAGCATAGTATCGGCATTGAAAACCTGGTACCACGTGACATTCAATGTCTTGACAGAACGGAGATTAAGTTGATAAATAGAATAAGATACTGTAACTTTGTAAGTAAAGTTTCGTATTGATAGCTTTCGTTATTGTTTAGTTATGTCAAATCGTCTGGATGGTGCTCGTACATTCTCCACTTTGCGTGTGGACTTTAGGCACTTTAACGTCACGTGTAGATGTAAACACATAACTAGTTTTGAACACAGAATTGGGATTCATTTACCGGATGTAGAGGTGCGTTTAGCCCCACAGAAGACAAATTAATCTACATTCGTGCAATCGTGTGTTTTTGAAACATAACCTAAAATAGTCGCTCTCAATGTTTGAATGAGTAATGGCACGCAGTTGCTGGCAATGTTTGTCAATTGTTTTGCTCGACAGCAGGTGGACAGGTAATTTCAGCGTTTGTTATTTCACTGATTGAAACTTGGCTTTTTCAGCGGCTGCTCCAAAATGCTTGAAAATTTATCAATACAATATTGCCAGCAGCGCACTGCAGAAACGTTGAACAGATCTGATACGTTCCATTCACATGACTTTCTCTAGTTCTTCCACAAATAAACTATTCAAACGAAATATTGTTATTTTATCTACATTATGTTAATAGAGATAAACGTTACCAAAAATGGACTCATAAATGCTTCCTTGTAAGTACCTTATGTACATAGTACGTGTAGAGAAAGTAAAAATGGAACAAAATTATGAAGGTACCTCTTGACTCTCCTTAAGACAGGGAACGAGTGTTGAGTAAAGGCAGACTCGTTCGGTTTGATAGAAGCGTACCCTGCACTGCAGCAGGTAGCGTGCATTGCGAGATAATTAAAGCGTACATAAACACGGAGATGGTACGGCACTGCAATGATAATTAATGGTGTTGGTTGGGAGACGTGTATCACAATATGTGGGTGGCACATTCAGATTTATATCCTCTGTTGTGTGTCCAGGTGGACCGGCTATACAGCGCGCTCAAACGGGGACGAGTGAATGGGACTAACGATCCAAGTAGAGCAAAAATCACATTTAGTACTATAGGATCGGCTGACAAGTCCCGGGTCTCACACAGAGCCAGCTAGACGGTAGACTAGCTTGTATCCATAGTTACAGGTCAATAGCTTGTTTAGTTTTCCAATGACAGCATTTTAAACAAGACAACTTTGCAGTTTTCACGAAAATGGAGCATTTGGAAAAAGGAGCAGTGATAAAATACTTCCATTTGAAAGACTAAAGAAATCAAGGAGGAAATGGACAGTACATTGAAAGACTCTGCCCATTCATATTCAATGATTAAAAGGTGGATTGCAGAGTTTTCCAATGACAGCATTTTAAACAAGACAACTTTGCAGTTTTCACGAAAATGGAGGATTTGGAAAAAGGAGCAGTGATAAAATACTTCCATTTGAAAGACTAAAGAAATCAAGGAGGAAATGGACAGTACATTGAAAGACTCTGCCCATTCATATTCAATGATTAAAAGGTGGATTGCAGAGTTTAAAATGGGACGTACGAGCACTAGTGATGAGCCTCGCTCTGGACGCCCTGTAGAAGTGACAACTCCAGAGATCTTTGAAAAAAGTCATCGTTTAGTACTGGAAGACCGCAGATTAAAGTTGTTTGAGATAGCAGAACCTGTAGACATATCAAAAGAATGTGCAGTAATATTTTAAGTAGTGTTTTGGGCTTTCACAAGGTCTGTGTAAGATGGGTGCCGCTTTTGTTGACACCTGATCAAAAGTTGCAAAGAAAAACTGTTTGTTAGGAATGTGGAGATCTACCGTAAAACTCCTAGTGAAGTTTTGAGACGGCTTATTACCATGGATGAAACTTCGATACATCACTACACTCAGAAAGTAAATCACAGTAAAAACAGTGGATTGCGCCAGGTGAACCAACTCCAAAAAAGGCAAATTTTGTCAGCTAACAAGGTTATGGCAAGTGTTTTCTGGGATGCACAGGGAATTATTGTTATTGATTACTTGGAAAATGGTAAAAGTATCACTGGTGACTACTACGCAGGCTTACTGCAACATTTGAGTGATGAGGTGAAAAGAAAAATACCTCGTTTGGTAACAACTAAAATTCTCGTTTCATCATGACAATGCTCCGCCCCATTGTTCAGTTATTACAATGGGAAATATGTGCGAATTAAATTTGGAATTGCTTGAATATCCACCCTATTTGCCAGATCTAGCACCCAGTGGCTACCACCTGTTCCCAAACCTCAAACAATTTCTTGGAGGACGAAGATTTCACAGCAACGAGATCATTGATGCGTTAAACAGATATTTTGAGGACCTTGATAAATCGCACTACAGAGATGGTTTAATTAAATTAGAAGAAAACCGCTATGTCAAATGCATTAGCTTTCTGGAGATTATGTTGAGAAATAAAACCAAACAAAAATGCTGTTTTCATTGAGAAGCCCGAGGCTTATCAGCCGACCCTAGTAGTAGGTGGATAAGATACTGCATTCCATCCAAGTATTTCATTGGAAATTGGAGACATGGCTTGCCGAGGAATGAATCGGCGGATTTGGCGGCATCAACTGCACCCAGTGTTAGAGCCGAAGACTTTAGGATTGCTGTGCAAACAGCGGTAATATCGTGCTGGCATGAAGAGTGGTCCGCTCCTCGCAGCAACAAACTTAGGGAGGTGAAGGTGCTCCCTATGACTTCCTCACGTCTGTCTCGCCGAGAGCTTGTTTTAGCTCGATATCTCATTAGCCACTTATTTAAGTTGGAAGCTCCACCTATTGTCCGCCCTGTGGCGAGGCGCTTTCTGTCCGACATCTCTTGGTAGTGGGTGCTCCTCTAGCACCACTCTGCGAGGCTTTCTGAGGCCCTGGCCGTTGACACCGGAGCAGTGGAAACTGTTTTTAAAGTTCTATGCAAATTGATATTTACCTTACTAATCTAGTTTTAATTGGTTTTACTTTCTCTATACGTATACTATGTACTGGCCGCGCAGTGGTCGAGTGGTTAGACCACTCGCCTCTCACCTAGACGGCCGGGGTTCGATCCCAAGCGACCGCATGTGATATTTGTGGTGGACAAAGCGGCGCTGGGGTGGGTTTTCTCCGGGTACTCCGGTTTCCTCCGCCATCGCATTCCACCGGTGCTCCATCATTCATATATCATCAGTGTCACCACCTGCGGTGCCATAAGTAGTTAAAGCGGGCGTTAAACACTACAGAAAAATACTATGTACAGAGAAGCTATTATATTGCACCCAAAAATTCGATACCGAGATTTCACCTAAAATACTTGTTTTGAGACCACCTGAAAGAAAGCATCTTTAGACAAATAATCGTGTGTGCCAATGGGCAGCATTGCCCAAAAACGAAACATCCGTTAAATATTAAACTTGGTATTTAAGGTCAGTATCTCCTAAGGTTGCGACACTAGTACTTTCAAGAAAATACTCCCCACTCAAAACTACCCTTTACATGGAAAAATTTTCGAAAATTTTTATTTTCTCATAAATTGCTAACTTTGATTAACAGATCGTATATTAAAGATATTTACCTGACTAATAAAATGTACTTCTTGAATTTTCTGCGAATAGCCTCTGAAGACTAATTTATTCTGGATGAACTTTACGGAATTTTGTATAACTGGCAAACCAAAATAAATAGAGAAAAACTTACCTAATAGAAAATGCAGAGCTTGTTAAAACTCACAATTTATATGATACACATTTTGTCGTGGAGTGGATCCTTTTTGAGATATTCCTTATCATTAGCTTAAGCTTTAATAAACGTATATTTTCCTCATACGATAGTTAGTCAACTCGTGTCCATACAAACAAAGGAACTTCAGTCACATAGCAACCAGCTTTTGACTATCACTTTAACCTATGGTACTCCCTTATTTCACTTCTACTTACAAGGAAGCAAGTGATAAGACTATTTCTGCTAATTTTTTCTCGATTAGCTTGAAGTAACTAGAAGCACATGTTTTTAACAATTTGTGAGCCACCTGGGTAGTGTAGTGGTAGCGTGTCTGCTTCACATTCAACAGGTCGTGAGTTTGAATCCCGCTTAGGGTGAGTTACCCGGATAAGCTTTTTATCGGGGATTTTCCGTTACCCTGAGAAGACGAATGTCGAGTAACTTTAAGCTCCATGAACCCCGAGATCATTCGAGTATCATTTCACCAATTTCATTCATCGGCCGATAAGTCCAACCAGGTTAAAGGACGTTAAGCTAAAAAAAAATAATAATTTGTGGCAGAGGTATAGACAAAGCCATGTGAATGGAACACATCAGGTTTTTTTACTTTTTTTAACATGTACTATGTACATCCGCGTACAAAAAAAATCTGACGTGTTCCATTCACATGGCTTTCTCTACATCTCTGGAACAAATTTTTGATAAAAAGCTTATTCTTCTATTTACTTCATGCTAAACCAGATATACATTAGCAGAAATAGTCTTATTTCTTGCTTCCTTGTAAGTAGTAGGGAAATAAAGGTTAAAGCGGTAATTTAATCTTTCAAAAGCTGGTTACTATGTGATTGAAGTTCCTTGTTTGTATGGCGAGGAGTTAAATACTTTTCTCATACGGGAATTTATTAAGTATTTAAAAACTGAAACCAATAACAAAGAATATCTTAAAGCGGTTAATTCCACGAAAAAAATGTATATAACATATGTGTTTTAACGAGAAGCACATGTTTTGTGTAGTACCTTTTTCGTTATTTCTTATGGTTTACCAGTTTGCTAAATTCCGCAAAATTCATCCAGAATAAATGCCTTCAGAGGCTATTTCCAGGAAATTCAAGGGATACATTTTGTCATGTAAAAATCTCAAATATGAAATTTAGAGTAAATTCTTATTTTTGTAAAAAAAAAAAAACTGTTAAACGAAGAGAAAAAATCTAATGTGTTCCATTTACATGACTTTGTCTACATTTGTGTATCAAATTATTATCAAAAAGGATATTCTTCTATCTGCTCCATGATAATTGAGATAAACATTAGCAGAGATTGTGTTATTTGCTTCCTTGTAAGTAGAAGGAAAATCAAAGGTTAAAACGAATGTCAAATCTCTTAAAAAGTGGTTGCCATGAGGCTGACATCCGTTTCTATGCAGGGCCACGAGTTTAAAACTTTCCGTATAGTAATAATTTAAGTATTCAATACTGAAAAAATAATAAGGAATATCCCAGAAATGTTCAATTCGACGAAAAAAAACAAACTTATATGACATAAATTGTAATCTTTATTGTGATCTACATTTTCTCCTGCGGTTTACCAGCTACAAAAAAATTCAGCAAAATTCATTCAGAACAAAGAGGTATTCAGAGGCTATTTCCAGAAAATTCAAGATACACATTTTATTTTCCATAAAAATATGTTTAATATAAGTTATTTTAATGAAAATCGTTAAGATCCATTTTTGATAAAATTAAAAATGTTAAAATGTTCCATGTAAAGGGCAGTTTGAGGTGGGGGGGATTTTCCTGAAAATTTTCGTGCCGCATCCTTGGAAGATACCAAACTTAAACACCAAGTTTGGTATTTAACGGTCTTTTCGCTTTTGAGCTATACTGTCCACAAACACACGCACGTCCGCGGATCTTTTTTCTAATTGTTTTTATTCAGGGGGTACCAAAATATGTATTTTCGGTGAAATCAGGGTATCGAATGTTTGGGTGCAATAACAGTACCTTCTTTATACGTTATTTAGAGAAAGTAAAAATGACTAAAACCCCTATTTGGATATATTTTAAGGTACCTTTTACCAAAATCTCTAACACCTATATATACCGCCTTTTTACACCCCTGAAACTAGTTAATAAATGTTCTTGACACCCTGTATACTCCTTTGTTACGATAAATTCCCGTAACTTAGATTTTGCAGCTGTTTCTTTTAATGTGTTTGTTCTGAGCAAGTCATTTGAAGGGGATTATGAAACGAAAACCATAAAAAGTACGACTGAAAATTAACTTTTGTCTTTGTCTTTGTTACAGTTTCCGAGAAGGAAGTCAGACAGTGGTAAGTAGGAAATTAAGTTGAAGCCTCGCTAAGTTAAGTATTTTAATTACAACTTTTAAGATCACAAAATAAGAGTATTTGCTTCTTCAATTACAACAGCCTCTGTTCTTTAAGACACAAAAACATTTAAGGACGTAAAGTCTGAAGCATGAGGTCCTTTTCGCGTTCGCTCTAAATTTGAAATAAAATCTACTCGCGCTTATGCTTAGTTTGGAACAACAATCGACTCTTCTCAGGGCGTTTTAATGGCTTGTTGGGCTTCACAGACCCACATTATAATTTATAAATAATAAATCACTGGGTTTTCTTTGTAGAATTACTTTATTCACAATTTCGTGCAATTCTTAATGTAATCGCTCGATGCAATTATGTGCTTTACTGAAAGCGAATTTTCAGTTATCTTGCGCCATTGTCTCCATAACAGGGTGCATTCCCTCAGCATTGAAGAAGAAAAATAGAGCAGCAAGTAATACACGTATTTTAGGTGTTCGTTGCCAGGAAAGCTTCTTTATTTTAAACGATAGGAGTAAGGAAAGGACAGTTAATACATAAAAATGTATTCGAATTTCACTGCGGCCTTGCCACCTCGATAAACTGTTGCGTTACCTTAACATTCGATGGGGAGGAAAATTACTGCTATTGCTATCTAGCGGCGAATAAATAAGTACTTACTCTAGCTGTTAGTCGCCAGGAAAGCTTCTTTGCTTCTTTATTTTAAACAATAGGATTAAGGAAAGGACAGTTAATACATAAAAATGTATTTGCATTTCACAGCAGCGTTGCGTCATCTCGATAAACGGTTGCGTTACCTTAACATTGAATGACAGGAAATATATAAAACTACTAAGACAATTAATAACCGTGGAACCACTGCCATCTGGTGGCTATTAAGCGAAATGTGTTCACGTGGCACGGTTTCTAATCAGTATTATGCAATTTTAAATACTTTCCCGTACTATTTTTAAACATTTTCTTTCCAACAAAACTTTTCGTGACATTAACGAACACAACAAAAAAAGAATTGTTCAATTTGATGCAGTCGTTCGGAAGTGATACGCGTATCTATGTGTATCATTTTCTTTGTAGAATTAGTTTATTCACAATTGTTTCGTACAAGTCTTATATGAAACTCAATCGCTCGGTGTAAGTATGTGTTTTGTTGAGCGCGAATATACTTTCCCTCGCGACTCTTAGCTGCTTTTACAAGTTCCGACGGGAAAATCGGAATGATATGTTTTTACTTTTAACACGAGTGAGCAGAGATTACTCAGCGATCCCGCTGTACGCATATAATTCTACACGCGTGATCTCGCTAATGACCTCCAACTGGCTTCACAACCAACAAAATCAACACTAACTATGTTACTTATTGTTGCAAAACAAAATCAAAACACTTATACGCGACGAAAGTACAGGAATACTAAACATTTTAACTTCGGAATGCAACAGAACAAAGACATTTGAACATCATATATTACAGAAATGACATGAAATTCACAAAATGTCGGCAGATTTGTGATTAGGATATAAATATTGCCTCAAGTTGCACTGAAAACTTCAATGCTATATCCGGGTATGCATCACGGAACTCTTGCTCTAACCATTAAGCTAGCATGGCAACATGCCAACTATGGCATACATCTTAACTTCTGTTCTACGCACCACTGGTGGAAGAAAGCATTGATTCAAAACCATTAAGTGTGTAAGCGGCATGTAGACATCAGAAAACCATTTTGTATTATTGTTTTGTGTTTACCACAACAAATTAAAATATCTCACGTGTTCCGTTCACTTGACTTTATCTGCTCTACAAACAAACAAAAGCTTGTTCCTTTATCTGCATCACGCTAAACATTAGCAGAATTATCTTGTTACTTGCTTCCTTGTAAGTAGAAGGGAATACACTAGGATAAAGTGATAGTGAAATATTTTAAAAGCTGGTCGATATGAGAGCAACTGAAGATCGGTTCACTTTGCATTGACAGTAAAACAAGAGATGAACCATGTTAACAAGGAATATCTCGGAAACGGTCAACTCTGTAACAAAAATGTACACGACATCAATTGTATGATTCAACTAGACCACATTTTTGTGTAGTAAGTTTACGACTATTTCTTATGGTTTACCAGTTAGTATGTAAAATTAAACCAGAGTGCCTATTTCCAGAAAATTCAAAATATACATCATATTTGTTGTCTAAATATTTTAATATACGGTATTTTAATCAAAATCATTACAGCCATTTTTGAGAAAATAAAAACATTTTCGAATTTTTTTTCCGTGCAGCAGTTGGGGATGAGGAGATTTTCTTAAGAAATCTTCGTTTCGCATCGTTGGAAAAGGCTGAACTTACATATCAAGTTCGGTATTTAACGGAATTTTCGTTTTTGAGCTATGCTGCCCACACACACACACACACACACACACACACACACACACGGACATTTTTCTAGAATGCTTTGTTTGGATTCATGGGGTCTCAAAACCTGTATTTCCGTTGAAGTCTCAGTAACGAATTTTTGGATGTAATATAACACATTCTCTATACACTATGTAATATAGTACGTGTGGGGAAAGTAAACACGTTATATTTGATCGGAGAGCGGGCTTATATATCTCAGAAAACCATCTTTGAACTGTGTCATTTTACATTTTAACAAATTAAAGAAACATAAGTTGGCAATAATAATTATTTTAAAAAACCACAGTTATTTCTTTAGCCAAGCCGTATTGATAAATTTGTCTGCGTAATGTAAAGGTGTATCATCTAGCCCAAGATCAATTTTAAAATAGTCTAAAAATGTCTTCACTTTGAACCGTATAAATGTAAGTTCCGGTAATTCCTAATTAATGATTTATAATGAATGAATAAGCATAGCAATATCATACATAGAATTTCAACAATCGCACGGGTCCACAGACCGTACGTGCTTTTGTAATAAACATTACAAGCAATATTAAAACAACAAAGAATTAAAAGAGTAAACACGAAAATAAAAAGACAAAGGAAATACACCGTCCAAAGCAATATTAAACAACAATAGAGAATTAAGAGTGAACCCGAAAATAAAAATACAAAGATATGCAAATATAGCAATTTAAATTTACAGCACAGAGTACACCTTCATAAATGCACCCACTTATAATAGATAATTACACTTAAAAGACATATATACACATAATATATACAACCCTAGCACAACAGTGACCTAAGTATGACATAATATATATGTATGTAGAACATTGTAGTCACTTTTGTTAAGCTGATCTTATTCCTCCCCCCCTTCTCTATTGGCAGCCTCCTCAGATCTCAGCTGTCTTGCCTTAAGTATAAATTTACCTAGCCCGTCCATGTTTTCCGTGCCTGCCAGTAGCGTCCAACATGCTTCTAACACTACATTCGCAGTGGTGAAAAATCGCGGCAAATATTTTTCCCGCCATTCCTCCATACCCCTACATCTTGCCAAGATGTGAGTCCACGACTCTTCCTCCTCGCAATTCAGATTCTCGTACCATTCTCGTCAGAAATTTTCGTGCTCCTCCATGCTCCTAGTCTAATCCACGCAAGCCCCTCTCTAATGAGTTTGGTACCTGTTTTGATGTATTGCTCCATACCCCACTCCGATTTCAGCCCAGACTGTACTTCTAATGACACCTTCTCTGTGCATTGCGCAATTATTTGCTGTCTGTCAATATCACAGAGGCGGTCCTTAATTTTTCTCCAAATACTTCACCTGTTTTCCTGCCCCGCCATCCAAATGTCTCCCATCCCAATGGTTTCCAACCCTTTCTTTAATTTTGATGCCCACGTCGAATTACCTTCCATTCGCAACTGTTCACGGTAGCAGACTGCCCTAATTAGATATTGGTTTCCGTGAACGATTCTCAGCCAATATTTAACTGCTCTGATTTTGCACTCTATCGTTTCACTATGTGCCCCGAATTCCCTCATTATTCCGCAGTTTGCCGTATCCCTCCCTACACCCAGAATTCCTTTCAAAAACTGGGTCCTCACTTGATCCAGATTCCCTGTTTGTTCCCACCCCCATATTTCTCCTCCGTATGTCATCGTGGATCTAACTGTCGCTCCGTATACAGCTTCCATTAAGGTCATGGATATATTCGGAATTCTGCAGCGTATCCGGAGAGCTTCCGTCGCTTTCACCCTTGCCTTGTGTTTCGTAATGTCAATGTGTTTTGTCCATATTCCGTTCATTGTGAATGTGAGTCCTAAGTACACAAAAGATTTAACATTGTCCAATATCTGTCCTGCATATGTCCAAGTCTCCTCCCTGCTATAAACACTACCATTTTTGAAAGTCATTGCCTTAGTCTTATTCACATTAACTGTAAGTAGCCATTCATCGCAATAGTTCTTAAGTTTGTCCAGCCCTCGTTGCAATCCGTTTACTGTCGTAGAGCACAATACTAAATCGTCTGCGTATAAAAGTGTTGGGATCTTCAAATCCGCTACTACTGGTGCTTCGATATTCTCTGATATCATTGTATCAGTAATATCATCCACAAAGAGATTAAATAGCAAGGGAGATAAAATACAACCCTGCCTCCCTCCCCTATAGCTTCGGCAGCTCTCGGACACTGTTTCTGTCGTACTTCACACCGAATTCGACATTTTGATACATTGCCTGCAATGCTCTAACCATTTTACTTGATAACCCCTTTCTGCCTAGTTTGTACCATAATGCACTTCGATTGATAGAGTCAAATGCCTTCTTAAAGTCCACAAAAGCACAATGAAGCTCTCCCCGCTTAATTGACAGTTGCTTCGTCCTTAAAGTGTCTAATATAAAAGCGGCATCTATGGTGCTGTGTCCTTCTCTGAAACCCATTTGAAATTTTGAAAGTTTGCCAAATTTAGATTCCCAGTCCTTTATCCGGTTATATAACACTCTACAATAAATTTTCTCCATAATTAGTAAAAGAGTAACCCCCCTATAGTTATCCGGATTTCCAATAGTTCCCTTCCCTTTATAAATGGGATGAATAATGCCCTTTCCCCAACAGGTAGGGTAATTCCCCTCAATAAACAAGCTGTTACATATCTGGAGCATACTCCTACCAAACTCATTAACATTGGCTGCGGCTTTAAAAATTTCCGGGGGCAGCCCACCCAACCCTGGAGCTTTGCCTCCCTTCAGACTCCTCAGCGCCTGTGCTATTTCTCGTGCTGATATTTCCTCGTCCAGTATTGGGATCTCAAGATTTCCCAAAATTTGCACTTTCTTTATAAAAATTCCTTCCCTTTCACCTTTCCCGAATATTCCCATAAAATGCATTGCCCATTTTCTGGGAGAAATTTCGTTGGGCGCCTGACGGTTGCCTCTTAAATGTTTTACTACTTGCCACATCTGAGCGTTATCCCCCCGCGTTAAAATATTACTAATTTTCTGAGTAATTTTGTCTTGCCACGTAGTTCTCTTTTCCCGTAAGAGCTGTTTATACTCCCTTCGCCTTTTTGTAAACATTTTCCTAATGTCATCTCCCCCCTCCCTTCTGAATTTTGACAGAGCCTCCTCTGCTTGTTTCTTTACAGCTCTGCATTGCTGGTCATACCAACCATTGAATCGTTTTAACTTACCATGCATTTGGACTTTCATTGTCCCCGCAGCCGTTGCTATTATATGCGTTAGTTCCTCCGCTGTGTGGGCGTTCCTTTCCCCTAATCTTCTTTCTAATTTATCAACAAATACTTCTTTTTCTACCGGTTTCCATATAAATTTACTAATGAATCTCCCTTCGTCCCCCTGCCCCTCTTCAGGTGCATGCGCCGCCATGGCCGTCTCTATATTCAGTTCCAGGGCAACCGGACAGTGATGCGACTCGATACGATCCCCCACCCAAAAATTTCTAATTCTGCCAATTAAACCCTGACTTATTAAAATAAAATCTATTACACTACCCCCATTTTCATTTATGAAAGTGAGTTCTCCCTCTCGATCCTCGCCGTACTTGCCATTCATTATTTCTAAAGAGAAGGCATCGCAGAAAGCAAGTAATTGTCTGCCCTCCCCATTAATAAAACTATCCTTGCTCTTTCATTGACCTTCGTGGAATTCCTCCCCCCATTGGTGACCCCCCGTTAGAGAAATATTCTCCCCTCCTAACCTCGCATTAAAATCTCCTAAGAGAATTAATTCAGTTCCTGGAAACTTTTCCTGTAACTGCACTAACGTTTCGGTTAAGTCACTGAAGAAATTCCTGTTTGCATACTTGGACGTTGCTGGCTGGTTGTATAATCCTATAACTATTATTTGTACTCCCCCCTGTGCCAAAGATACAGCAATCACCCCTTCCAAACTGATTTCTAATTTAGTTATCTCAGCCTCCAGCTCAGACCTGAATGAAACTGATACCCCCCCAGCCACCTTCCCCTCCTTCCCCGTGTCTCCCTTCCCCTACTAAAACTATGCAAATTAGCATGTGTTACATTTTCTCCGTTTTTCAACCAGGTTTCTGTTAAGCATACAACGTCAAAATCACTAAAGAAATACAAGAAATTCTCGCTACCCAACCTTTTTTTGAAGCCTTCGATGTTCCATGTGACAATCCTCAGAGAAGGGGTTGGGTCCTATTGTTTCCTTGCTGATGGTCTTCCTACAACTTGGCTGACCCTTTGTCGAGCTGTTGTCAGCCTAAGGGCACGGAGGGGCGTTGTTGTTGGCTTCTCCGGCGAAGACTGTCTCACCCTCCTCTCCTCTTTGCCCCTCCCTGTCGACATAACTTGAGGCACCTGATGTTGTTCTGCTGAAGGACCTGCTACCTGCTGGGCTGATGCACTGGCTACCTGCTTTTGCTGCCCTGTCCTGGGTTCGGTTTCCGCACTACTTCTAGGCTGTTCCATGCGCTCCAGCTCCTGTCGGTTCCAAACTCGCCCGTTAATGAAGAGCTTGTCATATAGCGCAATACGGCATGACAGCCCTGCTTCCTGGCCTCAAGCATGTGTCCCTTTAAGAACTCTCTCTCTTCTCTTACACACTGGCTAAAGTCCTCGCTAATGCTTATTCCCGTTCCCCGTAAATAACGAGCATCTCGAAGGATGGCCACCTTCAGTTTATAATGGGCCAGTTTACACACAATAGGTCGCCTTACATTGCCATGTCGACCTACACGATGGGCTCTCTCCACATCAAACTCGCGGAGTTCCATTCCTATTTGTGATGACACTTTTCACTATTCCCTCCGTCATCTCCCAACTCTCTCCCGGTTCTTTTGTCACACCATATAGCACAATATTATTTCTACGAGATTGGTTCTCTAAATAATCCATTTTCTCTTCCAGAGCACGCATTCGAACATACACATTCTCCACGGCACTTTCCAGCGACTTTAGGCTGCACTTTTCAAATCCTAAACGCATTTATAATAGTCTGATATTTCCATAAAAGAATAAGAAATATTGATCGAACGTTTCGCTTTAAAAATAACTAAGATGGACTTTAATGAACGATTTAAAAATAGAATAAAAGGGTCCTCGCAGACTATTTCCAGAACATTCAAAATATACAATATGACAAGAAGATTTTGATGAAAATCCCTCCACCCACAACTATCCTTTACATGGAAAATGTTCATTTTTTTAAAAATGGCTCTAACGATTTTGATTAAAATATCGTATATTAAAGATATTTACCTGACAAATAAAATGTATATCTTGAATTTTCTAGGAATAGCCCATGAAGACTACTTTATTCTGGATAAATTTTACGAAATTTTGCATGCTAAACCGTAAGAGATTGATAAAAACTTACCACACAAAAAATGTAGAAAACGTTAAAACACACAATGTATGTAATATAAATTTTTTCGTGGAGTTGATTGTTTTTTTTTTTTTTTTTTAGATATTCCTTGTTTTTGGTTTCAGCTACGAAAACCATACTTTTCTCATACGGGAATTTGTCAGCTCGTGTCCATACAAACAAAGGAACTTCAGTCACATAGCAACCAGCTTTTGACTATCACTTTACCCTATAGTACTCCCTTATTTCGCTTGTACTTCAAGGAAGCAAGTAATAAGACTATTTCTGCTAATTTTTTCTAGATTAGCATAAAGTATAAGCTTTTTAACAATAATTTGTTGCAGAGATGTAGAGAAAGTCATGTGAATGTAACAACAGATTTTTTAACACTAATACGTACACTCTCGTTGATAAAATGTGTAGGTATCATTTGTTTGTTGGGAATGACGAGGGATAGAGAAGCCCATGTGTCGGTAAAGGTTGAGTCCACTTTTCCCACACATGTATCCCCCACTTGGCGCGGCTCTCCACGAAATGAAGGCGGTTTTCTTTGGTCTCCCTCCACACTTTGAATTTTTTACACCGCGGAGTGAAGTGGTGGATAAATAATGTTGGCGGCGCCCACACGTCCGCGTGACAGATGGCAAATGTTCCTCGCTCGCACTCAAAAAGTTTGTAGGACGCCGTAATTTCATTAGCTACACAACTTAGCGGAAGTGCTGACCACAGCGGGTGCTGCCATCTTGTTGCGTGAACAACAATTCATGGCTATCATCAAGGGAGAGTCGACCGGACCAACATAACCTCACATTTGCAATAAAAACAGCCAAAGCGTAAACTTTTCACTAGAACGTCTTCCTTTACATACATGACAAATTATTACCTTATCTACACATAGTATTACAGAGTTTATACAGAAATTATTGTATTCCACCAAAATTTTGACCCCCCTGAATTAAAAAAAAAGAATATGATGACGTCCATTCACATGGCTTTCGCTACATCTCTGCAACAAATTATTGTTAGAAATCTTATGCTTCTATTTACTGTATGCTAATCGAGAAAAAAATAGCAGAAATGGTCATTCCTAGTAAGTAGAAGCGAAATAAGAGAGTACCATAGGTTAAAGTGAAAGCCAAAAGCTGGTTGCTACGTGACTGAAGTTCCTTTGTTTGTATCGACAATAGTTGAGAAATTCCTGTATGAGATAAGTATAAGTTTTTAAAGCTTAAACCAATAACAAGGAATATAACATAAATTGTGTGTTTTAACGTGCTCTACATGTTTTTGTGTGGTAAGTTTTTGTCCATGTAAAACTCCGTAACATTCATCCAGAATAAAGTAGTCTTCAGAGGCTATTCCCAGAAAATTCAAGATATACATTTTATTTGTCAGATAAATATCTTTAATGTACGATATCCAAATCAAAATCGTTAGTCATTTTTGAGAAAATAACGGTTTTCGAACAAAGTTCCATGTAAAGGGTAGTTTGGGGTGGGGGATTTTCTTGAAAATCTTCGTGTCACATCCTTGGAAATACCAAACTTAAATATAAAGTTTGGTGTTCAACGTTCTCCTCGTTTTTGAGCTACTTAAGTTTAGAATCTTCCAAGGATGCGACAAAAAGGTTTTCAAGAAAATTCCTCCACCCCAACTACCCTTTACCTAGAAAAACTTTCGAAAATGTTGGTTTTCTAAAAAATGGCACTAACGTTTTTGATTAAAGTCTCTTATGTTTAAGTTATTTATAGGACAGCATGTATATCTGAATTTCCTTAGAATAGCCTGCGAAGTCCACTTTGTTCTAGATGGATTCTTATGAATTTTACATAACTTGTAAACTGTATGAGACAGAAATAAACTTATTACACAAAAAATATAATCTCTTTAAGGCGCATATTTTAAGTCATATGCATTTCTTTTCTTTTTTTTTTCGTGGAGTTGACTGTTTTCAAGACATTCCTTGTTATTGGTTTCAGTTTTAAAGTATTTATTCTTTTCTCAAACAGGAAGCCGTCATTCATTTATCACCTTTTTTTTTTACTCCCAGTCATGCAAACAGAACCGAATTTCAAAGTCAAACTAATAACGGCAGCTTCTTCTTCTTTTTTTTTTTTTTTTTTTTTTTTTTTTTTACATATTTGACTGTCCCTTTAAGCTATGGCACTCCCTTATTTGCCTTCTGACTATAAGTAATTACATCATTTCTGTTAATATTTACATCGATTAGAATGAAGTACGTAGAACAACAATGTTTGCTAAGAAAGGTTTATAGCACCGATAGAAAGTGCACATGGAAACGTGAAAGTTTTTTCTCGCAAGAGAATACAGTGGCAGTGTCATCACATAGCTGGCCTATCTTAAATGATTTTGCTATCGTTCTCGAGTACTGTATTTCCTTATTTCCATTTACCTACAAGAAAGTACGTAATAAAGCTATTTATGTAAACAGTTGATATTGATTAGCATGAAATAGGTAGAAGTATAAGCTTTAGTAACACTAAGATGCTGCAGAATAGGGAGAGAAACTAATGTGAGTAGAACACATCAGACCTTTCGGTCACGGACCTTAGAATATGTATTTCCAGGAAAATGTTCATGTTGAATTTTTCGATGGCATACAAAACTTCTCTCTACCTACTTTAGCAGATGGCAGAGAAAAGAAAAAGGAGCGCGAAATTGCAAGGTATGCTGGGAAATGTGCCCGACTCCGAGTTGAAACCCTCTCCTATTGTATTAAGTAATGGCAGCGAGTGATGAAAGGAGTTGAAATGCAAGGCTCCCCCATCGCGTTCTTTTGTTTCATTGCGCGTGCGTGTTGCGTGTGCCGCTCAGCTGAAATTAACCCTCTGGTGGAGGGTAAAGCATTTTACTGCGTGTTTTATCGGACCATGCATTTTATTTCTGTGTGCAAGAAAACTCCTTTTAAAAGACTTATAGCTTTAAATACATTCCAGAGCTATTGCTAGTTTATCTCGAGTTTTTACTTTCTCTACCCGTACTAAGTGTATAGAGAAGATATTGTAATGCACCCAAAAATTCAATACCGAGATTTCACCTGAAATATATGTTTCGAGACCCCCTGGATCCAAAAAAAAATCAGTTTTACAAAAATGTTATGTTACACTCGCATGACTTTCTCTCAACATCTCTGCAAAAAATTTTTGTTAAAAAGTTTATGCTTCTATTAACTTCATGCTAATTGAGAAAAAATTAGCAGCAATAGTCTTATTACTTGCTTCCTTGTAAGTAGAAGCAAAATAAGGGAGTATCATAGCTTAAAGTGATAGTCAAAAGCTGGTTGCTATGTGACTGAAGCTCCTTTGTTTGTATGGACACGAGTTGACAAATTCCTGTATGAGAAAAGTATAAGTTTTTTAAAGCTAAAACCAATAACAAGAAATATCTCAAAAACGATCAACTCCACGAAAAAAATGTATATACCATAAAGTATGTGTTTTAATGTGCTCTACATTTTTATGTGGTAAGTTTTTGTTCATCTCTTACGATTTAGTAGTTATGCTAATTTCCGTAAAATTGATCCAGAATAAAGTAGGCTTAAAAGACTATTCACAGAAATTAAAGATGTACATTTTATTTGTCAGGTAAATATCTTTAATATACGATATTTTAATAAAATTGTTAGTCATTTTTGAGAAAATCAAAAATTTCGAAACAAGTTTTATGTAAAGAGTAGTTGGGGTGCGGGGATTTTCTTGAAAATCTTCGTATCGTATCCTTGGAAAATACCAAATCTAAATACCAATTTTGGTTTTTAATGAACTTTTCGTTTTTGAGCTATTTTGTCCATACATACACACACGGAATTTTTTCGAAAAATGTTTTTTTTTTGATTCAGAGGGTCTCAAAACATGTATTTCCGTGTTTCCGGTGAAATCTCGGTATTGAATTTTTGGGTGCATTACAATACCTTCTCTATACACTATGTACATAGTAGGTGTAGAGAAAGTAAAATGTTATTTAGAACGTCACAGAATCTTATTCTGTTTCTCAAAGCAATCGTCATTGCTATCAAGGTACGAGTATTGTCACGTGGTACAGATGCTGTACTCTTCCACCGTTAAAGATCTGAGCCAAGATGTCACTCTGAGGTCTTCATGACTGGGAAGTATTTTCCATCCAAAAAGTCCTGTACGGTGTCCAAAGTGAAACACCGGTTTTTGTTGATTCTTTTATCAGCATTTACTTTGAACTCCTCCATAATGATTGATGAACTGCCACTCCGGTCTTTATCGTACACACTGTTATGTTCTTCCTTGATTACTTGTAAATGATGTGTCATTCCTCACTGAAGACTCGTTCATTGCATTATCACTATACAGTTACGTTATTTGATTATAACATTTGATTGGCCGAACATTTTGTGAATTTAAAAAAAAACCAATCATTACTTTATCGGTAGAAAGGTATAGCATCGCCTTGAAAACTGGTATCACGTGACAATGTCTTGACAGAATGTAAATTACGTTGAGAAATAACGTAGTATACCAACTTCTGTCGTACACACGGCTCATGTGAAAAAACAATTAAAATCAACATTATTTGGCCATAATAGTTGGCTATACTGATAATCCTGGACTTAAAGTACTTACAACATTGTAAGTCGCCATTGGGGTTGTCATCTCAAAATAATTTGAGATCGCCTTGTGGTTTACCTGCACACTGTTTCTGTGACAAAACAATTAAAATTATGTTTCTATAATTTTGTAAATAAGGTTTTGTTTTGATATCATTTGATTATGCCAAATCGTGTATCACTTTCTGGATGGTGCTAGCAGATTGATGATATGGTGATGCTTGTGGATCATCACAGTCACTCAAGCTGGTGGTATGTGTGACGTTCCTGCCAGCTGCAAATGTTTGCTTATACGTCAAGAGTATGCGCTTCAAAAACTCCGGACAGTTTTACTAATCACGTCGTTCGTCACCCGGTGACACGACACTTAGACGAGATATGTTAACATGAGTGACGGAGTCGGATACAAACAATTCTGCCTGCCTTTCAGTTTATAAAGGTCTGATAAATCTGACCAAAAATACTGAACAATTAAAAAGTATTGATTTACTGATTTTTCACAAAAGCCATGTGTGGGACAAAGGTGGATAGGTAGTCACACTGAAACATTCAATGCCATAGCTAGAGACCGGGAGAGCCGTGGTTCAAATCCAGGCTCTGGCATTGAATTTTGCAGTCTGACTCGAACTATCCAGCTCCTGTCCTACACACGGCTAGAGACCGGGAGAGCCATGGTTCAAATCCCGGCTATAGCATTGAATTTTTCAGTCTGACTCTCCTGTCCCCCACACGGCTTGTGTGAAAAAAACAATCAATCCAATACCAGTTGACCTAATAGTTGACTATTCTATGAATCCTGGGACTTAAAGGTCTTACAACATCGTAAGTCGCCATTGGGGTTGTCATCTCAATATAATTTGAGATCACCTTGTGGTTTACCGGGAAACATGCGAGTCAGCTGGGGAATTTAGTGCCGTGGTACAGAGACAGTCCTAGAAGTACCCGACCTGACGTATAGATAGCGGTTGTTTCAAACAACAATGGTAAAAAGTACCAACCTTAGAAATCTTAAGTTTGAAGTTTGACGATTTTACATTGTTTAGCATTTGTTGTCAACCATCATTAGTGAATGTTCTCAGAGAATTTGTAAACATGGATAGAACTGGTCATCGTTATGTGATACAATACTTTCATTTGAAAGCTCTTAGTCCAACTAATATTAAAGCTGAGCTAGATTCTACTTTGGGGGAGTCTGCTCCTTCGTTTACAACAGTGAAATATTGGGTGACAGAGTTTAAGAGCTGCCAAGACGAACATCGCAGTAGTCGAGCAAATGAGGTTACCAGTCCAGAAATTGTAAAGAAAATCCACAAAATGTATTGGATGAATGTCGACTGATTTTCGCGAGCTAACAGACGTTGCAGGCATTTCAAAAAGTTCTGTACAGCGCATTCTGACTCAAAATTTGGCTATGAGAAGTTGTGTACAAGGTGGGTGCCACGTTTGCTCACAATGGAACAAAAACAGCGTCGTGAGGATGTTTCAGTCGAGTGTGTCGCTGCAATAAAGCTGAGTTTTTGCGTCGTTTCATAACAATGGATGAAACCTAAGACTATCAGGTAGAAGGCGAAGATAGTTCCATGTGCAGGTAAGGTCATGGGTCAGTTTTCTGGGACACACGCGGGACATCTTTCGTTGATTACCTTAAAAATGGAAAAGTAATCAATGGCGAATATTATGCAAATTGTTGTAGCGTTTGAGTGATAAAATCGAGCAAAAACGACCGCATTTAGCGAAGAGAAAGTTTTGTTTTATCAAGACCATGCGCCAGTTCACACGTCTATTATCACCATGGCCAAAATCACTGAGTTTAAGTTCAAATTGCTTCCTCATCCACCTTATTCGCCAGATTCAGCCCCCTCTGATTATTTTATATTTCGAAACTTGAAGAATTGGCTTGGTGGGAGAAGATTAGCCAACAATGAAGAGGTGGAGTCTGCAGTTGATGGCTATTTTGCAGACCTCGCTAGTTCTCACTATAAACAGAGTATCGAAGCTATTGAACATCGCTGGGAAACGTGAATCCAGCTGAAAGGAGACTATGTAGAGAAATAAAAATGTTTTCCCCCATAATTTTTGTGATTTCTTTGTTAGGTCGGGTACTTCTGGGACAGCTCTCGTAGCTCAATGGCAGAGCAACCGGCTAGAGACCGGGAGACCGTGGTTCAAATCCCGGCTATGGCATTGAATTTTTCAGTCTGACACAACCTATCCAATTAAAAAGTATTTTACTTTCTCTACTTAGTACATACTATGGGTAGAGAAGATATTGCATTCCACATAACAATTTCATGCCAATATTTCACCAGAAATACAGAAATTAGGCTTCCTTGAACAAAAAAAGAAAACATTTTTCAGAAAAAGGTCCTCTGTGTGTGTGCGTGTGTGTGTGTGTGTGTGTGTGTGAACACGATAACTCAAATGCGAAAAGTCGGTAAAATACCAAACTTGGTATTAAGTATCTTTCAAGGCTGTGACGAGCTTTTTTGAGGAAAATCCCCCAAACCACTTTGATAAAAAAAATTCCAAAATTTGTCTCAAAACTGCCTCTTAACGATTTTAATTAATATACCTTATATTTAAGATATTTACATAACAAAATGTATTTTTCGAATTTTTTTGGAATATCCTCCGAAGATGTCTTCATTCTAAGTGACTTTTGGAGTATTGGTAAACCATAAGAAATAAACAAGAACTTTGTATGTATAACATAGCTTTCCTTTAAACACACCATTCATGGCAAGATTTTTTTCGTAGAGTTGACCATCTCCTTGTTATTTGTTTCAGCTTTAAAGTACTTATCTACTTTTCTAATGTGGACAATTCCTGGCAATGCAAAGAAGCTAAAATCAACCACATGGCAACCAGCTTTTAGATTTGACTATCGCTTTAGCCTAATTTATTCCCTTATTTTCCTCCTGCTTACAAGGAAGCAAGTATAAGACAATTTCTGTTAATGTTTATCTCGATTAGCATCAAGTAAATAGAAGAACAAGCTTATTAACAATTATTTGTTACAGAGCTGTAAATGGAATACATCAATGTTTTTTATTTTATATTTGAAAGCGATTTCTAAAGAAGTAATAAATTTTTATATACAAATGTCCCACTATCTCGTAAACTAATTCAGAGTAAGAACTGAAATTTTTACCACAGATTTGCACCTAAATGAGCTTTATTTTAACGAATAAGGTTTTATGCGTGTGGATAAGATTTTTTAATTAAAATCAATTTTCAAAATTATGTAAAAAAATATATTTAAAAAAATCTTGTGTGTTTCATTCACGTGACTTTCTCTACATCTTTGTAACAAATTATTGTTAAAATCTTGTGCTTCCATTTACTTCATGGTAATCGAGAAAAATTTGGCAGAAATAGTCTTGTTACTTGCTCCCTTGTAAGTAGAAGCGAAATAAGGGAGTAGCATAGGTTAAAGTGATAGTCAAAAGCTGGTTGCTATGTGACTGAAGTTCCTTTGTTTGTATGGACACGAGTTGGTAAATTCCTGTTTGAGAAAAGTATAAGTACTTCAAAGCTGAAACCAAAGACAAGGAAGTGTGTGTTTTAACGTGCTCTAAATTTTTTGTAGTGTAACTTTTTGTCCATCCCTTAGTTATTCAGAGGCTATTCCCAGAAAATTCAAGATATACATTTTGTTTATCAGGTAAATATGTTTTATATTTTAATCAAACTCGTGAGAGCCATTTTTAAGAAAATCAAAATTATCGAAAAAAAGGTTCCATGTAAAGGGTAGATTGGGTGGGGGGATTTTCTTGAAAATCTTCGTGTCGCATCCCTGGAAGATACCAAACTTAAAAACCAAGTTTGGTATACAACGGTCTTTTCGTTTTTTGAGCTATGCTGTCCACAAACAAATATGTACAGACGGACCTTTTTCTGAAAATGCATTTTTTGGATTCAGGGGGACCCAAAAAACTTTTCTCGGTGAAATTTCGGTATCGAATTTTTGGGTGGAGTGCAATACCTTCTCTATATACTATGTACATAGTACGTATAGAGAAAGAAAAAATATTGTGATTGCTTGTCTGAAGCTATGAATTTAGTACTGATGAGGTAGACGGTCCATACTCCACTTGATATGTTAATTATCATTTCTGCTTTATCATCACCTTTCATGCTATTTAAAGCGTAATCAGATTCTCCATCTATTCCATCTTTATCACTTGAGTACCAATTAATTAATTCTGAGAATGACCATTTTCGGTTAAATCCTAGCTGTTCTGGTAATTTCGATTTTGAATGTTGCAGCTGATGTTAACATGCACGTGAGTTTTCTTACCTCCTATTACAATAGGCAGAGGAAATACTGCACCTGAATTGAAATTTTATACCTTAAATGTCGCCATAAATGCATGTTTTGATGTCTAATGCACCCCCAAAAAAAAGTTTGTGTGTGTATGTGTGTGTGAGACAGAGAGAATGACTAACAGACAGACAGAAGAGCAGAATCCTTCCTTGTATAGGTTTCTACTACCTTTAGCCCCGTATGTAAATGTACATAATGGATAGTGAAGGTATTGTATTCCACCCAAAATTCGATATCGAGATTTGGCCGGAAATATGTGTTATGGGGCCCACTGACTCCGAAAAGAACATTTTAGATTACATATATATACAGAGTGTTAATGAACTACACCGAAATAAATTGCGAGATTGTGCACGTGACTGATATAAGTAATTTGAGATCGGCGATGCATGGTCCCCGGATAAACATAACATTAAACGTGTGGGTATCAGGTGCTGATAAGTCGGTGTTATAGCAAAGCAGGTTGAAAAAATGTCTTTAAAACTGCTGCCCCCCGAGTATAGAAATATCGATTTTTAGCAGCTCGTTACTAGCGTTCTCAAGATTTAATGTCGCAAAAATCTGTAAAATCTCGAACTAATCACTTGACAGTGCGACACTGAGCATTCATTGAGTTATGTAGCATACTCTGGAGGAGTTTTTTCAACTGCTCTGGTGGCTTAATGTGTAACGCGAGAAGCTGCTATCTCAAAGGTCATGAGTTCGATTGCAGTCATTCAGTAAATGGTTTTTTAATATTATTTTTTTCATTCCAGACGAAGTGCCGCGATACGTGAACGAGACCCGAACTCGGAAACTACCTTTCACTTGAAAGTCAGTACGCTAGAGAGGTACGCTGTAATATGTCCCTTCGTTTTTCCTGTTATGCTCTCGAATGATAGATAAATTAGCCGGTGGCGTACTGGCACTTCAGAAACTTATAGCCGTTACTTCGAAATGTCAATAAACAGGCCACAAGTCTCCTATCTCAAATTACTTTTTAAGTAATCTACATATTCTGTGAAAATATTTCGTATAATTCATTAACACCTATATATATAACAGAAGAATTCCTCCTTGTAGATGTTTTTTCGTATAAGCGCATGGCCTTTCTTTCATCACACAGGGGACTGTGTAGTGGAGATGATCTGCCCTCTTATTCACTAAAAGGAATATCTCGGAAACGGTCAATCCCACGAAAAAAAATGTATAATACATACATTATGTGTGTTAACGAGATCTACGTTTTTTGTGTAGTAAGTTTTTGTTTATGGTCTACCAGTTATACAAAATTTTGCAAAGCTGATCCAATAAAGTGGTTTTCCCACATATTTGTTGTTTTTTCTGTAAAGATGATATACCGTATTTAATCACAATTGTTACAAGTATTGTTGAGAAGATGTTTGCATATACAGTGTAGGAGGATTTTCTTGACAATTTTGTGCCTCATCCTTGGAAAATACGCAACATAAATGCCAAGTTTGATGTTTTACACACTTTTTGTTTTTGAGTTTTCTTATTGACAGGAACACATATGCTGACAATGACCTTTTTTAATTTCCTTTTCATCCAGGGGACCGTAAAACGTGTATTTCCGATGTCATCTCGGTGTCGAACTTTTAGGTGGAATACAATACCTTCTGTGTTTACAATGTACAGTGTGCATACGGGCTTGAGAAAGTAATAATTTGGTTATTTTTGACAATCCTTCATATATTACGTTAGAAAATATTTACATTCTATTGTAAAGGAATCATATCAGATAATTAATATGAATAGAAAAGAAGTTAAAATAACTCCATGGCTCGACAGTTCACAAGGAGTATTGGCCTACCGCCCGGCCGCTGCGTCCCCCATGTTGGTCCATGGCAGATGCCATGTATGAGGTGCAGTATTGGAGGGTGAGACGTGGTCAGCGTCTCGAACCCCCTCCGGCCGGTTAATGCGGTCCTCATGACCTGAAGCCACTACTTCTCCATCAAGTAGCTCCTCAATTGAAGGTCTTGTTTCCAAAGTGACGTATCTCCAATTTTAAAAGATTTGAAGCTAAGCATACCAGAGCATTAAGAATACCTTCTGTGAAAGTGTGTGCTGCATTAAATGTTCAAAACGACGCAACTGCCACGTCAGGAGCCTTTGAAAGTTGGTGTTATTTCCCAGTAATGAATCTCTCAACTGTGTTTAATTCAAAAACGACTCATCTCCTCATAGCCAATAGAACGCTTCACGTTACTTATAATAGAACTAGGTGTCACTGACGATCATCCTACAATGTCATTTTCTTGCTGTCGTGAGGAAGTCGGTGATGATAACATATTATTATTTCTAGTGATAGAACTGTTTGGCTGTTATATTAATTTTGTTCTTTTTAAGGTTTATAAACTGAAAATTGAATAATTTAAGTACACAAAGTCAGGTTACAATTAAGAGTAACAATTAGTTATTAGCTAGTAATATTATTTCCAGTTTGAAAAAGAAATTTGGTATTGGCTATCTTTAAGGTGTGTGAAGTTTAAACATTTAAGCAGTTATCTCATCTGGTATGGCATTAAGCGAACATTTTGATGGCTTTTGGTTTACCATTTTGATGTTGTGGTGTTTGAATGATAATAAACATAAGACTGACAGCTATAACACTTTTATTTTATCAACTTCTTCATATTGCAGTGGACGTCTATATAAAGCTTTAGTTTACTGCCACAATGACTTGACTCTCTGTCATGTGATCCCACTTCCACCATTCCTACCACTCTGTGATTTTTCACGTATATCATTTGCAAGAATTACGAATTGCACATACCAAAAATTAGGCTTCTACCTTAATACGACAATGACTTAGATTAAATTTGTCTTTTGTGAAAAATGTTATTTCATGGAGAAAAGTCACTTTGGAATCAAACCCTTCAACTGGCCCCCCCAGGGACCTCAAGAGGCTGAGTGCACCCCGGACCCGGTCTCCCAGCGGGGGAAAATCCCTACGCCGGTTCTGGGAATCGAACCCAGCAGGCCGCCGCGCTGAGACGGCCTTGAAAATCAGTTATTAGATGTTAATCTTACATCTCAGAAAAGTATTATTAGTGTCCTTTGTAACAGATAGCAAATAACAGTAGTAATAAATTAGAATCCCGCTAGTCCAAATTAATTGCGGGTTGGTCTGCTTGGATTCGGAACAGCTATAGGATTAGCAGCTACAAGGTAATGTAGCGTAGCGATGTGAGGAAGTGGCAACGTTGTAATTACCACACACAACATAACGACAATGTATTCTTCTCTCTTGTAGACATAAGCCGGTCGCGTGCGTTAGTGCCTTCAGTTTGTTAGCTTTAATCTAAGGTAAATTAATTTATTTTTTTCGTTCAGAGATAAACACAGAACAGTGTCTTGTATTTGTTATACCGTGCAGTATAGCCCGTTGTAGTTCAGGTAACGCAGTGTCGTTAGGGTTGCTGTTTTTTAACGAAAGTAGACTACTCCTGGGTCGCTGGGAGTTGCGTGGGCTGAGTGCATGGCACAGTCCGTCACGTAATGCTATAAATAGTAAGCATATATGTTGACGTTCCAATTATTTCATGAAACCTAGACAATAGGCAATGCTTATCAGGTTTATTGTAACTGCTCTAACTGTAATATCTGCGCTGATGTAATGGAGCATTGTAGCCAAACACTCGTTTAATACACAGAGCCTGTCCAGTGTATGACGTAGCAGTTGGTGCAACTGTACTCCATCGGTAGCATGCTGTCGAGCGGATAGTATGGTATCAATCAACTGTAAACATACTTTTTGGAAATTAAAAGAAAACCAAGAAGTGCGACTTTACAATGGGGAAAGTGCTACAAAATGTGTATTGAATGTGGATGTGTGCAGTTTCAACAATAAGCATGTCACTTCTATAACACAATTGTTATTTACACTACAAATAAGCATTTTATTATTTTTAATTGTGCATTTTGTGTTCGAATTATCCGGAATTTCAGATTTGCGAGGTTTGGATTAACGGGGTTCTACTGCAGTTAGTGTTCTGCCTTTTGTAAGATCCTCAAACTTACACAATACTACAGTGTTTAGATTAACGGGGTTCTACTGCAGTTAGTGTTCTGCCTTTTGTAAGATCCTCAAACTTACACAATACTACAGTGTTTAGATTTTCCCTTAACTCGTCTAGTAGCTGAATTTTCCTTACTTCTGTGACGTCACACGATATACAGAGCCTGCTTGGAATGTGCCCTATCCAGTTTGCTTTCTTCTTACGAGTTGTGTGCAGGATTAACAGCCACTCTTTTCAGAACCTACTCATTTGACACCGCGTCTTTCTACTTTATATTCTCTATCCGTCACCAGAACCACTTCTCAAAACTCTTCAAATGTTTCGTCCCTATTTCTCTTATAAAGTCCACGTTTCCGATCGATACAGAGCAAAGCTACAAATATAGCACTTCACCAGACCTTTACTAGCTCTGGGTACAAATTGCTATATCAAATTTCCTTGGTGCATTAGGTGTCCTTCATCAGAAAACTTTGCAAGTTTTTGATCTGATTCATATTTTCTAATTCTTGTTTTCCAATAAAAATTCGGAGAGGCTTTTCGGTCATTGATATCCTCGTCACATTTGATTTTTCTATGTTGATTTCCATTGCACATTTTCTTTCTGTTTTCAACATTCTTAGCATATTCGCTTCTTTGCCAGAATCACCAGGAAAGAGGGAAGAGGAAAGTAAAGAAATTGCATAAAATAAAAGAATAACACAGGCAAAACTGCGAGCTCTACCATTGGTTATTTGAAATGTGTCGTGTGATTCTAGGAAGGTTAGTCAATAACTAAAGCACCCTGTTGCAAAATGGCTGACAGTGATGTTCTGTCATTGAATCTCTGAATGTGGAATGTGAAACGCCCGTTGGCATTCATGAAAGGCTCACAAAGGTGTATGGTGATGCAGCAGTGGATGTCAGAAGATGGGTTCGCCATTGCAACGAAGCTGAAGGACCAATATGTTGGCTGAGCGGTAGACCGGTGACTGCAGTGATTCTCCGTAATATTGAGTGAGTGGACGAGATCATTGAAGCTGACCACCGGATAACAACGAATGAATTGTGTAATGACAATTATTCAAGAACTGGGTACTCAAAACTGTGTTCCTAGTGTTTAACCGAGCAGAATAAAAAGACACGAAAAACCATGGCCTCGCAACATTTCCAGTGCTTCAGTTTGGAGGGCTAAGGAAGCTCATTGCAGAATTCACTTTAAAGATGCAGAGGCCGTGAAAAAGTATGTTCGTCAATGGCTTCGGAAGCAATTCGGAAGACTTGCATTTTACCACACAGGAATACATACTCTTGTTAAAATGTGGACTAAAACTGTGGGAAAGAATGGGGATTACATTAAAAAGTAAGTTTAATTCTCAATGTTGTGGTTTTCATGCTGTATAATCAATGTTAAATTTTCTTTCAAATTAAAAGAGAAAAACAAACGAAAGCATTAGTTCTTGACTGATCCTCGTATGAAGATCCATGGACTGCTAACCCGACTGTCAGCGCAAGCGCCTCTTACGTGCACTTGAGGTAGGCGATAATAGACTTATGAAGTGTGGTCTACACCACGCATCCCACAGAGAGAAATTAGCCTCTCGTGGCCAGGATCGCTGATTAACACAACTCCTTGTTTTTCTCTATACGCTGGTTGGCCACGGGTTCTAAACCCTTGACTTAAGATGCACACCTCCATGGGCGAGTGGGCCCCAGCTCGCAGGACTGGTTTAAATGTAAAATGTCCGATGTGTTGCATTCACATGACCTTCAGTACCTGTCCTGCAAACGAACTTCTTACAACTTCTTGCTCTAGTTAATCGAGATAAACAATAGCACTATGCTCTTACTTCTTGCTCTCTTGTAAGTAAAAAGTAAATAATAGAAAACATTAAAGTGATAGTCAAATGTTTTAAAGCTGTAACTAAGAGATTTTAATTGGCATAGCCCTCTTTGGATAGCGAAGAGTAAAACAAAAGAAACACGGACGACTTCCTGTACATTAAACTTGTAAGCCCTATAACAGCAGGAGTTCCTCAAGGATCTATCCTGGGACCATTTCTGTTCAACCGGATATGCCTGCAACGCCTACAACTCAAATCGCTATGTTTCCGGAAGATACTGCAATCTTCTCAAAACATCGCACCATCCACACCGCCAGAAATCACCTTCAAGGGGCATTGAACTTTATTATACTCTGGCTCGACAACTGGCGTATTTCGCTCGACCAGCAAAAATGTGAAGCAATGGTCTTTACACTATGCAGACAAAACTATCCACCACCAGTAACGCTCCCAGCGAAACATATACCCTGGAAAACTGAGACAGAAACAGTGAAATATCTCGCTGTACTCCTGGATCGATGACTCGCATGGAAACCACATATAAACAATATACTAAAACTAGCCCGAGCAAGACTGGCAAAGCTCTACCCTTTTCTCAACAAAAGATCTTCACTCAAACTAAAATACTGCTCACGACTTTATTAAGACCACTACTACTATATGCCTGACCAGTTTGGGGAGGAACATGTCCTGAAATCAAACGTATCCAGACATTTCAAAACAAAATATTACGAATCTCAACGAATGCACCAGAAATAGTCAACCAAATAGAGAAACTGGAATCGGTTTCATTCAACAGTCGATTTCTTCACAAGCCGAACAGTTCTACAGCAAGCTGAAAGACGTCTCGGGCCATTCACTATTCTCTTGACAGAAAATCTAGCTATCCAAATCACACCAAGAGTCGCCTACCACTGGACCAAGATCTTCTGTAAAATAAAAACAAAAATGCCTTTATTTATGAGGGGCCTCGTTTCAATGTTATTCAGTACCAGGCATGTAAATAATGTATAAAATCAATGATCTGTGGAGCGCAATGCGCGGATCAATCAATAAATGATTAAAAAAATTGAAAGCTATAACAGGTAATACTCAGAAACGGTTAACTCTACAAAAAATGCAACGACATAAATTGTGTGTTTTGACGAGAATCTAAATTTTTGTAGTCGTGGTTATTTTTTTTTCAACCCATCTCACAAACTCTTCCAAACCATTCCTTATGGTTTATCAGTTATATAAACGTCATTCAGAGTGAACGGGTCTTCAGAGGCTACTCCAAGGATATTCAAGCTATACATTTTATTTCTCAGGTAAATATTTTAGTATACAGCATTATAATCAAAATTGTTGTAGTCGATTTTTAGAAAATCAGAAATTTTGAAATGTTTACCATGTACATTATAGTTTTGCGAGACGGAGATATTTTTTTCAGTCTTCATTTCGCATTCTTGGAAAACACTAAATTTAAATACCCAATTTGCACACACCAACACGCACACTTTCATTTTTTTCTAAAAACTCACTTTGTTATTTAAGGGGTCTTAAAATATATTTCCGGTGAAATCTTGGTATTGAATTTTGGGGTGGAATACAATACCTTCTCCGCCTACAATGTATATTGTACATACGTGCTAGAAAGTAAAAATATAAGTATCCTATTGGAATTGCAATTCTTCTGAACCTCAAAGGTGAAGAAGTTGCCGCATCCTAAGGGGCAAAAGCAAAATGAGCTGCGGCAACTTCTCTGTCTCTATTGTTAAGCGGGTTTGCAGACTCTTCCGCAGAGTAGTTGATCCCGAAGTACTGTATAACACGGCACACGCTTACTCTGGTTGGGACTCCGGCGCTATATACCCTACTTTTTATTTATTATTACTGAATTGCTGTTTTCTTCTTTTACACAAACATATAACACGCATGCCGAAGGCGGGACTCGAACCCTGCGCTACGAAGCACCAAAGCGAGATACCTTAGCGAGCGCGGCCACGTGTAGCGGCTTCATCATATGCCAAACAATAACTACAGCTGTGCTGAACGCTTATTCATGTGAAATCCGGTCTTCATCGCAGTCATTGAACTGCCAACGATCTTCACTTTTTTTACACGCACCATGTACTGAGAAGGTATTATATTACACTCAAAAGATTTCACCGGAAATATATGTTTTAAGACCCCCTGAATCCAAAAGACGCATTTTTAGAAAAAGGTCCAGGCGTATGTGTCTGTGCGTAGCATGGCTCAAAACCGAAAATACCGTTAAATACCAAACTTGATATTTAAATTTGGTATCTTCCAAGGATGCGACACGAATATTTTCAAGAAAGTTGCTCCATTCCAAACTACCCTTTACATGGAACATTTTTCGAATTGTTTTATTTTCTCAAAAATGGCTGTAACGATTTTGATTAAAATATCGTATATTAAAGATATTTACCTGATAAATAAAATGTACATCTTGAATTTTTTAGGAATAGCCTCTTTATTCTGGGTCATTTTTACGGAATTTTGCATAACTGGTAAACCGTAAGATATGGATAAAAACGTATCCAACAAAAATGTAGAGCACATTAAAACACACAATATATGTTATATACATTTTTTCGTGGAGCTGACACTTTTTAGGTATTCCTTGTTTTTGGTTTCAGCTTCGAAAACATACTTTTCTCATACAGGAATTGGTCAACTCCTGTCCACAGAAACAAAGGAACTTTTTCTAATTGTTTCTCGATTACCATGAAGTAAATAGAAGCATAAGCTTTTTAGCAATAATTTGTTGCAGAGAAGCAGATAAAGTCATGTGAATAGAACATATAAGATATTTTTGAATGTAGTATTAGTTTAACTTATTTCGTTTTTCATTTATTATACCAACCTTTTTGCAGCACTGATCTGCAATCCTTAAATAATTAAACACGCTAGTACCTACTTGTTTCGTAAATACATTAACTGCTACGAGTACTGGAGCACTTCTATCCAAAAATACAGCCAGCTAAAGAGAACCCTTCTGTAGTGTGCTGTACACTAAGGGAGACTAAAACATAGGCCTGTCGCTGTGATTGTGCTGAAAATGTAAACATTTGACGTGGATTGTGGTCTTAGGACGATTTTCTTTGGTGCAATTCTGGCACAACAGATGTGTTACACTCACATGAGTCTGTGAGTGTACCTTCCACTTGGCAGTCGTGAAGGAGAGTCGCTCACATTCCTATACCCCTGCCGCTGAATCCTTGCACTTGATTGTTTGGGTGGTTTCACGTAAGGTTGGCTATGCTGACTTTGCGGCGTTGCCAGAGTAACTAGTAAACAACAACAGCTGATTACAAATGTCTCTATCGTGTGTAAAGACAAATATAAACAATGTACATAGTAAATGAATAACGATGAATAATGAAACTAATTCGTTACTATTGATGTTAATTTAAAATAACAGTGATACTGTAACGTATGTAGCATACATTACGTGTTTACGACAATATAGAACAAATTGATGCAAAATAGCTTGTTATAATGAGAGAAAGGTATAACAGTGATTTTCACCGGTTTAGAATTTTAATGTCTCAGTTCTATGCAAGTCTCCGTCGTCATCATTCTGGAAAGGATCATCGTCGTCGTCACCAAGACATATCATTACTGGTTCACATTCACTGATGATTCCGTCTAATTCCTGTGCTTTTCCTGTGCACATGATTCACTTTCTTCTTCCAGAAGCCGTGACCACCCTCACCACACCTTCCTGCAGAAGTCTATCCACCTGTGTAATTATGAGTCTTGTTGTGTTCCCTCGCGTACAAACAACTGCAACAACACTATTGACAATAACAATTACATAACGAACAATACGTATCTTGTACAGAACAACTCAACGTACATGCTAGCTAACAAACTGAGCACGTGGTTGGAAATAGTCAGATATTGCAACGATGCAGGATATAGATCGCTTCCGACCGACCGGTATGCAGCTTTGTGATTGGTTCAGAAAGTCTTCATCTGTCTTTTGAGGGTGTACCAACTTAACTGCCTATTGTTAAGTGCAAGGATTCGGCGGCGGGGATAAAAACTCTCTGTTATGCGGTTTCAGCCAGAGCAGACGACTTCCAAGTTGGTCCCATCTCTAGCTTTCAATCAATTATCCACTTTTTACTTTTTCTACAGGTACACCATGTACATAGTGTATAGAGATGGTATTATACTATAGCAAAAAATTCCATACCGAGGTTTCACCGGAAATATATGTTTTAGGGTCCTCTGTATCCAAAAAAACACTCAGAGAAAAAGGTTCGTGTGTGTCCATGTGTCTTTGAAAACGATACCAAACCTCGTATTTAAGTTTAGTATCTTCCAGGGATGCGACACGAGATTCTCAGAAAAATCCCCCCACCTCAAACTACTCTTTATATGCAGCTTTTTTCGTAAAGTTTGATTTTTCACTATAATGCCTCGAAGTATACTGATTAAAATATCGCATATTAAAGATATTTACCTGACAAATAATATGTAATGCTTGAATTTTCTGCGAAAAGTCTCTGCTGACTGTTTTTCTGTGGATGAGTTTTACGAAATTTTACATAATTTCTAAACCGTAAGGCATGGACAAAAAGTTATCACACAGAAATGTAGACCACCTAAAACCACACAATTTATGTTGTATACACTTTTTTCGTAGAGTTGAACGTTTTTGAGATATGCCTTGTTTTTGGTCTCAGCTTTGAAAAACTTATACTTTTCTCATATAGGAATTTGTCAACTTCTGTCCGGAAAACCTCGAAAAAAAACTTCATCCGGGTAAGGCATACTAAACGAGATTTGAACTCGCTACCTCTTGAATGTGAGGCAGACACGCTATCCCTACACCATCAAAGTGGGCTTGAATATTCTGTTTTTACCCCGAGCCTCTGAGCATGTGTACCTCTTCCGGAAAAGACTACTTATCGATTCTTGGGGCTAATGCAGTTCTTGCTCTACCTTATTTAAGGAGCATAAACACCGATACACGCCTGTAGATCCCGCTCTGAATTTTAATTTACCACAGAATGCAAATATTCGCTACTAATGTCACATTTGTAGCTGGAAATTCCAGCAGCAGCTGGAACAAGAAGAAATGGCTGGAATGCTTGGAGACTTCGCAACAAAAACCGCTGTGAATTATTTGCCACGACCCGAGTGCCTGTTTTCAGTGGAATGTAACACATTTACAGTTTTTATTGTCTTTGCTTATTACATGCTTTCCTTTTTATTGTGTAGCATTTTGCCATAGATAGTTCCACTGCGGGGAATTCCCCTGCATCTTCTGGCTGCGGGCCAAAACATGGTCTGAAATTCTCGTTGTTGATTTTGTTTTTTGACGTTACAGCAGCAGTTGCTTGTTAAAGAGGAGCGCAGCTGGTTTTGAGGCAATGAAACTTTATTTACCAGATATTTTACTCGCAGTGAAGTAAATTAGCATTTACCAGCAGCAAGTCAAGTAACTTGGGTTTTACATGCCTTACAACGGCAAAAATGTCATGTGTTAATCAGCTTATCCTTCTATCTACGAGGACCGTTTTATATGTTTAACCTCCGATAGGCTATAAATAAAAGAAAAGTTCATAGAAAATAATTATTTTGTTACTAAAAGTTTTGTACACTTAAGGTTACTTTTCAACATAATCACCGAAAAGATTGAGACATTTATCGTACCTGTGCACAAGCTTTGCAGTACCCGCTTCAAAAAATGTTTGTCACCAATGATTTCAAATGAGCATTGACGTTGTTTTGAAGATCTTCGTTGGTTTGAAAGTGCTTCCCTCCTAGCCACGTCTTCAGTTCAGGGAAAAGGTGAAAATCGCTTTGTGCCAGGTCAGGACTGTACGGTGGATGATCGAAAATGTCGCATTGAAATTATTCAAGGAGCCGATGGGTTGTGCCAGCAGTTTGTGGACGAGCGTTGTCATGGATCAACACAATTCCTATAGTCAGAATTCCTCTTCGTTTGTTTGGCTCTCCGCAAGTGTAAAATACGAAGATGTTCAAAACAACGTCAATACTCATTTGAAATCATTGGCGGCAACATTTGTTGAAGCGGGTATTGCAAAGCTTGTGCACAGGTACGATAAATGTCTCAATCTTTTCGGTGATTATGTTGAAAAGTAACCATAAGTGTACAAAAATTTTAGTAATAAAATAGTTTTCTGTGAATTGTCTTTTATTTATAGCCTATCGGAGGTTGAAGAATATCGGCCCTCGTACTTCACGCTAATCAAGATAAACATTAGCGGAAATGGTCTTAACTCTTATAAGTAGACGGCAATACACAAGGCTAAAACGAAAGGCATAGTATGTTCTAGCATGTGGTTGCTATGGGATTTAAATATGTTTCTTTGCGTGGCCAAGCATTGACAAGTTCCTCATCGAGAAACGTATTTTAAAACTGGAACCACTAACAAGGAATATCTCGAAAACAGTAATCTAAAGTGTGTGTTTTTATGCGATCTACATTTTGTGTGTAGTAACTTTATCTCTCTCTCTCTCTCTCTGTCTCTCTCTCTGTCTCTCTCTCTCTGTGTCTCTCTCTCTGTGTCTCTCTCTCTCTCTCTCTCTGTCTCTCTCTCTCTCTGTCTCTGTTTGGCTCTCGGTTTGGCAGTTATGCAAAATTCATCCAGAATAAAGAGGTCTTTAGAAGCTATTCCCAGAAAATTCAAGGTATACATTTTATATGTGATATGAATAGCTTTAATGTGCCGCATTTTAATGAAAATCGTTAGCAATTTTTCATGAAATAAAAATTTTAGAAAATTTTTCCATGTAAAGGGTAGTTGGGGGCGGGGGATTTTCATGTCTCATCCTTGAAAGATACTGAACTTATAGACCAAGTTTGGTACTTAACAGACTTTTCGTTTTTGCGCTATGCTGTCCAGACACTCATACACACACGGACCTTTTTCTAAAAATGCGTCTTTGGGGCTCAGGGGATCTCAAAACAAATATTTCCGGTGAGATCTCTGTATTGAATTTTTGGGTGCATTACAACACCTTGCCTATACACTATGTACATAGTATGGGTAGAGAAAGAAAACTCTGATGTGTCCCACTTGTTACTTTCTGTACCTGTTCAAGCAAGTATTCTTACAAAAGCTCATCTGCTTCATGCTAATGGAGATAAACGTTATCAGAAATTGTCTTTCTAGTTGATTCCTTTTAAGTAGAAGGTTCGTTATGATAGTCTCCTTAGCGCAGCTATTTGCCAGGCGGGAGACCTGGGTTCAGTTCCCGGTGGCGTGGGGAAATTCCCCCCGCTGGGAGACCTGGGTTCAGTTCCCGGTGGCGTGGGGAACTTCACCCCGCTGGGAGACCTAGGTTCAATTCCCGGTGGCGTGGGGAATTCACACCCCCCCGCTAGGAGACCTGGGTTCAATTTTCGGTGGTGTGGGGAACTTCCCCCCGCTAGGAGACCTGGGTTCAATTCCCCGTGGTGTGGGGAACTTCCTCCCGCTAGGAGACCTGGGTCCAATTCCCGGTGGTGTGGGGAACTTCCCCCCCCCCCGCTGGGAGACCTGGGTTCAATTCCCGGTGGCGTGGGGAATCCCCCCCCCCGCTGGGAGACCTGGGTTCAATTCCCGGTGGCGTGGCGAATCCCCCCCCCCGCTGGGAGACCTCGTCCGGGGTGTACTCAGCCTCGTGAGATCCCTGGGGTTCAATTCAGGAAAAAGTGGCTGCTCGAGATTGCGTAGAGCACGTTAACGGGCCGGAAGCACTCGGAACGCTAATCGCTATCCACTGCAGAGATGAGCACTTGGCCCGATTTTGTGCCGCGGAGTTGAGTTTGAGAAGGTTAGTTATTTCTTATGACTCCCAAGTGGAGCATAGGGCAACGTTACGATGTTTCCGTGATGGGATTTGAATGTCTAGTTCATGAGTTCGCCGTAATGCTCCATGATGGCATGAGATCAGATCGTCGCCCATAGATGGCACTGTAAGACTAAATGAGGACTTGCGGACGCCAAATGGTGATTTTCCCTGCTGAAAACGTCTTATTTGAAGATATTACACTGGACCACTGGCTTTATTTCTCTTACAAAGGAAGCCATGCTAAGGATTTTTAAGTCCGAAAAAAATCCATCACTCTCCGCCAGATTTGAACCCGTAATCTTAGATGTTAGTGGGTACATAAATAGAAGGGAAATAAGGGAATACAATGGGCTAAAGGTATGGTCAAATCTTTTAAAAGCTGTGACTATGTGATTGAAAAGTCATTATTCATTGTTTATGAACTCCAAACTTTAAAAAGTGTTTCACGTAAAGAGTAGGTTGAGATGTCGCATCCTTCGAAGACGAATTTATACCAAATTTAGTACTTAACCGCTTCCGTTTTTTAATTATGCTGTTCACTAACATACACACACCATCTTCTAAAGTGCTTTTTTTGTATTCGTGGCCCTCAAAACACACATTTGCAGTGAAGTTTCGGTATTGAAATGCAACGCGCTGTCTACCCGCACTCTACGTGATAGAGGAAGTAGTAACCTTTCCTAGGAATAGCCACTATGAGTTGAGAAGGTCGTGTGAGTATAATACATATGATGTTTTACTTTCTCTACATAGAGTAAAGAGAAGTTACTGTGTGGCACCCAGTATCGTTTCCAGATTTCACCTGAAATATATGTTTTGACACCCCCTGAATCCAAAAAAAAGGCATTTTTAGAAAAATGTCCATGTGTGTCTGAGTGTTGCATAGCACAAATGTGAAAGTCTGTAAAATAGCGAACTTGGTGTTTAAGTTTGGTATCTTCTAGGGATGAGACACGAAGGCTTTCAAGAAAATATCCACACCATTAATTCTCTTTCGCATGTAAACAGTTTCGAAAAGTTTAATTTTTTAATAAATAGCTATACCGAATTGATTAAAATATCGTTTATTAAAGATATTTAGATGACTAATATACATATCTTGAATTTTCCGGGAATAGTATCTGAAGACCTCTTTATTCTGGATGAATTTGGCGGAATTTTGCATAACTGGTAATAGATAGACAAAAACTTAACAAAAAATATTTTAAACACACAATTTATGATATATATGTTTTTCGTGGAGTTGATCAGCTTTTTAAACATTTGACTATTACTTTAATCTAATGTAAATAGAAGAATAATTTTTAATAGTAATACGTTTCAGTTGTAGAGGAAATCATGTGAATGGAATACTTCAGTATTTTTTTTTTTCCTAAACAAAAGTTAACTACTGGAAGTTTGTCATTTTTTTTTTTGTACGCTTCTTTTAATTAATGATTTGGAACTTTTCTTATTTCAGCAAATGAAATACCATATAAATGATTGAAAATGTTAACCCTTCGAGATGAAACCGAAATTGAATAGCCCAAGCGACAAAATGTTAATAATTTCTTTCGGTTGCTAAAGAAGTCTGCATTTCGTGAACGAAAAAAAACTGCCTTGCATAAGGAAAAGAGCAGGTCTTTGTTTCAGATACGCCTTGTTCGATGCTCCTTTGTCTTACCTCCCCCTTCTTGGCATTGTTCTCGCGGCCAGGGATATCGCGCCATCTTCGTGACGTCAAAGGAAAACGGACGGTTTTTGTTTTGTGGTGCACCGAAAATATCTCGAAAAGATTGCATTTGAAACTGCTTTGTGCCAGCTGGTAAGTGATTGCACACGAAATTTATCTGCAAAATGAGATTTGTGATAATCGATGAGACAAGCACGAAACGGGATTAGAATCGCTTATTTCAAAAAAATTTGACGATTTCCCCTACATCTCTGCAACAAATTATTGTTAAGAAGCTTATGCTTCTATTTACTTCATGCTAATCGAGAAAAATTAACATAAATAGTCGCTTGTAAGTAGAAGCGAAATAAGGGAGTGCCATAGGTTAAAGTGATAGTCAAGTTTTTCAAAGCTAAACCCAAAAACAAGGAATATCTCAAAAACGATCAACTATATGCAAAAAATGTATGTAACATAAATTGTGTGTTTTAAAGTGCTCTTCATTTCTTGTGTGGTAAGTTTTTGTCCATCCTTTACGGTTTAGCAGTTAATGTAAAATTCCATAAAATTCACCCCGAAGTGTTCAGAGGATATTTCCATAAAATTCAAAATATACATTTGATCAAAATTTTCGAAAAAAAATCCATGTAAAGGGTAGTTGGGGTTGAGGGGATTTTTCTCAAAATCTTCGTTTCGCATCCCTGAAAGATACTAAATTTAAATACCACGTTTGGTCTTTTACCGACTTTTCGTTTTTGAGTTATCGTGTTCACAGACACACGGACACACACACGGGTCATTTTTTTGAAAATGCTCTTTTTGGATACAGGGGGACTTAAAACGCACATTTCCGCTGAAATCTCGGTATCAAATTTTTGGGTGGAGTGCAATACCTTCTTTATACAGTATGTACATAGTACGTATAGAGAAAGTAAACAGTTATTTTTAGTAGATTTTTTTCAACATAATGTACTTTCAGCTCGATATGCTTTTCCCAGCGTTTCTCCAAACTTTTAAGCCTTCTAAAAGGAAGGTCCTCAAAAGAGGCATTTATTTGGGGGATGACCTCTTCGTTAGACGTGAATCATTTTCCATTGAACGACGTTTTAAAGTTTGAAAATAAAACAAAAGTCACTGGGCATCAAATCTGATGCATACGGTGGATATTATAGTAATCTTAACCCTAATTCTAAAATGTTCGTCATCGAACTGCGCCCTTGCATTGTCGTGATGGAAGAGAATATTCTTCTTTGTCAGATTTCTACGATAGACCGGTATAATAACGTTGCATAATACTCTCATTTTATCATTCTTCCTTTTCGCAGGTAATAAATGTAGATAATTCCGCGTGCACCCCAAAAATCAAGCCCAATACCGTGCCTCCAGATTTCACCACCTTTGCCTTCTTCGGAACCAGTTCGCCTTTAAAAGTCCTCTGTTGTGACTATAATTTTGTCTGTGGAGTGCATTAATGTATTCATTTTACATCCACAGTTATGTATCGACGTAGAAACTGGTCAGGATTGCGACAGAAAAGTTCCAACCCAGCTTCCGAATGGATGACACGACTGCGTTAATTGTCGAGGCAACCATTTGTCAGGACCTTTATCAGACCTAATTTTTGCACTGTACCTAGTGTTTTGGCTGTGGCCTCTAATGTTTTGCTAACTATATCCTGGATCATTTCGAAGGATATAATTCTTACTGGACATCCGGAACAATGTTCGTCGTTTGTGGAAGTACGGCCACGTTTAAATTCATTTATCCAAATGTAAATTGTTACAAACGCAGGAGCTGATGTGCCATGAACTTCATCCAACTCGGCTTTTATCTCTTTCGGTGTAATGTATTTCAAATCTAAAGTGATTTATATAGAGCTGACACATTTCTTACTTTAATTATTCCGTTGGAAATTCGTTCAATGACCCAATTTTAGCACCAAATTAAGCACAATGTCCTGGGTTTTGATTCCTTGCCACTAGCTGCGCAGATGTTTGTTATATTCCTAATTGCATTGTAAGCATATGTTTGTTGCATATATGCAACACCATGCAATTAAGCGGTAACTAAGAATGAAATCTTCCGCATACACGAGGGCCGCTTTTTTCCAACTTCCGATAGGCTATAAATAAAAGACAAGTTCGTAGAAAACAATTATTTTATTAATAAAAGTTTTGTACACTTATAGTTACTTTTCAACATAATCACAGAAAAGATTGAGACATTTATCGTACCTGTGCACAAGCTTTGCAATACCCGCTTCAAAAAATGTTGCCGCCAGTCATTTCAAATGAGCATTGACGTTGTTTTGAAGATCTTTGTACTTTACAACGTTTGCGAAGAGCCATTCAAAAGAAACGAAGAGGAATGCTGACTTGAGGAATTGTGTTGATCCATGACAACGCTCGTCCACACACTGCTGGCACAACCCATCGGCTCCTTGAACAATTTCAACGGGACATTTTCGATCAACCGCCACACAGCCCTGACCTGGCACCTAGTGACCTTCGCATTTTCCCTCAACTGAAGTAAGGCAGCATTTTTAAACCAACCAAGATGTTCAAAACAACGTCAATGCTCATTTGAAATCATTGGCGCAAATATTTTTTTAAGCGGGTATTGCACAGTTTGTGCACAGGTACGATAAATGTCTCAAGCTTTTCTGTGATTATGTTGAAAAGTAACCATATGTGTACAAAACGTTTAGTAATAAAATAATTGTTTTCTATGAACTTGTCTTTTATTTATAGCCTATGGGAGGTTGAAAAAAAACGGCTCTCGTACTTCGCGTGAACAATGGTTTTGCCAGGCATAAATGCATATACTTGGGCTTCTTTTTCTATGGGCCTGGAGATATAAGAAGGGCAAATATCAGGTATGTGTTCCATTTTATTGGGATCAAAGGGTTTGATTTAAAGGGCAGATAAAGGGACACAAAGGGCTGTATGAGCCCATGTGTAGACTTCAAAAGAGGCCAGTTATTGTCATCAACATGACTAGGGAGTGGGTAGGCTGAACAGCAGTTGCTTGTTGGTGGTGAAGCGAAAGAGTTGAAAAGCGCGCACCCAATTCTCCCTCTTCTCATTTGTTTCCTGTTGTGTCGATATATAGGGACTTTCAAAAGACACATCAAAGTTTCAACAGTTATAAACATTATAATATTTTTGATAGGTAACAACAAAAAGTCGCGTTTGAGTAAACAATGGGAACATGTCTTCCCTTCTATTGTTCAAAGTATATCACTCTTTCTGAGACTTCTGTGCAGCATTTTGTAAATGATGTCTTGGATACTAGCAATTCCTTAAAAGATAGCATTCTTACTTTCTCTACATGTACTATGTACATAGTGTAAAGAGAAGGTATTGTATTGCACCCAAAATTTTTATATCGAGATTTCACCTGAAGTATATATTTTGAGACCCCCTGATTCCAAAAAAAAAAAAAAAAAAAGCATTTTTAGAAAAATGTGTGTCTGTGTTTGTCTGTGGGCAGCATAGCTCAACAATGAAAAGAGCAATATTTAAGTTTGGTAGCTTCCAAGGATGCGACATGAAGACCTTCAAGAAAATCCCTCCACCCCCAACTACCCTTTACAGGGAAAAAATTTCGAAATTTTTGATTTCCTTAAAAATTGCTCTGATTTTGATTAAAATGCCATATATCAAAGCCATTTATATTACAAATAAAACATATATCTTGAAGTTTCTGGGAATAGTTTCTAAAGACCTGTTTATTCGGGATGAATTTTCCTTAATTTGCCATAGCTACTAAACCATAAGAGATAGACAAAAAATATAGATCTTGTTAATCTACACCAGTTATGCCATATTCTTTTTTTTTCGTGGAGCTTACCGTTTTCGAGGTATTCCTTGTCATTAGTTACAGTTGTGAAGTACTTAAACTTTTCTCCGACGGATTTATCCGTTTCTCTTTTGTTCTACTCCTGGTAAAGCAAAGAACCGATTTGCAATGACAATAGCATAACGACAGCTTTTAAAATATTTGACTATCACTTAAGCCTAGCGCATTCCCTTATTCCCTTAAAAGGAACTAAGTAATAAACTTCTCTTAATGTTTATCTCGATTTACCTGGTGTTGAAAGAAGAATTATGTTTCCTAGTTTCCTAAGAGGTTTGTTTGTAGAGTATCCAGAGAAAGTCATGTGAGTGTAACACATCAGTTACTGTTGGGTTTTTGATGTGTCAGGAAAACTCTTTGAAGGTCTGACGGATTTAAATCTGGGGATCGTGGCGGCCACTTTGTTGGAACTTACCAATGATAGGTGGTCCTGCTCCTTAAAGTGCTAAAGAATTCTAAATTCTCTCAGACCTTGAGAATAACTCATCTTGCACTCATAATAACATTGGATCAGCTTATTCTATCATTTAGTGATTGAGCCATGATTTGTAACTTACAAATTCTTATACCAACATCGATAAAATTACTGACGTTTCAGTCAACAAAACTACACCCATTGTCACGGTTAACTGAAAAATACAAACGAAATGCAAACCCCGTTGCTTTTCCAGTATGTGACTTCTTTTTTACTTTGTCTACGCGTACTATGTACATAGTGTATAGAGAAGGTATTGTATTCCACCCAAAAATTCGATACACAGATTTCACCAGAAATACACGTTTTGGGTCCCCCTGAGCCCAAAAAAAAGCATTTTTGGAAAAAGGTCCGCGTCTGAATGCGGGTGTGTGTCTGTGTAAGTGATTATGGACAGCATAGCTCAAAAACGAAGATAACGTTGAATACCAAACTTGGTATTTCAGTTTGGTATCTTCCAAAGATGCGACACGAAAGGTTTCAAAAATGTCCCCCCACCCCCAAACTACCCTTTACATGAAACTTTTTTCGAAAAGTTTGATTTCCTCAAATGGCTAACGATTTTATTAAAATGTTGTATATTAAAGATATTTACCAAACAAATAAAAGTATATCTTGAATTTTCTGGGAATAGCCTCTGAAGAGTACTTTATTCTGGATGAATATAACGGAATTGTGCATAACTGTTAAACCGTAAGAGATAGACAAAAATTTACCACACACAAAATGTAGAGCACGTTAAAACATAATTTATGTAATATTCATTTTTTTCGTGGAGTTGATCGCTTTTTAGATATTCCTAGTTTTTGGTTTCACTTTTAAAAGATTTATGCTTTTCTCATACAGGAATTTGTCAATTGCTGTCCATACAAATAAAGGAACTTCAGTCACATAGCAACCAGCTTTTGACTATCACTTTAACCTATGCTATTCCCTTATTATTTTTGAAAGCTGTATATAGTGTTGTCTAAACTGTTGATATCACTGTTCCCTGAGCTGTTGAGTAAAGTAGCGATTTTCCATTAGCAAGAATAGGATAATAAAGTAGTACGTTGCTCCCCGGTAATAAACAACAGGGTGCTTCTAAATATAGCGACGGCAGTCAGCGATGTAGCGAGCTGATAGCAGATGAAGAATAGCACAGATAAAGTACCAAAGAGTAACATGCACACCCTCAGAATCAAGTGCGCCCTCTAAAGGGCTTCGCTCCAAAATGTAAACGGTTGGTAGCAGGGGACGTTATGGCCTTTTGGCGGTTGTCGTCCTGAAATGTTTCTAAGTATTAATATTATTATACGATTATAAAAATAATATTATTACTTTCTCTATACGTACTATGTACATAGTGTATAGAGAAGATATTGTAATCCACCCAAAAATGCAACACCGACATTTCACCGGAAATACATGTTTTAGGACCCCCTGAATCCAAAAAAGCATTTTTCAGAAAAGGTTCGAGTGTGTGTGTGTGTGCATAGAATAGCCTAAAACCTAATAGACCGTTAAATACCAAACTTGGTATTTATGCTTGGTATCTTCCAAGGATGCCACACGAAGATTTTCAAGAAAATCCCCCACCCCAAACTATCCTTTACATGGAAAATTTTTCGAGATTTTTTTATTTTGTAAAAAAAAAATAGCTCTAAACATCTTGATTAAAATCCCTTATATTAAAGATATTTATATAAAACATATATCTTGAATTCTCTGGGAATAGCCTCCTTATTCTCGCTCAATTTTGCTTAACTGCTAAACCGTAAGTGATAGATCTGCTTCCTCACACTGATGCCTGTTTACGGACCAGGTTCTCCATTCTGTTTCGTGCCGTTAGCTCCCCGACAGCCTTCTGACCCCTAGACACCCTCTTGTACGTCCTAGGGGAGTGTCAGTCCTACATATCATCCACTTCCTCACACTCATGTCTGGCTACGGGCCAGGTTCTCCATTCTGTTGTTTCGTGCCGTTGGCTCCCCGACTGACTTCTGACCCCTAGACATCCGCTTGTACGTCCCAGGGGAGTGTCAGTCCTACATATCGTCCACTTCCTCACACTCATGTCTGGCTACGGGCCAGGTTCTCCACTCTGTTGTTTCGTGCCGTTGGCTCCCCGACTGACTTCTAACCCCTAGACATCCGCTTGTAAGTTCCAGGGGAGTGTCAGTCGTAAATATGGGAAGGGTATGTCGACTAAGATTATTATTTTACGATTATAATGATTATGATTAATTATGTTTATTATAGTTTATTATAATTATTATGATTTCTTATAATTATTGTGTTTTATTATCAAAATGCTTAACTTAATTAATTACGGTTATGTTTGAGTATCATTCATGATTAACACTCCTGATTGATTTAAGATTATCATTAATATGAATTAGGGCTATGATTGATTACGATTATCATCATTATCATGGAAAACTTTATGAAAATTTTGAATTTATCAAAAATTATACAGCTTTCAGAAACCTATACCTTTGTCATACAGGAATTTGTCAACTCGTGTCCATACATACAAACAAAGGAACTTCAGTCACATAGCAACCAGCTTTTGGCTATCACTTTAACCTATGCTACTCCCTTATTTCCCTCCTACTTACAAGGAGCTAGTAATAAGACTAATTTCGCTTATGTTTATCATGAAGTAGATAACAGATTAATGTTTTGAGTAAAAGGTTTGTTTACCGAACAGCCAGAGGACATCATGTGAGTGGAACACATCAGATTTTTCAATTTGTGTTACTGTTTATCTCGATTAACCTGAAGTAGTTAGAAGAATGTGTTTATTAACAATAATTTCTTATAGAGATGTAGAGAAGGTCACGTCAATGGAACACATCAGATTTTTTTTTTCTAAAAAAGCTTTAGTTTTTAGTCAGGTTACCCCTGAAAGTGTATCTCCAGTGAAATATTGGTACCGAATTTTTGAATTGATTACAATATATTGTCTTGTACGTGGTAGGGAATGTAGCAAGGATAGAAGAATAGGATCAGAAGAAAGTATCACGAAGCGCGGAATTTTCTTCTAAGTCCTCGTGTATAATTAAATGCACATGCCTGTGTATACTCCGCGTCACGTTTATTGGGCTTGCCATGACTATGTAAAGCAGCGAGAGAAATGTGTCGAGCGCTCTTGAATACGTATCTGTGCTTGGTTTTATTTGATCGTTACGTTAATAGGCGACTGTTTGTTCTCAGGTAAATATTTGTTTGAACATTTCCTTGTATTCCTCCAGATATTCCGTTTCACTGCATTTGTTTGCTAATCACGTCCTGCTATTTTATACACGTTCACAGAAATGAAAGAATCTGTGTTCAAACTTCACTTCTACTTCCTCTACACGTACTATGTATAGAGAAAGTATTATAAATTTAGATACCGAGATTTCACCAGAAATTTTAGGGTCCCGTGTATCCAAAAAAAAAAAAAAGTCTGATGTAATACATCCACATGACTTTCTCTACATTTCTGTAAAAAATATTATTAAAATGCTTATGCTTTTTTATATTTCATGCTAATCGGGAAAAAGAATTAGTAGAAATGATGTTATTACTTGCTTCCTTGTAAGTAGAAGCGAAATAAGGGAGTACCATAGGTTAAAGTGATAGTCAAAAGCTGGTTGCTATGTGACTGAAGTTCCTTTGTTTGTATGGACAGGAGTTGACAAATTCCTGTATGAAAAAAGTATAAGTTTTTTAAAGTTGAAACCAAAAACAAGGAATATCTCGAAAACCAACAACTCCACGAAAAAAGGTGTATAACATAAATGTGTATTTTAACGTGCTCTATACTTTTTGTGTGGTAAGTTTTTGTTCATCTCTTACGGTTTAGCATTTATACAAAATTCCGTAAAATTCATCCAGAATAGTCTTCAGAGGCTATTCCCAGAAAATTCAAGATATACATCTTATTTGTCAGGTAAATATCTGTAATATACGATACTTTAATCAAAATCTATGGAGCCATTTTTGCGAAACTCAAAATTTTGGAAAAATGTTCCATGTAAAGAGTAGCTGAGTGTAGGCGAATTTTTCTTCAAAATATTCGTGTTGCATTCTTGGAAGATACCAAATCTAAATAACAAGTTTGGTTTTTACCGAACTTTTCGTTTTTGAGCTATGCTGTTCAAAGTCACACACACATACACAAGATACATACAAACACAGACATTTTTTTCTAAAAATACTTTTTTTTTTATTCAGGGGTATCAAAACATGTATTTGGGTGAAATCTCTATCAAATTTTTGGGTGCATTACAATACCTTCTCTATACACTATGTACATAATGCGTGAAGAGAAAGTAAAACGTATTTTCAGACAAACGCGCGAGTGTGTGTGCGTGTGTTCGTGTGTCTGTGAACATGAGAACTCAAAAAGGAAAAGTCTTTAAAATACCAAACTTGGTATTTAAATTTAGTTTCTTCCAGGGATGCAACAGAAGCTTTTAAGAAAAATCTCCCCACCCCAAACTACACTTTACATGAAAAAAATTCGAAAATTTTGATTTCCAATTTTTATTTCCTCAAACGATCTTGATTACATTATTATATATGAAATATATTTCCACGACAAATAAAATGTATATCTTGAAATAGCCTCTGAATACTACTTTATTTTGGAAGAATTTTACGGAATTTTGCATAACTGCTAAACCGTAAGAGATGGACAAAAACCTACCACGCAAAATATGTAGAACACATTAAAACACTCAATTTCTCTCATATTTTTTTTTTTTCGTAGAGTTTATCGTTTGAGAAATTCCTTCTTTTTGGTTTAGCTTTGAAAAACTTGTACTTTTCTCACACAGGAAGTTGTCAACTCCTGTCCATACATACAAACAAAGGAACTTCAATAACATAGCAACCAGCTTTTGACTATCACTTTAACCTATGGTACTCCCTTATTTCGCTTCTACTTACAAGGAAGCAAGTATTTCTGCTAATTTTTTCTTTATTCGCATGAAGTAAATAGAAGAATAAGCTTTTTAACAATAATTTGTTGTAGAGAGGTAGAGAAAGTCATGTGAATGGAACATCAAGTCATGCATATTACTTGATCGTCCTTCCCGCTTCATTAACACAAGTTATAACCTCTGGCGCTAGAGGACTCCGATTTGTAGCGGTGTGGAACGCGACTACATCAGAAACGGCTGTAATCGAATTTCTAACTGCAGAAAACGAGCCTCCAGTTGAAATGCATAGAAGAATGAAAGCTGTGCGCATCGACATCAGTAACATGCGTCGCTGTAACATCTGCCTTGAGTTCAATGTCATCGATCATCCTCCGTACAGTCCCAAGTTAGCCCCGTCTAGACTTAGCGAACACCTTCACTTTGATACTGATGAAGCGGTGAGTTTATGGCTCCGTCAAACATCTACAGTGACAGTATCCACAAACTGGTCGTCGCCAGAATGATTATGTTGAGAAATAAATATGTACACATGAAGAATAAAGATGTAGAATGGTAATACAGTTTGTTTTATTTCAAACGTTTTAAGGCTGTTGCCGGAAAAAGATCAGGTGTGTTCCATTCATATGACTTTCTCTACAATAAACTATTGTTAAAAAGCTTAAGCTTCTATTTACTTCATGCTATTTGAGAAAGAATTGGCAGAAATAGTCATTACTTGCTTCCTTGTAAGAAGAACCAAAATAAGGAAGAATCACATTTTAAAGTGATAGTCAAAAGCTGGTTGCTATGTGACTGAAGTTCCTTCGTTTGTATGAACACGAGTTACCAATTCCTGATGAGAAAAGTATAAATGTCTTAAAGCTGAAACCAAAAACAAGGAATATTTCAAAAACGATCAACTCCACGAGAAAAAAAGTATATAACATAAATTGTGTGTTTTAATGTGCTCTACATTTTTTGTATGTTAAGTTTTTGTCTACCAATTACGGTTTAGCAGTTATACAAAATTCCGTAAAATTCATACAAAATATAATACACGGTTTTTTAATCAAAATCGTTAGACATTTTTAAGAAAAACACAATTTTCGAAAATTTTTCCATGTAAAGGGTAGTTAGGGCTGGGGGTATTTTCTTCAAAATCTTCGTGTCGCATCCTTGAAAGATACCAAACTTAAATACCAAGTTTGGTATTCAACGGTCTTTTCGTTTTTGAGCTATGCTGTCGACACACACACAGACTCACACACACACACACACACACACACACACACAAACCAGATGGACCTGTTTCAGAAAATGTTTTTGATTCAGGGGGTCGTAAAAATATGTATCTCCGGTGAAACTTCCACATCGAATTTTGGGTGGAATACAATACTTCTCTATCCCAGCAAATTGTATGGAAAATCTTGCGGAAGCGACTGCACATGATGCCTTACAGATTACAGATGTTGCAGTTTCTGAGTGAAGAAGATAAGGTCATACGGCGTGACTTTTGCATCGACATGTTGCGACATGATGAAGACGATGCTGGTTTTTGTGAACACATCATTTCATTTTTGTGGAAACCTGTTCTAAAATGTCGTTGGACAACAGTTGCTGATTGCGTTCTAGCAAATTCCAACACGCAATATGCCTTTTCCATAGGATTTTCCGCCATTTCAGCTCCTGCAACAACAAACAAAACACTACAGCGTTACCAATAGTAACAAACGAAATTTTGAAAGTTTCTCAATATACCTCCAAAATAATTAGGTTGCTATCTCTAATAGTTTTTGTTTTGCAGGCAGTTGAAGTTGTCTATTTCTTTTGTAGTAACCCTGTACTTTCTATACCAGCTACATATGTAGGTAGATATTTCTGAGTAGAGAAAGTAATAAACAACTATATCGTAGGTGCAGTTCTCCAACATCAGTGCTGTATTCAGCCGCAACCCGTTACTCACTTGTTAGTTAATAGCCTGGAAACGTGTTTCTCTCGTCTGCAGAGGTTATAGCGGAAACCCTGTAATAAGACAGGATAACACCCTTAATTCTATTATCTCTGCCTCCTGGATAAATGAGGCTGTGTCATTTTGAATAGCTTCTGTGAAAGTAGAAGATTCCCTGGTCTCACGAGAACAATGGAACAAACGAGGTTATCAAATATCCATTAGCAGCATTGAAACTTTGATGGATAACCTTAAAGTAACAATGATGTATTGTTTCCATGTCTTCCGAGTCGATGGTTTTATGACGTGTATTTAAAGGTCAAATGAAACGATCATTTCCAGTTAAGTGATCCAATGAACTGCCTTATTATTGGTGTTTTATGATGACGTATAAAATATTGCCTGTGGCATTTCATTGCAGATTAAATTTACTTTATGATGCTCTTAGTTGCATATTGGCTGTTAAAGTTGAGAATAAAATCTGACCTCTAATGTTAAATGTCTTTGGTTAATGGCAGATTACTTAGAATGGTGCTGTAAAATATTTGCACCATATAAATCAAGTTTACTGTGTTTTACTCTCTTTACAACGTACATGGTATACCGGTAGAGAAGGTATTGCACTCCCCCCAAAACTTCTATGTCAGAATGTCAACGGAAATACACTTTTTATGGTCCCCTGTATCCAAAAAGCGTTTTAGAAACGGGTACATGTGTTTGTGAACACGATAAAATATTCAACTTTGTGTTTAAGTTTAGTATCTTCCAAGGATGTGAGAAAAACCACCCACCACAAACTACCGCTTACCTGAAAAAAAAATTCTATTTTTTTTTTACTTTCCCTACACATACTATTACAAAGTGTTTAGAGAAGGTATTTTATTGCACCCAAAAATTCAATACCGAGATTTCACCAGAAATACATGTTTTGTGTCCACCTGAAACCATAAAAGTTATTTTTAGAACAAGATCCATGTGCGTGTGTGTGTCTGTAGACATCATAGCTCAAAAACGAAAAGAGTGTTAAATGCCAAGTTTGGTATCTTCGAAGGATGCGACACGAAGATTTTCAAGAACCCCCCCCCCATTCCTAACGGTATTTTCGTTTTTGAGATATACTGCCCACAGACACACACACGTGGACATTTTTCTATTTTTTTTTGGGGGGGGAGGATTCAGGGGGCCTCAAAGCATATATTTCTGGTGAAATCTCGATATCGAATTTTGGGCGCAATACAATTCCTTCTCTATACACTATGTACATAGTACGTGTAGAGAAAGTAATAGGCGATTTCTCATTTATATCGCATTTTAGTATTTTTTTCGCATTTTATCGCATTTTCAAAATACATTAAAATGTGATTTAGTGGTCGTGAAAAATGAAAATACAAGAGTACAAGAGTTAATAACATTTCGCGCTGTATCGCATTTGCGAAAAATCACCACCCCTAACTATGGTGTGTGTAATTCAGTGCAGATATCTATTTTACCGGTTTAGATGATCTAATACTCGTAGATGGCATAGTATGGAGCTAAACTATATTTTGTTTTTACTTTCCCTGCACGTACTATGTACATAGTGTATAAAGAAGATATTGCACTTCATCCAAAAATTCCATACCGAGATTTCACCGGAAATATATAATTTAGGGTGACCTGTATCCAAAAAAAGAATGCTCACAAAAAGGTCCGTATGTGTGTGTGCGTCTGTGAACACGATAACTCAAAAACGAAAAGTCGGTAAAACACCAAACTTTGTATTTAAATTTAGTATCTTCCAGGGATGTGACCCGAAGATTTTGAGAAAAATCCCCCCACCCGAAACTATTTTCTCAAAATCGCTTTAACGATTTTTATTAAAATATCGCATATTAAAGATATTTTCCTGACAAACAAAATGTATGTCTTGAATTTTATAGAAACAGCCTCTGAAGACTATTTTACTCTGGATGAATTTTACGGAATTTCGCATAACTGCGACACTGTAAGAGATGGATAAAACCTTAAAACACTAAAACTGTAGAGCACGTTAAACCACAATTTACATACAGTTTTTTCATAAAGTTGATCGTTTTTGAGATTGGTTTCAGCTTTGAAAAACTTGCACTTTTCTCATTCAGGAATTTGTCAACTCCTGTCCGTACAAACAAAGGAATTTCAGTCACATAGCAACCAGCTTTTGACCATCACTTTAACCTATGGTACTGCCTTATTTCGCTTCTACTTACAAGGATGCAAGTAATAGGACTATTTCTGATATTTTTTTCTGGTTTAACATGAAATAAATAGAAGAATAGGCTTTGTAACAATTTGTTGCAGAAATGTAGAGAAAGTCATGTGAATGGAACACACAAGATTATTTCTGAAGCAAGTTTTTTTTTCTATTTTTTACGGTATGCCAGTTATACAAAATTCATCCAGAATAAAGAGGTGTTCAGAGGTTATTCCCAGAAAATGCAAGATTTACATTTAGTTTGTCATAAAACATCTGCCATTTTAATAAAAATCTTTAAGAGCTATTTTTTTTTTTTTTTGAAAATCATAATTTTCGAAATCTTTTTCAGATATTCCTCGAAATCTAAAGTGTCGCATCTTTGGAAGATACTAAAATTAAATACAAATTTAGTATTCAACAGTATTTTCGTTTCTGAGCTATGCTGTCCAGAGTTGCACATATCCGGACCATTTTACTTTCTGTTGCACGTATGTACGATGTAGATTGTGAATAGATAAGGTATTGTATTCCACCAAACATTTCTATACCAAGATTTAGCAGAAAATACATGTTTTAAGACCATCTTAATCCAAAAAAAATAGAAATATGCTCGTGTGTGTATTTGTGCGTGTCTCTGGGCAGCATACACAAAAACAAACCGAGGATGCGACGAAGAGCTTCAAGAGAGTCGCACCGCCCCAGCTATTCTTTACATACAACAAATTACGGAAATTTTTAGCTCTTCAAAAATGGCTGACACGATTTTGATTAAAATGCTTTACGTTTAAGATATTTTAATTGCCAATAAAATGTAGCTGTATTTTGAATTTTCTTGAAAGAGCCTCTGAAGACCTCTTCATTGTAAATTACTTCTGTATAACTGGTAAACCGTAAAGGATAGACAAAAACTGACTACCCACAAAAATGTAGATCTCGTTAAAACACAATTTGTCATATACGTTTTTATGCAGAGCTAACAGTTTTCATGATATTCCGCTATTCAAACTTGTCTCAAATGGGAATCATCTTTCTTTTCCTCACTCTTTTGTTTATTCTAGCCAGTAAAGTGAACCGATTTTCAATTATTTCACATAGCAGCAGCTTTTAAAATATTTGACTATCGCTTTAGCCTTATTTGTCTTCTACTTATAAGGAAAAAGCAATAAAACCATTTCTGCTAACGTGTATCAAGATTTGATAAAAGAAGAATCTCTTGTAAGAAAATGTTGTTTGGGAAACATGTGAATGAAACACATCAAAGTTTTCTAATTTTGCCTCAGGGGACCTGATACTTCGGTTCTATTTTTTGGTGCCTAGTAAAAATTGCATCGGTATATAGTTCGTTGAAAAAACGGTAGAAAATGTAATGTGAACGCACACTACATTTTTTACTTTCTGTATACGTACCATGTACATAGTGTATAGAGAAAGTAGTGTATTGCACCCAAAAATTCGATACAGATATTTCACCGTAAATGTATGTTTTGAGACCCCCCTAATTTCCGTGTGTGGGTGGTCAGCTTAGCTCAAAAACGAAAAGTCCGTTAAATACCAAACTTGATATTTAAGCTCAGTATTTTCCAAGGGTGCAACACGAATATTTGTAAGAAAGTCCCCCACCCCCAACTACCCTTTACATGGAAAATTGATTTTCTCAAAAATGGCTCTAACGATTTTGATTAAAATATCGTATATTAAAGACATTTACCTGACAAATAAAATGTATATCTTAAATTTTCTGGGAATAGCATCTGAAAACTACTTTATTCTGGATGAATTTTACGGAATTTTGCATAACTACTAAACCGTAAGAGAAGGACAAAAACTTTACAACACAACAAATGTAGAGCACGTTAAAACACAGAATTTGTTATACAATTTTTTTTTTCGTGGAGTTGTACGTTTTTGAGATATACCTTGTTTGTGGTTTCAGCTTTAAAAACATACTTTTCTCATACAGGAATTTTTCAATTGCTGTCCATACAAGAAAGAAATTCAGTCACACAGCAACCAGCTTTTGACTATCACTTTAACCTATGGTGCTCCCTTATTTCGCTTCTACTTACAAGGAAGCAAGTAATAAGACTATTTCTGTTAATTTTTTCTCGATTAGCATTAAGCAAATAGAAGAATAAGCTTTTTAACAATAATTTGTTGTAGAGAGTTAGAGAGTATATTCCGAATAATATTAAGGTCTACGTGACGGAGGTTTGGGTTGCATTTTGCCCAAAGTGAATATTTAACAATGTGTTCAGTTGCCGTGAGTAACCTTGCAGACTAAGTTTAACACCGCGAGCTATATTTGTAAGATAGCAGTAAGTTCCTTATCTAAAGCGGCCACCCTCGTCGTCTGCATGTCAGTTTGTAGCTGACGTAATAATGAGATACCAACTTGTACAAACTGTCCGTTAATTCCCGAACTCGTGTTAACAAACTTCAACTGTCAGTATTCCTTTGTACGCTCTGATGTGTTCCATTCACATGACTCTCTCTACATCTCTGCAACAACTTATTGTTAAAAAGCTTATTCTTCTATTTTAAAAGATTTGGCAAAACTTTAGCATAATGTATTTCCCTTCTAATTATAAGGAACTAACCAATAAGATTATTTTCACTCTTATAGTAGCATGATAGAAAGAATAATAAGCTTTAATAAGAATAATTTGTTATAGTGGTGTAGAGAAAGCTATATGAGTGAATCTCACCAGATTTTTAAGGTTTTCGTTTGATTTCTCATCTTATGAATGAAGTTAGGTGGCGCCGTGACCGAGTGGTTAGAACGCTCGCCTTCCACCCAGGCAGCCCAGTTTCGATACCATGCGCCCGCATCTGGGATTTGTGGGGAACGAAGTGACGTCTGGGCTGATTTTCTCCGGGTCCTACGGTTTCCCCCTCCTCTAATTCCACCAATTTCTCCATCATCCCCTTTCCTATCATACATTCCGCTTTCATTTCATATCATCCACTTCCTCACACTCATGTCTGGCTACGGGCCGATCACTCGTTCCAGGTTCTCCATTTTGTGGTTGCGTGCCGCTGGCTCCTGATAAGCTTCTGACCCCTAGTTATCCGCTTGAAGTCCTCGGGGGTGTTAGACCTAAATATGGTGAGGGTAAGCCCACTAGGACAAATAAATGAAATTCATCAAATGTATCTATTCATTCGACGTAAAAATGATTGTACATAGATTTAGTTGAATGAATGAATAAGTGTATTTATTGACATTAGGGTATCATACATTGATCTTCGCCTGCCAGTGGCGCCCAACATGCAGCAACTCTCTATTCGCGGTGGTAAAGGATCGCGGTAAATGCTTTACCCTCCATTCCTCCGTACCCCTACATCTTGCCAAGATGTGGGTCCACGACTCTTTGTCCTCGCAAATGGAGCACATTCTCATAGCATTCTCGTCAGTAATTTTTATCATTCGCCATGCTCCTAGTCTAATCCATGCAAGCACCTCTCTAATGAGTTCGGTATCATTTTGTTCTGAAACGTCCTTTAAACATGGAAAATAAAAACCCGGTAGAACACGTACACGAGTAAAATTAAAAGAATGCAGGAAAGACAAGAAGCTAATACAAGGAAAAGGTTTCCATATTCCTTTTGAAATACTTGATATGTAAGCTAATAATTCTGAACACACATTTGGTAATGTAAGCTAAATTTACAATTAATTTATTAATTGCCATGCCACAAGCACTGTAAGAGCTTGAGAGGCCATTAATACTTACAGTACAATTAGGAAATGACGTGTGCTACTTCAAGTAAAGAATCTATTGCTAAATGTATTAACAAAAGAGTGTATAAGAAGGTTTTGTCTATGTAATTTAGATGTAACCTTTCGTTTGTTCACATCGAGAATTCATTTTTACTTTTTTCTCTACACGAACTATACATGTACATAGTGTATAGAGAAGGTATTGCATTCCACTCAAAAATGCAATACCAAGATTTCATCGGAAATAGAAGTTTTAGGGTCCTCTGTATCCAAAAAGTATATTTTCAGAAAAAGGTCCGTGTCTGCAAACACTCAAAAACGAAAAGTCGGTAAAATACAAAACTTGGGATTTAAGTTTAGTATCCTCCAGGGATACGATAGAAGATTTTGAGAAAAATCCCCACCGCAAAATACCCTTTAGGTGGAAAATATTTCGATTTTTTTATTTTCTCAAAAATGACAAACGATTTTGATTAAAATACCGTGTATTGAAGATATTTATATGGCAAATAAAACGTTTATCTTGAATTGTCTGGGAATATCCTCTAAAGACCTCTTTATTTTGAATGAATTTTGAATTTTGTGTAACTGGTAAACCGTAAGAGATAAACAAAAACGTACTACAGAATAAAAATGTATATCACGTTAAAACACACAAGTTTTATTATATACGTATTTTTCCTTGAATTGGCCATTTCTGAGATATATCTTGTTATTTATTTCAGTTTAATATAGTTAAATTTTTCTCACACGGAAAGCTGTGAACTCCTGGCCCTGCATAGAAACGGATTTCAACCACATGGCAACCAGCTTTTAAAACATTTGACATTCACTTTAGTCTAGTGTATTCACCTTCTACTTACAAGGAAGCAAGTAATTAAGACCATTTCTGATAATGTTTATCATAGATGCAAGAATATGCTGTTTAAAAATAATTTGTGTCGGCGATGTAGAGAAAGTCATATGAATAGAACACCTCAGATTTTTTCGTTACAGTTTTTTCATGTATTTGAAAAAGTAATTGGGTAACCACGAACTGTAAGTTACTTGTCAGATCTCGTATTCTCAATATAATACTTGACGTGATACGTATAGCTTACAGTAAGCAATGTACTATTGTTTGATACAGAGGATGAGCCTTTTTTACTTTCTGTACACGTACTATGCACTCCACTCGATATTGAGATTTCACCGGAAATATATAATGTAGGGTCCCCTGTATCCAAAACGAAGCATTTTCAGAAAACAGGTGCCTGTGTGGGTCCGTGACTGTGAACATAACTCAAAAACGAAAAGTTGGTAAAATACCTAAATTGGTATTTAAGTTTAGTATCTTCCAGGAATGCGACACGAAGATTTTGAGAAAAATCCACACACCACCAACTATCCTTTACATGGAATGTTTTTCGAACATTTTTATCTTCTCACGATTTTGATTAATATGTCATATATTAAAGATATTTACCTGACAAATAAAATGTATATCTTGAATTTTCTGGGAATACCCTCTGAAGACTACTTTATTTTTGATGAATTTTACGGAATTTTACATAACTGCTAAACCGTAAAAACCTACCACACAAAAATGTAGAGCACGTTAAAAAGCACAATTTATGTTATATGCAATTTTTTTCCTGGAGTTGATCGTTTATGAGATATACTTTGTTTTTGGTTTCGGCTTCAAAACGCGTATAATTTTCTCATGTAGGAATTCAACTCCTATCCATACAATTAAAATAGCTTAAGCCACATAACAACCCTTTTGACTATCACTTTAGCCTATGCTACTCCCTTATTTCGCTTCTACATACAAGGAAGTAAGTAATAAGACTGTTTCTGTTATTTGTTTCTCGATTAACATGAAGTAAATAGAAGCATAAGCTTTTTAACAATAATTCGTTACAGAGGTGTAGAGAAAGTCATGTGAATGTAACACATCAGATTTTGTTTAGAAGTAGTGTAATTAAATACAGTAGAATGATAAACAATGTATCGTCACAATTGAATCTGTATCCTGCATTTAGATCACGTAGATTAGCGCCGTTCTCAACTTAAGCCCTTTGGCACACAGAATATGTACATTCCGCTTTAACCCTTTGTGTGTACTTGTATAATCCATCCATTTGCTGCGGCGATTTCATCGCAGATGTACATTTTCAGACTGTCCGGCAAGTTCGTCATTGAATAATCTTCTGCAAGCAGTGCACACAAAACTTTAAAAAATCGACTAATCAGCTTACAAACACTACTACGGTTAGTGAATATGATTTTAAATACATTTGGAATAACTTTCCCTTCCCCTATGGCCAACTACTTTCTTAAGGGCACGTATAACTGAAAGTTTTAAATTCCAAACTAATAATGTAAAAATGTTACACTGCAACTTTCATTCATTTTTGCTATAATGGTTAAGCATGCATGAAATTTACACTGTCGCGTATTTCCATTGTATTACACATGTGGTAAAAAAATCTGATGTGTTCCATTCACATGACTTTCTCTGCATCTGTGCTACAGATTTTATTAAAAAGTCCCTGCTTCTATTTACTTCATTTAATAAAAAAAAATTAGCAGAAATAGCCATATTACTTGCTTCCTTGTAAGTAGAAGCTAAAAAGGGAGTACCATAGGTTAAAGTGATAGTCAAAAGCTGGTTGCTGTGCGACTGAAGTTCCTTTGTTTGTATGGATAGCAGTTGACAAATTCCTCTATGAGAAAAGTATACGTTTATCAAAACTTAAACCAAAAACTAAAAATATCTCAAAAATGATAAACGCCACAAAAAAAAATCTGATGTGTTGCATTCACATGACTTTCTCTACATCTCTGCGTCAAATTGTTGTTAAAAAGCTTATGCTTCTATTTACTTCATGCTAATCCAGAAAAAGTTAGCGGAAATAGTCTTATTATTTGCTTCCTTGTAAGTAGAAGCGAAATAAGGGAGTAACATAGGTTAAAGTGATAGTCAAAATCTGATTACTGGATGACTGAAGTTCCTTTGTTTGTATAGATGACAAATTCCTGTATGAGAAATGTATAAGATTTTCAAAGCTGAAACCAAAAACAACGAATATCTCAAAAGGGATCAAATCTTCGAAAAAAATTATATAACATAAACTGTGTGTTTTAATGTGCTCTATATTTTTTGTGTGGTAAGTTTTTGTCCATTTCTTACGATTTAGCAGTTATGTAAAATTCATCCAGAATAAACTAGTCTTCAGAGGCTACTCCCAGAAAATTCAAGATATACATATTATTTGTCAGGTAAATATCTTTAATATACGATATTTTAATAAAAATCGTTAGAGCCATTTTTGAGAAAACAAAATTTTCGAAAAAAAAAGTTCCACGTAAAGGGTAGTGGGGGTGGGGAATTTTCTTGAAAATCTTAGTGTCGCATCCTTGGAAGATACCAAACTTAAATACCAAGTTTGGTACTCAACGGTCTTTTCGTTTTTGAGATATTCTGTCCACAGACACACAGATGCGTGCGCACTCACGGACCTTTTTCCAAAAATGATTTTTTTGGATTCAGGGGACCCAAAACATGTATTTCAGGTGAAATCTCGGTATCGAATTTTGGGGTGCAATACAATACCTTCTCTACACACTGTGTACATAATACGTGTAGAGAAAATAAACATGTATATAACATATATTGTTTGTTATAACGTGTTCTACATTTTTTGTGTGTCCATCTCTCACAGTTTAGCAGTTATGTAAAATTCCCTAAAATTCGTTCAGAATAAACTAGTCTTATATGGCTATTCCCAGAAAATTCAGAATATACATTTCATTTGTTAGGTAAATATCTGTTATATATGATAATTTTAATCAAAATCGTTAGAGGCATTTTTGAGAAAATCAAAAATTTTGAAAAAAGTTCTATGTAAAGGATAGTTTGGGGTGTGGAGATTTTTTTTTAAAATCTTCGTGTCTTATCCTTGGAGGATATCAAATTTAAATACCAAATTTGGTGGTCGAGTGGTCAGCGAGCTGACTTCTCACCCGAAGGTCCCGGTTTCGGTTCCCGGCTGGGGCGGGGAATTTTTCTTTAACCAGATGTATTCCCTTTCCCCCACAGAGTCTGGAAGTATGTATGTGAGAGTGAATGTGCGTGTGTTTAGTGATATAATAATGTTCTAACCTACAGTAGTACGAGTTGTTTCACAAGTCAAAGCGCCCGATATGATGATACAATATAAAAAACCAATGTTTTCAGCATTTTAAAACCGAAACTAACAACAAGGAATACCTCGTAAACGGTCAACTCCTCGAAAAAATGCATGATATAATATGTGTATTTTAACGAGATCTACATTGTTGTGTAGTATTTCTTTTGGTTTACTAGTTACGCAAAATGTATCCAGAATAAACGGGTCTTTAGAGGATATTCTCAGAAAATTCAAGATACACATTTTATTTGCGATGGAAATGTCTTTAATATACGATATTTTAATCAAAATCCTTAGAACCATTTTTGAAAAAAAAAAATTCCAAAAATCTTTCCATATAGGATAGTTGAGGGTGGGGAGATTTTTTTTGAAAATGTACGTGTCTGAACTTAAATACCAAGTTTGGAAACATGTCCCAAAACATGTATTTCCAGTAATATCTCGGTATCGAATTTTTGGGCGGAATACAATACTTCCTCTATGCACTATGTACAAAGTACGAGTAGAGAAAGTAAAGAGACAGCATTATTAGATTTGAATTTCAAACTTTCATTCATATTCGTAACTATATACTAGACGCGTTTTCCTGAAAGACATAACATCAATAATGCATCAGAGAGAGAGAGATTACGTTGTAAAGGGCCTATAAAAGGCCCGAGCACACCTGCTCGTGGCGAGAACCTATTTGACCAAGAAATATAACAACTTGTGAGAGGCAGAACATGCGATCAAGCAATTCCTGAGCCTGTAAAAAGAAAGCCATAAAACTGGTCATTAACCCACGTCTTCTTCTGTTATGTTGGTCATTAAATGGAGCAAAAACATAAGCCAAGGAAGATTCTGTACACGAGAGTTTGAAAAAGTATGTATTTATTTATGTATTCTCTGCAATTGGCAGAGTTAAATGTACAAAATTCACTTACAATAATAACCTTAAGTTAAATTAAGAATAGTAATACAACTAACATATTACAATGTTTCTTTTTAAATACCTGACTAATTATTCAGTACAGCAATACTTATGTCAATTACCAGCATGTTTATAAACAATTATTATGAAGCCTCAACATTAATACTGTTCATTACTAATATATTAATAATAATATACACTAATACAGTTTTGAGATCCTTAATTACGTCACAATATTTACTTTAATTAATATCTAACATTTATTCTCTTTAAATTGTCCCTAAACTTGTTTAGGGTCAGAGGGCAGCCCTGAAAGGCTGCTACAAGCAATTCATTCCATTCTTCAATGGTCCTATTAGCAAAAGAAAATGTTAGTTAATGTGAATAAGACTAAGGCAATGACTTTCAAAAAGGGTTTTGTTTATAGCAGGGAGGAGACTTGGACATATGCAGGACAGATACTGGACAATGTTAAATCTTTTGTGTACTTAGGACTCACATTCACAATGAACGGAAAATGGACAAAACACATTGACATCACGAAACACAAGGCAAGGACGGAAGCTCTCCGGATACGCTGCAGAATTCCGAATATCTCCATAACCTTAATGGAAACTGTATACGGAGCGACAGTTAGATCCACGATGACATACGGAGGAGAAATATGGGGGGTGGGAACAAACAGGGAATCTGGATCAAGTGAGGACCCAATTTTTGAAAGGAATTTTGGGTGTAGGGAGGGGTACGGCAAACTGCGGAATAATGAGGGAATTCGGGGCACATAGTGAAACGATAGAGTGCAAAATCAGAGCAGTTAAATATTGGCTGAGAATCGTTCACGGAAACCAATCTCTAATTAGGGCAGTCTGCTACCGTGAACAGTTGCGATAGGAAGGTAATTCGACGTGGGCATCAAAATTAAAGAAAGGGTTGGAAACCATTGGGATGGGAGACATTTGGATGGCGGGGCAGGAAAACAGGCGAAGTATTTGGAGAAAAATTAAGAACCGCCTCTGTAATATTGACAGACAGCAAATAATTGCGCAATGCACAGAGAAGGTGTCATTAGAAGTACAGTCTGGGCTGAAATCGGAGTGGGGTATGGAGCAATACATCAAAACAGGTACCAAACTCATTAGAGAGGGGCTCGCGTGGATTAGACTAGGAGCATGGAGGAGCACGAAAATTTCTGACGAAAATGGTACGAGAATCTGTCCCATTTGCGAGGAGGAAGAGTCGTGGACTCACATCTTGGCTAGATGTAGGGGTACGGAGGAATGGCGGGAAAAATATTTGCCGCGATTTTTTACCACTGCGAATGTAGGGATAGAAGCATGTTGGACGCTACTGGCAGGCACGGAAAACATGGACGGGCTAGGTAAATTTATACTTAAGGCAAGACAGCTGAGATCTGAGGAGGCTGCCAATAGAGAAGGGGGGGGAATAAGATCAACTAAACAAAAGTGACTACATTGTTCTGCATACATATATATTATGTCATACTTAGGTCACTGTTGTGCTAGGGTTGTATATATTATGTGTATATATGTCTTTTAAGTTTAATTTTCTATTATAAGAGGGTGCATTTATGAAGGTGTACTCTGTGCTGTAAATTTAAATTGCTATATTTGAATACCTTTGTCTTTTTATTTTCGGGTTCACTCTTAATTCTTTATTGTTGTTTAATAATGCTTTGGACTGTGTATTTCCTTTGTCTTTTTATTTTCGTGTTTACTCTTTTAATTATTTGTTGTTGTTGTTTTAATATTGCTTGTAATGTGTATTATAAAAGCACGTAAGGTCTGTGGACCCGTGCGATTGTTGAAATTCTATGTATGATATTGCTATGTCAATAAATACTTATTCATTCATTCAAAAGAAAATTTTCCTACATCGGTTCTGTACCTTCTACCCTTAATTTTATACAAATGATCGTTTCGTCCGTAGTATGCTGGGTTTCCTAACCTCTTTCTAACGTCCATTTAAACCAGTATAAGGTTTAAATAGTGCGACTAACCTATGTGCTTTACGCCTAACTTTTAGCGGCTCACATTTATTCTCTTCGCCTTTCGTAAGCCCAAAATCTTTACCTCTCTTTATGGATTTAACCGCCCGTCTCTGTATCAGTTTGATTAGCCCTGTATGGTCCCAGCATGTTACTCCATATCCCATAACTGGCTGCACTAAGGACTTGCAGGCAATTTCCCTGGACTTTGCGCTCCCCTTCTTCAGTGTTCCCATTACGAAGTGCAATGTCTTCCACACTTTCCTAGATGTAGAATTTATAAGTAAGTATAGTATATGTTTATATATATATATAAGTATGTATCTGCCTACTCCTTGAAGGTTTAACACAGGTTTGTACAAAGGTAACTCTAGCGAGCTACTGATTCCCGACACCAATCACGGTGGGGAAATTCTGGTGAGTCACACATACTGCGTTAAGTACCGAGTAAGTAAAACATAAGCACAGAAATATTATTTTCATAACACTTAATGCTCCACACGAACTGCAAATGGAATTACGAACTCAAAAGGTTCGAAATAAAGAGATTGCGAATCATTGTCTACGGATTCATTTTACAAATAAAGATTATTTACAACAATTTTAATGACAGGATTTGACTTCACGCGAGAAAGATTCTTTACAATGAAGTATATTAAAAATCTGATGTGTTCTATTCACATGACTTTCTCCACATCTCTGCAATAAATTATTATTAAGCGTTAGGCTTATGTTTACTTCACTCTAATGGAGAAAAAATTAGTAGAAACAGTCTTATTACTTACTTCCTTGTAGGTAGAGTGAAATTAAGGACTAGCATAGGTTAAAGTGATAGCGAAAAGCTGCTTGCTATGTAACTCAAGTTCCTTTGTTTGTGGACCGGAGCTGACAAATTCCTATATGAGAAGTTTTTCAAAGCTTATACCAAAAACAACGAATACCTCAAAAGCGATCAACTCCAAGAAAAACATGTATGTGACATAAATTGTGTGTTTTATCCTGATCTACATTTTTTGTGTAGTAAGTTTTTGTCTATCTCATACGGTTTGCCACTTGTACAAAATTCCGTAAAATTCCATCCAGAATAAAGTAGTCTTCAGAGGCTATTCCCAGAAAATTCAAGATATACATTTTGTTTGTTAGGTAAATATCTTTAATATACGATATTTTATTCAAAATCTTTAGTCATTTTTGATAAAATCAAAAATTTCGAAAAAAGTTCAATGTAAAGGGTAGTTGGGGTGGGGGGAATTTTCTCAAAATCTTTGTGTCCCATCCTTGGAAGATATCAAACTGAAATAACAAGTTTGGTATTCAACGGTCATCTTGTTTTTGAGTTATGCTGTCTACAGCACACACACGCGCGTACCTTTTGTAATTTTTTTGGATTAAGGGAAACTCAAAACATGTATTTACGGTGAAATCTCGGTATCGAACTTTAGGGTGGAATGCAATACCATCTCTATACACTATGTGCATAGTAAGTATAGAGAAAGTGAAAATAGATATCGCAGTTGACGATCATTTGATTCATCTATTAGTGCTCTGTACACAGACCAAATACAGAATGGACCGCAAACAACAGCCGCACAGTTTTAAGTCCTGCTGCTAGGAAAATGATTATGAGCGTTCTTTAACTTTGTCCACTAGGGAAAGAATATAAGCAACACATCATACCATTTTTAGACGATTTCTCAAAATCTGTTCTACGTCAAAAAAGTCTGATGCGCTACATTCATATTAGTTTCTCTACCTGTTGTGCAAACATACTATTCTTACAAAAGAGTATTCCTTTGTCTGTATCTGGTGTTTCGCTGCCGAGAATCCGCAGCAAATATATTATGAAGTTCCCTGAGACCGAAAAAAAAGCATTTTTAGAAAAATGTCCATGAGTGGACAGCATAGTTGGAAAACAAAATGACCCTACAATACAAAATTTATATTTAAGTTATTTATCTTCCAAGAATGCGACACGAAGATTTTCAATAAAATGTCACTATTCCACACTACCCTTTAGTTGGAATATTTTCTGTAAATGGTATTACTTTCTCTAGCCCCGTACATAGGAATAGCAAAGTATTGTATTCCACCCAAAAATTCCTTGTGGAGATTTCACCGGAAATACATGTTTTAGGAACTCCTGAATCCAAAAAAAAGCATTTTCAGAAACAGGTCCGTGTGTTTGTCTGTCTGTATGTGGGTCTGTGGGCAGCATAGCTCAAAAACGAAAAGACGGTTAATTACCAAACTTGGCATTTAAGTTTGCAATCTTCCAAGGACGCGAGACGAAGATTTTCAAGAAAATCTCCCCACCCCTAACTACCCTTTACGTGGAAAAATTTTCGAAAATGTTGTTTTTCTTAAAAATGGCTCTAACGGTTTCGATTTAAAATGTGATATTTTAAGTCAATTCTAACACAAATAAAATGTGTATCTTGAATTTTCTGGGAATAGCTTCTAAAGACCTGTTTATTTTGGAAGAATTTTGCCTAGTTATTTAGTATAGCTAGTAAACCGTAAGAGATAGACAAAAACTTACTTTACAGAAACAGTATATCTTGTTAAAATACACAATTTATGTCATATACATTTTTGTTTTCGTGGAGCTTACCGTTTTCGAGGTATTCCTTGTTATTAGTTTCAATTGTGAAGTACTTATACTTTTCTCAGACGGAAGTGTCCGTTTTTCTTTTGTTCTACTACTGCCCAAGCAAAGAAGTGATTTGCAGTGACAATCGTATAAAGACAGCTTTTAAAATATTTGACTATCACTTTAGCCTAGTGCATTTCCTTACTTCCATCCTACTTATAAGGAACTAAGTAATAAAATTCTGCTAATGTTTATCTTGATTGGGGTGGTGTTGAAAGAAGAATTATCTTTTGTGAGAGGTTTATAGACTAGCTAGAGAAAGTCATGTGAGTGTAAAAATGGCTCTAACGACTTTGATTAAAATGTCGTATATTAGAGATATTAACATTACAAGTAAAATGTATATCTTGAAGTTTCTGAGAATAGCTTCTGAAGACTTGTTCGTTCTGGGTAAAGTGTGCTGAAATTTGAGTAACTGGAAAATCTTAAGAAATGGACAAAATGTAGATCTTGTTAAAACACGCTATTTACGTCATATACACTTTTGTTGTAGAATTGGTCATTTCAGAGATATTCCGTGTTATTGGCTTTAATTTTAAGCTATTGTCAAAGGAATGCATCTTTCTTTCGTCTCCTAGTAAACAAAGAGAACGGAATTTCACATAGCAACCTTCTTTTAAAATAATTGACTATCGCTGTAGCCTTGTGTATTCACTTATTTCACTTCTACTTACAAGGAAAGAAGTGACCCTGCCCCACTCTTCTCCCAAAGTTTGGAATTACAGTGTGTGCGGTTGGAGACCAAGCCTCACAGTTGTCCCTTAACTAAGGTGTGACTCTCGACTTGGGATAGTGCCTCTCGGCCCAAGTACAGCGTTGTCTCTTGCTTGCTAACGGTTACTGTACAGTGGGAGGAGAGAGCGGTCCCGTGTTTTGGAGAAGATAGGAGTTGGACAGGTAGAGTCAGACTGAAAAATACAATGTCATAGCCGGGATTTGAACCATGGAACTCCCGATCTCTAGCCGGTTGCTCCTGTCCTACACACGGCTTGAGTGAAAGACAATATCTGCTAATGTTATCTTTTTTAACCTGAAGTAGGTAAAAGAATAATCTTTTGTAAGAAAGTTTTGTTTGCGGAACACTAGAGAGAGAGTGAATGAAACATATAAGATTGTTATTTAGAGGACCTCAAAACGTGTATTTTCAGTTGAAATCTCGGTAGAGTAATCTTGTATATCCTTTTAATAGAAAGTAAAATGTATTTTAATTCAAGGTATCTCAAAACAAATATTTCTGAAATCTCAGCTTCAGCAGAATAGCACGAATCTGCACAACTAAGCTGTTAGGAGGTTAGTTTGTAGAAGAGCGGATGTAGAAAGTCGTGTGAATGTAATATACGTTGAGAAGATTCTGAGAAACACTCCTGATGACGTAATGCAATTCAGGCCCTTCAGATTGCGTCACTCTTAGGTTAAAAAGATTAAAACAATACTGGAGAGGAACTTGTCTCTCTTCTTCTGGAGGTAATGCTTTCTAAATCCTTTAGAACCCTCCAAAACGTTTCCTCTTAGGACACAAAAGCTTTAGATTTGCTGCACTTTAAAACTCCTAATTGGGCGCCCTACAGCAGTTCGTTTACTTCAAAAGGTTTCTTTTAATTAATGCGTAAAAGTAACCCTTTTCTTGCTTATTCGACGATGTGACTGAGAGATCCAGTCTGCTGTCGTGCTATCAGAACATACGCTAGTGATTAAATCGTCTGTTACCTCACTAGTGTGTTCAATAGAAAATCACACTCGTAGCTTCAAAAAAGCGTTTGTATTTAGTGACCGTCGTCTCTTACAGTTAAAGTTTCAGATATATCCATCACGTGGCTTCGTTGCCATGGCGATTGAATCAACTATCTTGTGCTTATTTAAAAAGTTGATAAAGGAGTTTAGGGCGGTGATTAAACACTTCTGCTTGAAAGCCTCAACAAAAGCCGAGTTGGATGAAGTTCATGGCACATCTGCTCCTGCGTTTGTAACAATTTACTGAATGTAGCCTTAATCGTACATCCAGAAATGATGAACATTGTTCGGGACGTCCAGCAGAAGTGACTTCCTCTGAAATGCTTAACAAAATCCAGGATATCGTTTTGAGAGATCAACGAATTAAAGTTCGTGAAATAGTAGAGCACACAGGCACATTACAAGGTGCAGTGTTCTCAATTTTGCACCAAAAATTAGATCTGACAAAGGTCTCTACAAGATGACGGCCTCGTTTGCTCTCAATGCATGGTACTTTTCCCTCGCAATACTGACTAGTTTCTGCGTCGATACATAATTGTGGATGAAACATGGATACGCTACTACATTCCATTGACAAAAGTACAGTCGAAACAGTGGGATTTTAAAGGCTCGGAAGCAGGCAAAAGTGGTGAAATCTGCAGACAAGATGATGGTCTCAGTTTCTTAGAATGCACATGGAATGATCTACATTTGTTACTTGCAGAAAAGAATGACGATAAATGGAGATTATGCTTCGTTATTGTAACGGAGAAATCAAGAAAAGAAACACCCTCATCTGACAAAGAAAAATATTCTCTTCCATCAAACAGTGCAAGGGTGCACACCTACGCAGTTTCGATGGCGAAAATTGTAGAATTAAGGTTCGAAACACTACAACATCCACCACAGGGTGTTGTGTTGTAAAGCATGAACTACAGCTACCTTGTGCGCCTCGAGTTTCAGGACTTTCATTGCCCTAAACGCTGACCTCTTGTCCTTCACATGGCAATGATTCTTGAGGCGATTGCTCTAACCGGGCCCCTACTCCATCAAGCCTTTCTTCTGATAGCACACTGCGTCTTTACTTTCTCAACACGTACTATGTACATAGTGTATACAGAAGCTATTGCAGTCCACCCAAAAATTCGATACCGAGATTTCACCGGAAATATATGTCTTAGGGTTCCCTGTTTCCAAAAAAAGCTGTTTCACAAAAAGGTCCGTGAGTGTGTGCGTGTGACTGTGAACACAATACTTCAAAAGCTTAAGTCGATAAAATACCAACTTGGTAGTTAAGTTTAGTATCTTCCAGGAATTCGACACGAAGATTTTGAGAAAAATCTCCCACTCCCAACTACCCTATATATGGAACATTTTTTTAAAGTTTTTGATTTTCTTAAAAATGGCACTAACGATTTTGATTAAAATATCGTATATTAAAGATATTTATCTGACAAATAAGATGTTGTCTTGAATTTTCTGGGAATAGCCTCTGAAGACTACTTTATTCTGGATGAATTTTACGGAATTTTGCATAACTGCTAAATTGTAAGAGATAGACAAAATTGTACTTCACTAAAACTGTAGAGCACTTTAAAACGCACAATTTGTTGTATGAATTATTTTCGTGGAGTAAGTCGTTCTTTATATATTCCTTGTTATTGGTTTCAGCTTTGAAAAACTTAGACATTTCTCATACAGGAATTTGTCAACTGTCCACACAAACAAAGGAAATTCAGTCACATAGCAACCAGCTTTTGACTATCACTTTAACCTATGGTACTCCCTTATTTCGCTTCCTCTTACGATGAAGTAAGTAATAAAACTATCTCTGTTAATTTTTTCTCGATTAAAATGAAGTAAATAGAAGCATATACTTTTAATAATAGTTTGTTGCAGAGAAAGCCATGTGAATGGAAGACATCAGATTTTTTAACATATTTCGAGTTCACAAACGATGCTATAAGCTTGACTTTATTGACAAGTTCATGAACAGTTGTCCTGGTAGGAATTCGAACGAAGTTGAAATTCTCTACGACACGTTCTTGCAGAAGAGTATTTCACATACAGAAAATATGATGTTCCATCAACATGACTGTCTCTATATCTCTGCAACAAATTAAGTTGAAGAGCTTATTCTTCAATTTACTTGCTTCCTTGCAAGTAGAAGGGAGTAGCATAGGTTAAAGTGATTGTCAAAAGCTGGTTGCTATGGGACTTAAGTTCCTTTGTAAGTACAGGAGTTGACAAAGTCCTGTATGAGAAAGATTAAGCTTTTCAAAGCTGAAACCAAAAACAAGAAATATCCCGAAAAGGATAAACTATACGAAAAAATGTATGACATAAATTCTATGCTTTATCGTGATAAAAATTGTGTTGTAAGTTTTTCCCATCTCTTACGGTTTGGCAATTATGCAAAATTCCGTAGAATTCATCCAGAATAAAGTAGTCTTCAGAGACTATTCCCATAAAATTCAAGATGTTCATTTTGTTTGTCAGGCAAATATATTTAATATGATATTTTAATCAAAATCATTACAGCCATTTTGGAGAAAATCAAATTTTAGAAAAAAAAAAAGTCCATGTAGTGGGTAGTTTGGGGTGAGGGGATTTTTCTCAATCTTCATGTCGCATCCCTGGAAGATAATAAACTTAAATATCAAGTTTGTTTATTTGGGCGACTTTTCGTTTTTGACACACGTTATCGTGTTTCATTGACACACGGACACACGGACATTTTTCTGAAAATGCTTTTTTTAGTTACAGGGTACTCTCAAACGTATATTTCCGGTGAAATTTTGGTATCGAAATTTTGGTTGGAGTACAGTACCTTCTCTATACACTATGTAGATAGTACGTGTAGAGAAAGTAAAAATACGTTGTTCTAGAGTGTACTGAGCCATTAGTACTGGACAAATTATCACCAAGAGACATCACAATGGTACTCGCACAGACCTCTTTCCCTCGTCTCATCTTGCCGAGACCTAAACTTTGGTGCAACATTGAGAACACTGTCACATGTGTCAAGAGTTTAGTTTATATTATTTTAGTAATGTTTTATTAATTAAGAATTAATTAATCTGAATGTTTTGGGATTTCATTCTTACATATTCTTAGAAGAATACAAGTTTTGTTATAAGCTAATTAAGTAACAGGATGGAAGGGACTAGTCTCTTCCGATGTCAATCTTGGTGGACTTTTTGACGACACCAACTTCTGTTGGGCTACGTGCACATTCGCTCTTTTACGTGACACCGGATATTCTGGGACATGTAAGCATTCGGTGCTGATTAGCTAAGACCACCCACTTATCAAGGCCTTGGTTCTCACTATTAGGAGAACGGGATGCCCTTCCGGTATGTCGCCAAATCTATTTAAGGGACCACCAGGGAAACCTGTGCTACGTTTGTGCGTCTTGGGGTGACGCTCAACCACTTCCATCTCTCACTTTTCCTAGACTTATTCCTCAAACTAAGGCTTTATATTAGTAACCCGTAAGCGGAATGATTTTGCCCAGGATTAGTGGAATGTATTGCAGCCCCACCTTTATAAACCAAACATTCGCAACCAGCAAATCATTTCTTTTTTCCTAATACAGAGTGATTTATGTAGAACTGACACATTTCCTCCTTTAATTATTCCGTTGAAAATGCATTCAATGTCCCAATTTTAGCATAAAATTAAGCACAATGTCTTGGAGTTTCGATTCCTTGCTACTAGATGCGCAGATGTTTGTTATATTCCTAATTGCATTGTAAGCATCTGTTTCGACATTTTGTTCTTGTAGTCAACGTCAAAATTCAGTACGATGTAGAGCTGAGTCAAGGATATTTTCAGCAAGATGACGCTACATGCCATACATCAAACGAATCCATGAAGTTGCAAGTTTCTTTGACAACCAGATAATTTCCAGGAACCTGTGGCCACCGAGATCTCCGGATTTGACATCGCCGGACTTCTTTCTATCGGGTTACTTAAAAGACAGGGTTTACGCCACACGTCCCCAGACATTGGACGATCTGAAGCACAGCATCACAAAGGAGATTCAAGCTATTGACAACAGAGTCCTCCAACGAGAGGCCAGTACGACGTGTTGAGCTGTGCCTTATGCAGGATGGAGGACATTTTCAACATTTGCTATAGAGGTAACTAATCTCCCAAAATTCCTCTACAATAAGTGGTCGCTAGCATAACAGGTTTTGAAACAATTAATGAAAGAAAAATGTTTGAGCTCTATATAAATCCCCCTGTATATTAGCTTAATCCAAGTCCATTTGCTATCATTGCTCTATCATCTGCCTTCCTTTCACCACCTTAAAACAGTTATCCCCCATGTCGCAGAACTTTGTTCGCGACAGTGTCTGTGGCATTTTGATTCGTCAATCACTCAAAACTTTATCCTGGGTTTTGGAGAACGCACTGTATTGATTGGAAGAATCTCCGCTTGAGAAAGCAATTAGGAATTTAGAATTTCGTGCTCCATAAGACTCAGGGAATGGCAAAAGTAGGATCTGTAAAAGGATCACGTGTTTTCCTGTTCAGTACGTGCAGGACAAAACTCTTCTCATGCATTCCGCCTGCTGGGCACCAAGTAGGAAGCTACAGGTCCTGCTTTCAGTCCACTGATCAAAAATCTGATGTTACATTTGCATGACGTTCTCTACATATCTAAAACAAATTATCGTTAAAAAGCTTATGCTTCTATTTACTTAATGCTAATCGAGATAGTCTTATTACTTTCTTCCTTGTAAGTAGAAGCGAAACAAGAGAATAGCATAGGTTAAAGTGAGAGTCAAAAGCTGGTTGTTGTGGCTGAAGATCCCTTTTGCGTATGCACAGGAGTAGAAAAATGCCTGTATGAGAAAAGTATAAGTTTTTCAAAGCTGAAAGCAAAACAAGGAATATCTAAAAAACGATTAACTGCACGAAAAAATGTATATTACATAAGTGTGTTTTAACGTGCTCTACATTTTTTGGCTGGTAAGATTTTGTCCATCTCTTACGGTTTAGCAGTTATGCAAAACTCCGTAAAATTGATACAGGATAAAGTGGTCTTCAGAGGCTATTCCCTGGAAATTCAAGATATACATTGTATTTGGTATATAAAAATCTAAAGGTGATTTAAATGAAAATCGTTAGAGCCGTTTTTAAGAAAATCAAAATTTTCGAAAAAAAGTTCCATCTAAAGGGTAGTTGGAAGATACCAAACCTATATACCAAGTTTGGTATTCAACGGTCTTTTAGTTTTTGAGCTATGCTGTCCACACACACATACACGAAGCTTTTTCTGAATTTTTTTTTTTTTTTTTTTTTTTTTTTTGCATTCAGGGAGACTCAAAACATGAATTTGCGGTGAAATCTTGGGATCAATATTTGGATGGGATATAATACCTCTCTATCCACTACACTAAACATATCGGCTAGAGAAAGTAATAAAATACATTGCTCCTGGCTAACATTTACTCACTGTTCTTTGTATAAATACCTCAGTTTTATCTATCCCATCTCTATGCAGCTAATTACCCTTATAAATACAAGTTTATGCAGAAAACACGGCTATAAACTTTAGAGCAAGGAATAAAAACAGAAAAACCTCGCCTCTGACATGTAACTTTTTATTAGAGGCTAGGACTTGAGCTCGCCGTGCTGTTTAGACAACTTCTCCATCAACTGAGTGTAGCAGTCACTATAACCACAAGGCGCGCTTTGAAATGTACCACGCTTCTGTTTGTTTTCTTCTCTTTCAGATACAAGCTTTAGAGCAACCCTTCCGGAAATAATTGGTTATCTCTGCTTTGAATTAAGTCTTTTATTTTGTAAAACACACACTCATTTTTCCTTAGTAAAGGAAGTCAGTGATAAATAGTGTGCTATATTTATTAGTGTATTCATTTGTAAGAAATTGTGGTTCATAAAATAAAAATAAAAAAAAGAGTTTTATCTATGGACGCTCTTAAACTGCTGCGGTTCTCAGCGTCCCATTATATACTAGGCATGAAAAATCGCTTAATTTTGCTCAGAGGCCTCTTTATCAGGCTTGAGGTTCTTTTTCGTGCCGTAAATCTACGATACGGTACCAACGGTTTTACTTCCCTTCCGCAGGAAGCCATGCTAAGGATTTTTACACACGAAAAAATCCATGGTCCTCAGCCGGGTTTGTACCCGCAACCTTGGGTACATGAAGTTAGCAAGATAACCATTACACCACGGAGGGTGATAGGAAACATTAAGATGTGATTATTTTAACTTTGTTTCATATTTATTTTGTAGCTTAACGTCCTTTAACCTGGTTGGTCAATGGACGATGAATGAAATTGGTGAAATGAAGTTCAAACGATCTCGGGGTCCATGGAGCTTAAAGCTACTCGACATTCGTCTTCTCAGGATAAGGGAAACCCAAAAAATAACCTTATCCGGATAACTTGCCCTAAGCCAGATTCGAACACACGTGAATATGAAGCAGACACGCTACCACCACACCATACAGGCGGGCTATATATTGTTATTATTAAACACATACAAGGGTATAGGTGATTATACTTTCTCTAGCCTGTATGAATGATATGCATAGTGGATAGAGAATGTATTGTATTACAACCAAACATTTAATGTCGAGATTTCACCGGAAATAGCTTTAGGAGTCAGAAAAAAGCATTTTTACAAAAAGGATCGCATGTGTTTGACTGTGGAAAGCGCAGCTCGAAAACGAAAAGACCATAAATAACCAAACTTTCTATTTGTGTGGCATCTTCCAAAGATACGATACGAAGATTTTTAAAAATTCCCCCAACTCCAAACTACCCTTTACATAGAAACCTATTTGGAAATCATTTCAGAAAATTGGCTTAACGATTTTAATTAAAATACCGTTTATTCAAGTTACTTAGGTCACAAATAAACACTATATATTGAATTTTCTGGGCAAAGCCTCTCAAGATTAATTTTGTTCAATTTAGCATATTTGTTAAACCGTAACAGAAAGTCAAAACTTACTGCATAAAAATTTTAGATCTCGTTCAAACACAAAATTTCTGTGATATACGTTTTTACTTTCTCTACACATACTATTATATAGTGTATAGAGAAGGTATTGTAATGCACCAAAAAATTAGATAACAAGATTTCACCGGAAATATAAGTTTTAGGGTCCCCTATATAAAAAAAGCATTTTCAGAAAAAATGCCGTCTCTGTATATGTGTGTCTGTGTATCTGTGAACATGTTAGCTCAAAAACGAAAAGTCGGTAAAATACCAAAGTTGATATTTAATATGAGTATCTTCCAGGGATGCGACACAAATATTTTGAGAAAAACGCACCCCAAACTACCCTTTATATGGAATTTTTTTCGAAAACTTTTATTTTCTCAATAATTGCATAACGATTTTGATTAAATTTCGCATATTGAACATATTAACCTGACAAATAAAATGTATATCTTGAATTTTCTGGGAATATCCTCTGAAGACTACTTTATTCTGGACGAATTTTACGGATGTTGCATAACAGCTAAACCGTAAGAGATGAAATGTAGAACATGTTAAAACACAATATTTATGTTATATACGTTTTTTTCGTGGAGATAAGCGTTTTTTTAGATATTCCTTGTTTTTTATTTCGGCTTTAAAAAGCACACACTTCTCATACATGAATTTGCCAATTCCTGTCCATAGAAACAAAGGAATATGGCACACAGCAACCAGCTTTTGACTATCACTTTAACCTATCACTACCTCATTTCGCTTCTACTTACAAGGAAGTAGACTGTAATAAAACTGTTTCTGCTAATTTTTTTCTCGATTAACGTGAAGTAAATAGAAGTATAAGCGTTTTAACAATAATTTGTTGAAGAGATGTAGAGAAAGTCATGTGAATGGAACACGTCAGATTTTTTTATCTAGTGATATATTCCTTGTTATATTCAATTTTTAACCAGATTAGAGCTTTTCTGAAAGTGAAGTGACGATTCGTTGTTTTGCTGCAGGCCAAGCAAAGCGAGCCGAGCTTTGGCTGTTGATTCCTTCTATCTACAAGAAAGCATTTCCAAGCCTTGACCAGCATATAAATAAAACAATAATAGTTTGTAAGGAAAATTGTTTGTGTAAGAGGTAGAAAAAGTCATGTGAGTGGATCATATCACATGACTTTTACATTCAAAGGGTCCACACATGCTGTCTTGGAGCGCTGAAATAGAATTAACAGATAGAATTCTACCAATAATACATTTGTGTTTACATTAGTGAGAAAAGTTTGATGCGGGTTGCCTAATCAGTAGGCCATGCTTGTCATCTGATGGAATGGCTTTGACATCTAGCCTCAGTTATATTTCACTTTCAAACACAAAGGAAGCCAATGAAACAAAACAAACAAGCTCTTTGGAATAGGTACACATTATATATACACGTTTAAGGCTTCCTATATCCAAAAATCTGATGAGGTCCATTCCTATTAAAAAGCTAGCTTTTCCTCTATCTATTCTGCAAACAAACTATACTATCAGGAGATAATTCTTTTAGCTAGTATTGCTAATCAAGATAAATATAAACAGAAACAGTTTTAGTTATCAGTTCTTTACAATTAGAAGGGAAATAGGAAAATACACTAGGCTAAAGCAACTATCAACTTTTTTAAAAGCTATCACTTTGCGATTATCAGATAGAGGAGCAAAACAAAAAGAAACCTTAAGCGGATGAGAATTTCCCGTTTGGGAAAATTTTAAAATTGAAAAAAACACGAAATATCTCTACAAAAAAAATCTTATGTGTTCCATTCAAATGACTTTCACACATCAACCGTCTTTAAAGGACAAGGCTATCGCTTTAGCCTGTGCAGTTTCTTATTTCCCTTCTACTTAGAAGGAAGCTAGTAATAAGACATTATGTGAATGGAACACATCAGATTCTTAATGTCCTTGTGTGCACCAATATAACAGCTTCATTCCATTATGCGACAGATTTTATGCACATGAGTAGAAGTATGAAAATCTGATGTGTTCCATTCACATGACTTTCTCTTCATCTCTACAACAGCTTATTCTTAAAAAGATTATGCTTCCATTTATTTCATTTTAATCGAGGAAAAATTAGCAGAAATGGTCTTATTACTTGCTTCCTTGTAAGTAGAAGCGAAATAAGGGAGTACCATAGGTTAAAGTGATAGTCAAAAGCTGGTTGCTATGTGACTGAAGTTCCTTTGTTTATATGGACAGGAGTTGACAAATTCCTGTATGAGAAAATTATAAGTTTTTTAAAGCTGAAACCAAAAACAAGGAATATCTCAAAGTATCAACTCCACGAAAAAAATGTATACGACATAAATTGTGTATTTTATCGCGATCTACATTTTTTGTGTAGTAAGTTTTTGTCTTTCTCTTACGGTTTACCAGTTATGCAAAATTCAATAAAAATCATCCAGAATAAAGAGCTCCTTTCCAGAAAATTCAAGATACACGTTTTATTTGTCATGTAAATTTCTTAAACATAAAAAATTTTAATCAAACCCCTTAGAGCTATTTTTGAGAAAATCAAAATTTTCGAATTTTTTCCATGTAAAGGTTAGTGGGGGTGGGAGAATTTTCTTCAAAATCTTCTTGTTGCATCCTTGGAAGATACCAGGTTTAGTACTTAACGGTCTTTTCGTTTTTGAGCTTTGTGGTCCACAGGTACACACGCACACGGAATTTTTCTGAAAATGCTTTCTTTTTTTTATTCAGGGGGTCCTAAAACATGTATTTCCGGTGAATTCTCGGTATTGAATTTTTGGATGGAATACAATACTTTCTGTATACACTATTACATAGTACGTGAAGAGAAAGTAGAAAGGTTTTGTGATACAAGTGTGTATAACGTGAAACTCTTGTGAATGTAACAGCAGATGTTATTTTGTAAAAGATGAATCTCATCATACGGAGACAATGATAGCGTGGGGACGGGTAGAGGAGCTGCGGTGGAAAGTATTGACCTAAGAGACCAGGTTTTCAAACAGCTTCACTCTCTCTTGTGCTATGAGGTATGAGAAATTACACATTCATGAGACGTTCCTAGGGGAACCTCTCAAAGAAGTGTGTACACTCGCCTACATCAGTTTTGCGCTTCTAGTTTGGATGTTACGTGATTGTTGTGGGCGTGTGATTTTTACTTTCTCTGTACGTACTATATACATAGTGTATAAAGAAGGTATTGCAGTCCACCAAAAAAATCGATACCAAGATTTCACCGCAAATATAGGTCTTAGGGTCCCCTGTATCCAAAAAAAGTAGTTTCAGAAAAAGGTTTGTGTCTGTGAACACGATAACTCAAAAACGAAAAATCGATAAAACACCAAACTTGGTATTTAAGTTTAGTGTCTTCCAGAGATGCGACACGAAGATTTTGAGAAAAATCCCCCCACCTCAAACTACCCTTTACATGGAGCTTTTTTTGAAAATTGGCTCTAACGCTTTTGATTAATATGTCGTATATTAAAGATATTTACCTGACAAATAAAATGTATATTTTGACTTTTCTGGGAATAGCCTCTGAAGACTACTTTATTCTGGTTGAATTTTACGTAATCTTGCATAACTGCTAAACCGTAAGAGATGGACAAAAACTTACCACACAACAAATGTAGAGCACTTTAAAACACACAATTTGTGTAACATGCTATTTTTCGTGGAGTTGATTGTTTTTGAGATATTCCTTGTTTTTGGCTTCAGCTATAACAAACTTACACTTTCCTCATACAGGACTTGGTGAACTCGTGTCCATACAAACAAAGGAACTTCAGTCACAGAGCAACCAGCTTTTGACTGTCACTTTAACCTATGCTACCCCCTTATTTGACTTCTACTTACAAGGAAGCAAGTAATAAGACTATTTCTGTAAATTTTTTCTCGATTGGTATTAAGTAAATAACAGCAAAAGCTTATTAACAATAATTTGTTACAGAGATGTAGAGAAAGTCATGTGAATGGAACATATCAGATTTTTCCCAACCCGGAGCTTTCTTTCCGAAAACGTCTCGTACTTCCGTTTACCAAAACTTTGGGGTTCACTTTGTTTAATTCAATAAGAGGCCGGGTATGCGCGTAAAACTGACGATAAGGTAATTCTGCCAACATTAAGTAAAGAAAGGCACTAGAGGAATCAAATCCATAGGCACGATTTTATTTTCAATACTATGTACGAGGGTTGTTTTTGTTTTTTCTCTCCAACATCCGATATGCTATAAATAAAAGACAAGTTCTTGGAAAACAATTACTTTATTACTAAAAGTTTTGTACACTTATGGTTACTTTTCAACATAATCACCTAAAAGATCGAGACATTTATCGTACTTGTGCACAAGCTTTGCAATACCCGCTTCAAAAAATGTTGCCGCCAATGATTTCAAATAAGCATTGACGTTGTTTTGAAGATCTTGGTTGGTTTGAAAGTGCTGCCCTCCTAGCCACGTCTTTAGTTCAGGGAAAAGGTGAAAGTCGCTGGGTGCCAGGTCAGGACTGTACGGTGGATGATCGAAAATGTCCCATTGAAATTGTTCAAGGAGCCGATGGGTTGTGTGGACGAGCGTTGTCATGGATCAACACAATTCCTGAAGTCAGCATTCCTCTTCGTTTGTTTTGAATGACTCTCCGCAAACGTCGTAAAGTACGAAGAAGTGAACCAAGCTCAATCATCTTTTGTAAGAATAGTTTGTGTATGGAGCAACTAGAGAAAGCTAAGAGAGCAGAACACGTCAGATTTTTACTTTCTCTACACGTACTATACATACTGTATAGAGAAGCTATTGTATTGCATCCAAAATGTCGATACCGAGATTTTACCGGGAATGCGTGTTTTGGGACACCCTGAATTCAAACAAAACATTTTTAGAAAAAGGTCCGTGTGTGTCTGTGGGCAGCATGGCACATAAACGAAAAGACCGTTAAATACCGAATTTGGTATTTACGTTTGGTATCTTCCAAGGATGAAACACCAAGATTTCCAAGAAAATTTCTCACCCCAACTACCCTTGACATGGAACATTTTTCAAAAATTATAATTTTCTCAAAAATGACTAACGATTTTGATTAAAATACATTGTGTTAAGGTTTTTTTATGACAAACGAAATGTATATCGTAGATTTACTGAGAAAAGCCTCTGAAAAACTCTTCATTCTGGAAGACTTTCATGTAACTGGCAAACCATAAGAGTTGGACAAAAGCTTAAAATATACGTCTTGATAAAACACACAATTTATGTAATATACTTCTTTCGTGGAGTTGGCCGTTTTCTAGATATTCCTTGTTATTTATATCAGTTTTAAAATACTTGGTAACGGGAACTTGTCAACGCTTCGCCATGAATTTCAATTTTTTTTTTTTTCGAGTTGAGTGTAAAGCCCCAATCTACAGGCGACAGAGGGGCTGGATCTTTCAAGTGTGGGGGTCACCATTCACTGGCAATACCCACCAAAACACCACTCCACAGGAGAGAATTTAGGGTGTGGGAATGCAGCAGTACCGCTGTTGCACCTGCGGATTCATGGAGCTGGTGTGTTGGCCGGCCATAGGTCACAGCCAGAACGTAAACAGGGCCGAAGCCGGAGCCCTGATTGCGCCCTTGGAAATTCGTGGTGAGGATTTACATAAATATTACATGCTTATATATCTGTAGCCCTGTAACTAAAAGGACATAGTCAGTGTAACATTTGCTGCCCTTTCGGATATAGTCATAGGTGTATTTTGTTGTGTCTGAAGGCCTGTAACATAAGGACATGGTCGTTTAAAATATTATTTTTAGGATATATTCTAAGCTAGTTATATTTCTTCAACATCTGCTGCTCTATCTGGCATAGTGTAAGCTATTCAAGCAGTTGTGTTCAGCTCTGTAACAGAAAGGACGTAATCATTATGCAGAGAGTTCATTGGTTGAGCGTGGTCTTATTTAGTGGTCACCCAACCAAGTAATGGCCAGGCCCAATACTGTTTTACCTGGAATAAAATCTTATTCTAAGCACATTATATTGGACTTCAATCCCAAAGCAACCACATTTTAAAAATTTTGACTGTCAGTTTATCCTAGTGTATTTTCCTTCTACTTACAAGGAAGCAAGTAATAAGACAATTTTGGTAATGTTTAACGCCCGATTTTACTGCTCTGGCACCGCAGGCGATGACACTGATGAGACATGAAGTTGGGGCCCCGGTGGAATGAGATGGCGGGGGAACCCGGAGAAAACCCGCCCCTGCGTCACTTTGTTCACCACAAATCTCACATGCGGTCGCTTGGGATTGAACCCGGGCCGTGTGACCATTCGGCCACGGCGCGGCCATAAAGTAGATAATGTTTTTGCTGGCGACTGTACATTATTTAAAACGTCATCAGGCCGCCGTTAGCTTGGACAGCACAGAACTCAGATAAATTTTTCACTGATGAGGAAATGAGCTTCCTTTTCCATCTCCTGCAAAGAACCAAGTGAGGCGAGGAAATAAATTCCTCCCACACGCGATAAAAGCAACTGCTCCATCACTAAGCTATTGCTCAGGCGACTGTATTATCTAAACAAAAGTACAATGTATACCTTCAATAAATTTGCAATAGAACTTAAATAGCGAAGTTCAAGACCATACAACACACTTCTTGAACATGGTGTGTGTTACATTGACATAAATCTACCTATCCTGCGGCAACCTAAAACTCCTACGAGGCGGAGTCCCCAAAGGCTCTGTCTTATCACCCACCTTGTTTAGCCTCTTCATGGCAGATTTCCCTACAGTGCAGGGCGTCCACATGGCCCAGTTTGCTGATGACGTCCTGCTCTACCACACTGACAGGAACATAAACAGAGACACCTTTGTCTCGTCCAGGACTGGTGCAGACAGTGGCGGATGTCCCTTAGCCCGGGCAAAAGTCATGCTGTTCTATTCACCAGAAAACGCCCCGCTGTAGCCCAGATACCCAACTTTTCCTACCAGGGCCAGAGCATAGAGTGGGGAAATTCCATCAAATACCGGGTGTCACTCTTGATAAGGGCCTAACTTTTCGTGAACACGTCGGACAGAGCGAAGGGGGTGCTGGCCTCCCTTTACCCTGTTCTGGCCTCCCCTGCCGGTCCACTTAAAGTTACGTCTTTTCAAGGCGCCTACAGTCCCTCTGATGCTCTACACCTGCGAAGTGTGGGGCATGGCAGCAGACTCCTGGATTCTCTGGTTACAGCGGATACAGAATAGAGGACTCCGTTCCATATATTCTGTATGTCGACGTTTCCCAATGAGGCTACTACGTGAAGCTTCGGCCCTCCCATATGTGGAGGATGTAATTAGGCGCCGGGCTCAAAAATTCCACACCAGATTGGGCGAAAATGAGAACGCACTTGTCAGATCGCTGGGGGAGTACTTACCCATTGAACGCCGGTGCAGGCGGTATCGGGTTCCCCGCCTGGCTTGCGGGCACCCCCGGTAACAATGGCTTCAAACCAGCCAACAGCAAATTAGCTGAACTAAGTACTCCCCTCTCCCAATATTGGGAGCGGTCAATCAAAATTCTCCAACAAACACAAATTTAATCAAAGCAAACACCAACGGAGCAGAGGAAAAGAATGCTGCATCTAAAAATGCAACCGTTTGAAGAGTCTATCTACCGTTACCTCCTTAACATCATCACCTGAAACCTGACAATATCACCATCCTGTGGTTAGGATAGGTACACAGAAGCTATACCTAGGCTCACCACGAATCTACCAAATCACTGACGGACGGCAACCTATTTTTGAAAAAAGATAATTCTACTATTTACTTCATGATAATCGAGATAAACATTGTCAGGAGTTGTCTTATTACTTGCTTCCGTGTAAGTAGAAGGGGAATAAGGAAATACACTAGGTTAAACCGAGGGTCAAATATTTTAAAAGCTGGTTACCATGTCTTTGTAATTCTTTTGTTTGCATGGCTAGGTGACAAATTCGCATAAGAGGAAAGTATTTTAAAGCTGAAACAATAACAAGAAATATCTCAGAAACGGCTAGGTCTACAAGAAAACAGTATATGGCATAAATGACGTGTTTTGACGAGATTTACCTTTTAGTAAAAGTTTCGTGTTTGTCTTACTGTTTGCCAGTTATACAAAATTCATCCAGAATGAAGCGGCCTTCGTAAAAAATTCAATATTACTTTTTGTCATTTAAGTACCTTTTATATATGCCATTTTAATTAAAATTAAGTCATTTTTAAAACAAAATGTTTCGACAATTTTCCCATATAAAGGGCATGGCGGATTTTTGTGAAAACCGTCGCATTACATTTGGGAGATACTAAACTTAAATATCAAGTTTGGTATTTTACAGACTTTTCGTCTTTGACCAATGTGCCCAGACACAGATAAACACACAATCACCCTGACCTTTTCCTAAAATGCTTTTTTTTTTTTTTTTTTTTTTTTTTTCATTCCGGAGCTCTGAAGATATGTATTTCCAATGAAAATTCAGTACCGAATTTTTGGGCGGAATGCAATACCTTCTGTATACATTATGTACATAGGTAGAGAATGTAGTGTATTCCATCCAAAACTTAAAAAGTCGAGATTTCATTGGATATAAATGTTTTGACATCGCCTTAAACTATTAAAAACATTTTTTAGAAATTGTGTCAGTGTGTGGGTGTCAATGGCGTAGCTCAAAAACGAAAAATTCGTTAAATACAAAACTTTATATTTAAGTTCAGCATCTGCCAAGGATGCGCAAGAGTATATTAAAGAAAAGCCCCCACCCCAAATCATACACAGAACATTTTTACAAAAATCTGATGTGACTTTCTCTACATCTCTGCAACAAATTATTGTTAAAAAGCTTATGCTTCTATTTACTTCATGCTAATCGAGAAAAATTAACAGAAATAGTCGCTTGTAAGTAGAAGCGAAATAAGGGAGTGCCATAGGTTAAAGTGACAGTCAAAATCTGGTTGTTATATGACTGAAATTCCTTTGTTTGTATGGACAGCAGTTGACAAATTCCTGTATGGAAAAAGTATAAGTTTTTCAAAGCTGAAACCAAAAAACAAGGAATACCTAAAAAAACGGTCAACTCCACGAAAAAAACTGTATATTACATTAACTGTGTGTTTTAACGTTGTCTACATATTTTGTGTGGCAAGATTTTGTCCATCTCTTACGGTTCAGCAGTTATGCCAAATTTTGTAAAATTCATCCAGAATAAAATAGTCTTTAGAGGCCATTCCCAAAAAATTCAAGATATAGATTTTATTTGTCAGGTAAATATCTTTAATCTACGATATTTTAATCAAAATCGTTAGAGCCATTTTTAAGAAAATCAAAATTTTCGAAAAAAAAGTTACATGTAAAGGGTAGTTAGGAGTGGGGGGATTTTCTTGAAAATCTTCGTGTCGCATCCTTGGAAGATACCAAACTTAAATACCAAGTTTGGGATTTAACGGTTTTTTCGTTTTTAAGCTATGCTGTCCACAGACATACGGACACACACGGACCTTTTTCTGAAAATGCTTTTTTTGGATTCGGGGGGACCCAAAACATCTATTTCCGGTGAAACCTCGGTATCGAATTTTTGGGTGGAATGCTCTACACACTATGTCCATAGTACGTGTAGAGAAAGTAAAAATGACATTACTTGAAAAACGACCTAAGATTTTAAGTCAAATATATGTATTTAAAATAGCTTATGCCCAATACAATGTATATTAATATGAATTTTCTGGGGATTTCCCCTGAAGTCCTAGTTACACTATATGACTTTCGAATAAGACTGGTAAGCTATAAAAGGTAGAGAAATTTTTTGTGGAGATCGCCATTTCGAAGATATTCTAGTTATTGGTTTGTTTTAAAATACTGTAACAAATGTGTTTATTGACTCAAAAATCAGTCTTTGTCTTACTGTTGGAAGTAATGCCCTCAACGTTTCGGCGACAGTTTACGGATACTCGCCATCTATGGGTCGCGCACCACTAGGTGGTTACACGACTCGGTACAGTTCACAACACTGACTTGGAGTTCTTCCTCATTTATAGCTAGAAAATAACGTAAATGAAGTTCCCGGAAGCTTCTGGAAGCCGAAAAGCCTCGACAAGCGTGTTGCTGAAGGTTCCGATTACCGCCGTATCGCTCTTCCTGTTGACGCATGCAACTGCGATGCCCCACATATCCGTGCTCCTGCCGGCTTGGTCACATACCTGGACAGAATTGTCACAATACTTTTCATTTTCGTTTTTCTCTATCCTTGTCAAAGAAAGGAACGGAATTTCCATTTAGCGTGGAGTAGTTAGAAGAACCATGTTTTACTTTCTCTACACGTACTATGTACATAGTGTGTAGAGAAGGTATTGCACTCCACCCAAAAATTCGATACCGAGATTTCACCGGAAATATATGTTTTAGGCTCCCCTGTATCCAAAAAAAGCATTTTCACAAAAGGTCCGGATGTGTGTCCGTGTGACTGTGAACACGATAACTCAAAAACGAAAAGTCGGTAAAATACCAAACTTGGTGTTTAAGTTTAGCATCTTCCAGGGATGCGACACGAAGATTTTGAGAAAAATCTCCCAAACCAAACTACCCTATACATAGAACTTTTTTAGAAAAGTTTGATTTCCTTAAAAATGTCTAACGATTTTGATTAAAATGTCAAATATTAAGGATATTTACCTGACAAATAAAATATATATCTTCAATTTTCTGGGAATAGCCTCTGAAGACTACTTTATTCTGGACGAATTTTACGCAATTTTGCATAACTGCTGAACCGTAAGAGATGGAAAAATAAACTTACCACACAAAAAATGTAGAGCGCTTTGAAACACACAATTTATGTTATATGCATTTTTTTCATGGAGTTGATGGTTTTTGAGATATTTATTTTTATTGTTTTCAGCTTTGAAAAACTTATACTTTTCTCATACAGGAAATTATCAACTGCTGTCCATACATACAAACAAAGGAAGTTCAGCGACATAGCAACCAGCTTTTGACTATCACTTTAACCTATGGTACTCCCTTATTTCGCTTCTACTTTCAAGGAAGCAAGTAATAAGACAATTTGTGCTGATTTTTTCTCGATTAGTTTGAAGTAAATAGAAGCATAAGGTTTTTAAGAATATCTTTTTGCAGAGAAGTAGAGAAAGTCATGTGAATGGATCACATCAGATTTTTAAGAATAACTTGGTGCTTGTGTTTTTATTTAATTCAGAGTGCCTCAAAGCGTTTTATTTCCAGTGAAATGTATCGAATATTGAATGGACAATAGTTCCTCTACTTACTGTACTAGTAGATAAAGTATAAACACGCATTCAAAATGAAAGCAACAGTTCAATAGATACTGCAGAATTGATGTGTTGGGATATTTTCGTTTAAGTAAAACAGAAGTAGTCTGGCAGATAAATGGTGGTGCTTCTCGACGAAGAAAATAAATGGAATAAAAAAGTGATTCAGATCAGCTTCTTGCAAAGATTCATAAATCTTGGCGCGGGTTTGGAACCCAATCTGAGGAGAGGAAGTTATCTGCGTTGAGTCATCTGCAGAGAAATTTATTTTCAGAACTGTGCTAGCGCTTCGGGGAACAAGGGCATAAACCCACCCCCACTTAGGCGTAACTTCAAGTCTCTTCGTATCAGAGTGGTTAGACTGCCCGGGTTCGATCCCAACCGACCGCATGTGCGATTTGTGGTGGACAAAGGGGATTTTCACCGGTTTCCCCCGCTATTGCACTCCACCGGTGCTCCATCTTCATTACATATATCACCAGTGCCATCGCCTGCGGTGCCACAAGTAGCAAACCGGACGTTAAACACTACAAAAGAACACGTTTGGAGTCAAGACTGAGAGATTCAATGCCATAGCGAGGATTTGAATCACGGATCTCCTGGTCTCTAGCCGGATGCTCTGCCACTGAGCTACCATGGCAACATGTCTTTAATCTATACAAATTGACCATAATAGTTGGCTAGGCTATGAATCCTGGGACTTAAAGTATTTGCAAGATTGAAAGTCGCCATTGGGGTTGTCATCTCAAAATAGTTTGAGATCACCTTGTGGTTTACCGGGAAACATGCGACTAAGTTTGGGGAATTTAATGACATGCCGGCATCTTGCCGTAGTAGCTCAGTGGTAGGGCAACTGGCCACAGACCGGGAGATCCGCAGGTCAAATCCAGGCTATGGCATTGAATTTTTCAATCTGACTCTAGCTATGCAACTCCTGTGTGAAATTAATACTAATGCAGTATGTTAACCGAGCTCAGGCGTTTGGTCTGGGACTGGCATTCCTGAAGTCCGGGTTCACTCCCTATTGACCGCGCACTCTTGACCCTGGTTTTCCTGGGGTCTCTAAGGCTTGTTTATTTATTTGGGTTGGCCCCGCCTCCACCAACCCCGGTGGCGATCATCCTAAAGGGATCTACATCGCCTCCCCTACCATGCACTAACTACTCTAGTAGGATGGGTGGTAAGGTGAAGTCAGGTACCGCCGGAGCAAACCTGATGCTAGTGGGTGACTACTAAAAAGATACCATGCAGGCAGAGTGGGTTTAGGTACAGGCCTTGGCAAGTAGCCCAGACCTGGATCCTGTTACATGCTGAGGGCAGGATAATTGGGGTAGGCATCATGCTTAAAAATTAACTGTGGAGTACATGGCCTTATCCTGGAGAGGGAACTGCATTGTCATGTCACAGCGTTTGCTGCCCGTCCTGAAACACATGCACACTGTGTTAACATGCACAGTTATATGGATATATAGGATAGGGATATACAACTTCATTTTATTATCATTATTATTATTATTATTATCATTATTATTCAACATATTCCAGCATTTCATTTCCTTTCTTCATCTTTCAGGTCGGCTGCAGGTGTGGCTTTATGCTTTGCAGGTAGATGGCACGGTTGCTTGCGCTGATTGAGACTAGGTGCCATAGTGGAGGCCTCTTTCCGGCCCCCCGGCGCCTACATAGCCTACGTGGCGCGCCAGGGCTACCATCTAGTGACTGTTAGGGACTTCCGAGCGTCTCTGCACTTAGCTCCGTCGTTTCCAGTGTGCTGATCTGTGGTTTATTCTCCTCTCATTCATTCCCCGGGGGGTTAGAAATAGATCAAGTTGCCGAGGTATAAATGTTAAAAAGCATAAAAGTATAAAAATTCATACAAACAATTCCGGATAATAGTATGCAGATCTTTGAAAAGACAATGAATATAAGTCAACCAAACTCGCTCAGAATTCATGGCAGTGAATTACAAGATACATCTTTACTGTATCGAAGGAAAAAGCTCTCCTCAAAATATGTTTGAATCATCCACAAGTTTATTCAATGTCGAGCGTCTACCCTTTCGTATTTTTGACATTTTATAATTTGCATTCTTCCAACGTTCACTGGTTTATCTACTAGCAGGAACTGAACGAGGCAAGGCAGTAAGCAATACTAGATAGTACAACAGGTTTAAATACGGGCTGTAGAGACCACGCCTACTGCACTACGCCATAATGCACAGAAACCTCAATCCGGACCCAGCTCTACTTAAAATGAAACTCGCTCAAGTATTGAACGATATGCATTCCCAATATCCTTTTTATATCTGTTGGTCCCGTGAATTGAAATTTCCAGAAGCCGTACCGCAGGTGCTCACAAACTCGCTCCGGCGCAACAATGCGAGCTTTGACGTTAAAGTACCGTCCAACAGAACACGTTTTAACTAATGCACAACTGTAACAATAGACACCAACAATCAGTTATGACTTACGAAGCAAGCCGTACATCCACGTTCGGAGATTATAAAAGCACGGTGTAGTCGCATTCTTCTATACAGACATTAAATTACTTGTTTAGTTCCTAGAAAAGACAGAGTTAAATTATGAAGCTATTCCATGTTAGCTATGTTTAAAATTACCACGTAACGCTGATTCGCGCCGTAGCCTGTGTATCACGTTAGCTACGCACTGTAGAACATGACATGGCTCATACATTTCATATAAGTATTACAATGATGGGAGTTTGTATCCGAGATTGCTATGCTTAACAATCTGATGTATTCCATTCACATAACTTTCTCTACTTCTCTGTAATAAATTATTGTTAATCAGCTTATTCTTTTATCTACTTCATGCTAATCGACATAAACAATAACAGAAACTGTCCTATTACTCAATTCCTTATAAGTAGAAGGGAAATTATGGAATTGCTAGGCTAAACCGACAGTCACATGTTTTAAAATGCGGTTGCTGTGGGATTAAATCCGTTCCTTTCCGTAACCAAGGGTTGCAAGTCAAACCCACAACAACAAATACCTCCACAAAAAAAATGTATATGACATAAATTATGAGTGGTATCGTGATCTACATTTTTGTGCATTGAGTTTTTACTTTCTCTACACGTACTATGTACAAGTGTATAGAGAAGGTATTGTAATGCTCCCAAAAATTCCATATCGTTATTTCACCGGAAATATGTGTGTTAAGGTCCCCTGTATCCAAAAAAAAAAAGCATTTTCGTAAAAATGCCCGTGTGTGTCTCCGAACACGATAACTCAAAAACGAAAAGTTGGTAAAATACCAAACTTGGTATTTAAGTTTACTATCTTCCAGGGATGTGACACGAGATTTTGCAAAAAATCCCCCCGCTCCTAACTACCCTTTACATGGAACTTTTTTTGAAAATTTTGATTTTCTCAAAAATGACTAACAATTTTGATTAAAATATCTTATATTAAAGGTATTTACCTGACAAATAAAAGTATATCTTGAATTTTCGAAATTTTGCATAACTGCTAAGCCGTAAGGGAAGGAGGAAAAAGTTACCACACAAAAAATGTAGAGCACGTTAAAACACACAATTTGTTATATTTCTCATACAGGAATTTGTCAACTCCTGTCCATACAGACAAAGGAACTTCAGTCATATAACAACCAGCTTTTGACTATCACTTTAACCTTGGTACTCCCTTATTTCACTTCTACTTACAAGGAAGCAAGTAAAAAGACTATTTCTGCTAATTTTTTTCTCGATTAGCATGAAGTAAATGGAAGCATAAGCTTTTTAACAATTATTTGTTGCAGAGGTGTAGAGAAAGTCATGTGAATGGAACGCATCAGATCTTGCTGGAATGTTTCTCTTTCACAGCAAGATTATTAAGGCAGGGAAGGAATCCCATAGCGTGTTTCAAGCGTCAAGATTTTAAATTTTCTGAAAGGAAGGTCTGACACAATGGCGCAATGCGGGTTTCAGAGTGATGATTAAGCAAGGTTTCACATACCGAGCTGAAGGGTTCAGTCCTCAATATCATCCTTGTCATGACGTCACTCACTAATTACATGCAACCTTCTTATTTATATCTAATGGTGCCCCAGACCAGGGTTGCCACATTGGCCTACAAAAAGATCCGAGTTCGCCATGTATTTGTACTTTCTCTACACGTACTATGTACATGGTGTATAGAGAAGTATTGTATTGCACCCAAAAATTGAATTCCGAGATTTCACCGGAAATACATGTTTTTGGTCCCCCTGAATCCTAAAAAACATTTTTACAAAGAGGTCCGTGTGTGTGTGTGGCGGGGGGGGGGGGGGGGGAAGACAGCGTAGCTCAAAAACGAAACGACCATTGAATACCAAACTTGGTATTTAAGTTTGGTTTCTTCCAAGGATGCAACACTAACATTTTCAAGAAAATCCACCTACTCCTAACTACCCTTTACGTGGAACATTTTTCGAAAATTTTGATTTTCTCAAAAATGGATGTAACGATTTTGATTAAAATATCGCATATTAAAAATGTTTACCTGACAAATAATATATGTATCTTGAATTTTCTGAGAATTGCTTCTGAAGACTATTTTATTGTGGATGAATGTTATGGAATTTTGCATAACTCCTAAACCGTATGGGGTAGACAAAAGCTTATCACACAAAAAAGTAACAAATCATTAAAACACACAATTGATGTTATATACATTTTTCGTGGAGTTTATCGTTTTTGAGATATTTCTTGTTTTTGTTTTCAGCTTTAAAAAACTTTAAAATACTTTTCTCATACGGAAATTTGTCAGCTCCTGTCCGTAGAAACAAAGGAACCTCAGTCACATAGAAACCGGCTTTTGACTATCACTTTAACCTATGGTACTCCCTTATTTCGCTTTTTCTTACAAGGAAGCAAGTAATAAGACAATTCCTGCTAATTTTTTCTCGATTAGCATGAAGTAAATAGAAGCATTAGCTTTTTAACAATAATTTGTTGCAGCGATGTGGCGAAAGTCATGTGAATGGATCACATCAGATTTTTGAGAAATATAAGAATTTCTGAAATCTGCCATGTAAAGAGTAGTTTGTGGTGGGGGATTTTCTTGAAAGTCTTCGTGTGGCTTCCTTGCAAGATGCTAAATACAATTACAAAGTATTAAATTTAACGATCTCTTCATTTTTGAGTTATACCTTTTTATAAAAATTCCTTTCTGGGCTTACGGGACCTCAAGACAATATTTCCGGCGAAATATCGACATCGAAATGTTGTGTAGAATATGATACCTTCTGTAGCTGGAATTTTTGTTTTTTACGTAATCATTGTTTAATTGTATGTAAATGTTCAGTATCACCCTGATATACGAGGGGCATCCAGAAAGCGACAGACATTCTCGCATAACTAAACAAGAACGAAAGTTATCAACACAAAATTTTATTTACAAAGTTACAACATCTTACTCTATTTCTCAACGTAATCAACATTGCTATCAATGTATTTATTGTCACGTGATACACATGTTATACTCTTCCACCGCTTAAGATCTGAGCCAAGATGTCACTGCCACTTTGAGGTCTTCATGGCTGGCAAATCTTTTCCATCCAAGAAGTCATGTACTGTGGTTTTTCTGAATTCTTTTACCAACATTTGCTTTCAACTCCTCCATAACGATTGATGAACGATCTTTATCGTACACACTGTTATGTTCTTCCTTGATTACTTGTAAATTATGCGCCATTTCCTCACTGAAGACTCGTTCATTGTATAATCACCAAACACTTGCGTTATTTGCCTATAACATTTGATTGGTCGAAGATTTTGTGCATTCAAAAAGCGAGTTCTTTGATGGTAGAGAACTATAGCACCTACAATGAAAAAACCGGTACCGCGTGACAATAAATGTCTTGACAGAATGACGATTACGTTGAGAAATAGAGTAAGGTACGGTAACATTGTAAATAAAGTTTTGTATTGATCTCTTTCGTTATATTTTGTTATGCCAAGTCGCCTGTCCTTTTCGTAATATAGCGGCAAATGACATAAGTGACATACAATTTGACTTGAGTGAGTACATCAGTGCTCTGTTTGTTATGTAAACAGACTGCCACTCTGTGTGTTTGTACTCAGAACATGAAAGGCAAGTTCCTGGACTTCCTCTAAGTGGAGCCAAATCTCTCCGAGACCGTTGCTAAAGGCACTTTCTCAACTGCAGATGTCATCCACCATATTAATACTTTCTCTACACATACTATGTACAGTCATGGAAAAAATTATTGAGCGCACTCTGAGAGCAGGATATTTCAGTCCCACTTCGTATCGCAGCGAAGTTTACACTGGTCGGTATTTCCAATATGCAGCTAGACTTACCTAACCGTGTCTGCGACATACGTTATCGCCTGTCAAGCGCATTAACAGGCTGTGTCTTGCACCGTGTTTCGCATTTGTATTGGTTGCTAACAAAGAATGCTACAACAAGCGCCATCCTTCTTTAGCCAATTAGTAAACAAACCCAAGAGTGTTTCTGCCTGATGCTATGCTCATTGGTAGTTATACATATAGGTGGAGCAACCAATGAGCTGGTTCAGAAGCCATGAAGTACCCTGAATACGATAAATGATTCACGTTATCACTTGTATTACAGCGCATATATGACTGTGGCAGCAACAACTATTGACCCAAACAGATATAGCTCAGAGGTAATGCAAGCAACCTAAGTTCAAACCTCTGTAAAAGCATAATTTTTTCTCCCACATTTATGTTGTTTTTTCTATCACATTTTCTATTTCACATTCGTAGTTTATACTAATACAGAGTTTCCGCTATATTAGTTATAATTTGACTATCAGATAACATGCAGATATATTCTATTATTATAATAGCCAAAGTTTACAACTACTGTTTGATCCCTTTGTCGTAATTGTTTCTTTCTGTGTTGGTCAAATGTTTGTGCTTGGTTCCATTAGTCACCGAAAGAGGTCCTCAATCACTACTACAACAACGATACTTCAGCAATGGCAGAGGTCGTTGATAAACGTTCTGCTGTTCTCACCCTGGTTTCACGAGGTTATACGGCCACCAGAGCGGGTAGCATTTGTGATGTTCCACTGCGAGGAAGTAGTGTGAAGAGGGACAGGTTGCTGCAAGGAAGAGCACTGGTCGCTCGCGTGTATCTGCCGAGAATGAAGACATGGCAGAGGTCTGACGACCGCTAAATACTAGGCTTTATCATTATTCCCGTGTGGTGCACGGACGGTTAGCAACCGCTGTAAAGATGCCGGAATTCGGCGTAGACGTGCGGCAGCAAAGGAAGTGCTAACTGAATCCCACAAAATTGACAGGTTGGCATTTACTGTACAGAACTTCAATTGGAGCGAAGTAGTTTTCTCGGACGAAGCAACGTTCTACTGCAGATGTCAAATCGACTGTTTGTTGCAGGCATAGTGGTACTCGATATGATGTGCGTGTCCACTCGTGCAGTAGAGATATAGTAGAGGAAAATCTTTCAACGACACCACTCGTGTGGGAGTGGATTTTCACCAACTAAAAGCCCCTACTTCCCGTCATATTACGTCTCTTGGAACTTCTGTAGGCATTACTTCAAGAGACGATGACACCATGGTGTTCATTTCTCCTATTTGATTACTTCAGTTTGAGTTATCTCTATTTTGATATGATATCATTATTTTGCCATACTCATGTTTTTCCTGCAGAATTTCCTTGACAAATGTTGCAATAGCTGCAAGGAGTGGTCGAACGAGCGTTACTGCTTGGGCATGGATATCTCGGGAAGATGCAGGTATGCTGGAACGTGATCATGGAGAGCTGAATAAGGAAACACATTCTGAAATTCTAGAACATGTTCTGCTTCCATCTGCCCAAGAGCGTTATCCTTAAGGTATTATTAAATTCCAACAGGATAACCATTCGGTCCACAAGTCGGCCAAAGTTCAAAAGTGGTTTTCGGAGCACACGAATATCTTAGAGCAGATACCGTGTCCCACAAAGTCAGCAGATCTCAACACAATTGAACGTGCTTGGACGAAAGTAAAGCAGAGGCTTTCTCTTGAATAATGGTACACAACTCTGGTGGGCCATGACAAACACTTGCGATTCACTACACAAGACATTATTTTCAAACGGTAGTGAAATCCATGCCTCGAAAATTGAGGGCAGTGATAGCAAATAATGGGGACCATACAAAGTATTAGAGTTTGTTTTCTCTTGTTTTATTAGCCTTTTGTTGCATTTAAATGCAACCGGAGTGTTCCAGTGTTTTTCTTTGTTTTACAGTTTGCGAAAGCAGCAAATAAAATATTTCACATTTCATAGAGTGAATGATTTATATAACTTAATCTACATCGGTTGTAAAGGGTACCAATATGAACTAAAATACAAAATAATAAAAAAACTATACGGCTTACTGGCTTGAACTTGTGCTTGGTAGCACACTGAGTTTCAAATGCAGCATGTTAGGCATGAGCCATTTCTACTCTGAGTGCTTCATTCCCTGATTATAAAGAGCTGTAGCGAACAGCTCAACCATCAAGATTTTGGTTTATTTTTTAAGGTTTTTGTGCATTTTAGCAAAAAACAATTATTTTGGTTGTTCACTGGTTCCTATTTTATGTTATAAAGCAATAAACCCCGTCTTAACTCGCTGTATTAAAGCATGTTTTGTAGCATAGCGCACGTGCTCGTGTAAATCCAGCTTGTGCAACTTCGTGTGCTTCCGTGAGGCCGAAGCGATACTTTGAAAGGTTACAGCACTCAATCATTTTTTCCATGACTATACAAAATATATAGAGAAGGTATTGTAATGCACCCAAAAATTCAATACCGAGATTTCACCGGAAATACATGTTTTGATACACCCTGAACCCAAAACCAAAACATCTGATGCGTTGCACGCACATGATTTTTCTCTAGCTACTCTACAAAAACAAATTTCTTACAAAAGATAATTCTTCTTTCAACGCGATTCTAATTGAGATAATCATTAGCAGAATTGCATGGAATAACTGTTTATTTACACGTGTCCGTGTGAAGGACAGGAGTTGGATAGGTAGAGTCAGACTGTCGGCATAGCATTAAATTCTTCAACTAACTCGCATGTTTCCCGGTAAACCACAAGGTGATCTATAATTATTTTGAGATGAAAACCCCAATGGCGACTTACAATGCTGTAAGTACTTTAGACCAAATAAAATGTATTTCTTGACTTTTCTCCGAATAGAATCTCTAATGACCTCTTTATTCTGGATGATTTTCCTTTTAATTTTGCATAACTGGTAAACCGTAAGTGATAGACAAAAACTTACTACACAAAAAATGTAGATCACGATAAAACACACAATTTATGTTATACACATTGTTTTCCTGAACTTGATCGTTTTTTAGATATTCCTTGTTATTGGTTTCAATTGTAAAGTACTTATGCTTTTCTCATACAGGATGTGTCCGTTTTTCTTTTATTCTACTTCTGGCCAAGCAAGGAAGCGATTTGCAATGACAATCGCATAACGACACGGTTTAAAACATTTGACTATCACTTTAGCATAGCACATTCCTTTAGTTTCCTTCTACTTATAAGGCACTAAGTAATAAGAACATTCTGCTAATGTTTATCTCGATTAGCATTGTGTAGAAAGAAGAATAATCTTTTGTAAGAAGTTTGTACAGCTGCTAGAGAAAGTCATGTGAGTGCAACATATCAGAATTTTTTTTTTTTTTTTTTTTTTTTTGAGTGAGTTGACCGTTTTCGAGATATTACTTGTTGTTGGCTTCAGTTTTAAAATACTTATACTTTTCTCATACGGGAATTTGTCAACCCGTGCCCATTCATACAAAGGAGCTTCAGTCGCATAGCAACCAGCTTTTGACTATCACTTTAACCTATGGTACTCCCTTATTTCGCTTCTACTTACAAGGGAGCAAGCAGCAAGACTATTTCTGCTAATGTTTATCTCTATTATTATGAAGGAGATAGAAGAATAAGCTTTTTAACAATAATTTGTTATAGGATATAGAGGCGTGAATGAAACACATCAGATCAGCGTGAGTCCCAATTAGCTCGAACTACCGGGGTTCTACTGTATACTGTGGAGCGTCTAAGGAAATGCTATCACTGACCGATATTTTGGGTCGGGATAATGAGATTTGGATATTAAAATGAAACGCCTGCTGGGGGGGGGTGACTCAAGGCACAGCGTTGAAGGGATTTCAATTATCCGGCCACAAAACAGAAGAGTTTAATCTTCATTAGACAAGATCGATATGACGCGGCAGCCATACCTGTTGCCAATCTATCGACTTGATCTGCACATCCTCGTCAGCACCTTGAGGAAATGTGCTCAACATTCGTTAGGTCCTTAAAAAGAGAGAGAAACGCAAATTAGTTCGTGACAATATTAAGGCCATTAGCCACAAGATATAACGTTTTTATTTTGTAATTTTATTATTAACTTGAAACTTATTTACCTAATTAGCTTAAAACATACTTTTTATTTTTATCTGATAATTTTTGTGTGAATTTATTTGCTGATTTGTTTTACTTGTGTTGTTCATATATTTGCAAGACGTTGTGTTAATTCTAATGTGAAAAAGTTTAAGTAAAGGAATTTGTAATGTGTTGGCTGGAGACCTGAGCAACAATGATAGAAAGAGACGGAAACAATTATACGTATGTGCATTGCTAACACGGTCTCCTTGTAATGAACACGGCAACACAAATATTTCTGTAAAGAAAAAGGAAGATCGTTTTACGCTTAGCAACGAAAAGAAGTATTCTTGTGAAAAAAATCTGATGTGATCCATTCACATGACTTTATCTACATCTCTGCAACCAATTATTGTTAAAAAGCTTATCTATGCTTCTATTTACTTGATACTCATCGAGAAAAAACTAGCAGAAATAGTATTTTATTTGCTTCCTTGCAAGTAGAAGCGAAATAAGGGAGTAGCATAGGTTAAAGTGATAGCCAAAAGCTGGTTGCTATGTGACTGAAGTTCCTTTGTTTGTATGGACAGGAGTTGACAAATTCTTGTATGAGAAAAGTATAAGTATTTCAAATCTGAAATCAATAGTAATGAATATCTCAAACTATTAACTCCAGGAAAAAAAATTATACTACCTAAACTGTGTGTTTTAAGGTACTCTTACACTTTTGTTTAGTAAGTTTTTGTCCATTTCTTACGGTTTAGCAGTTACACAAAATTTCGTAAAATTCATCCAGAATAAAGTACTTTCCAGAGGATATTCCCTGAAAATTCAAGATATATATTTTATTTTTCATCTAAATATCTTTAATATACGTTATTTTAATCAAAATCATTAGAGCCATTTTTGAGAATCAAAAATTTCGAATAAAGTACCATATAAAGGTTTGTTGGGGTGGGGGAATTTTCTTGAAAATCTTCGTGTTGTATCCTTGGAAGATACCAAACTTAAATACCAAGTTTGGTATTTAACTATTCGTTTTTGAGCTATATCTATACTGCCCACAGACACACACATAGACAGACATAGACACACGGACATTTTTCTAAAAATACTTTTTTTGGAATCCGGGGGCCCTAAAACATGTATTTCCTGTGAAATCTCGGTATCGAAATTTTGGGTGCATTACAATACCTTCTCTGTACACTATGTACATAGTACGTGTAGAGAAAGTATAAAGATAGAAAAATAAATTAGTTTTGGTAGATTTTTTTCAAGATAATAGCCTTTTAGCACAATGCACTTAAACCAGCGTTTCTGCGGCTGTTTTAAGCCTTCCGAAAAGTAGGATTTCTGAATATTCTCAAAATAGACATCTGTTTCGGAGATGACCTCTCCGTTAGATGTGATTCATTTTCCATAGAGCCACTTTTTCATTTTTGAAAACAAAACAAGTCACGGGGCCCAAAGGTGGTGAATACATGTATGTTGAGTAATTACAACCTTAATTTTATAATTTTCACCAGGTGTGCTGTTTTGATGGAACAGGATCCTTTTCTTTGCCAGATGAGGGCGTTTTTTCTCGATTTCTCTATTCAACCGGTGCAAAAACGATGCATAATAATCTCCATTTATCGTTTTTCCTTTCTGCAAGTAATCAATGTAAATGATTCCGTGTGCATCCAAAAAACACACAGGCCATCAACTTGTCTGCAGATTTCACCACCTTTACTTTCTTCGGAGCCGATTCGCCTTTAAAATCTTACTATTTCGACTATACTTTTCTCTCTTGATTGTAGCAGTGTAACCATGGTTCATCCTCAGCTATGTATCGACGCAGAAACTAGTCTGGATTGCGACGGAAAAGTCCTAAACTAGCTTCCAAATCGATCACACGATTGCGTTTATTCTCCGTTGAGAGCAAACGAGGCACCCATCTTGTAGAGACCTTTGTCAGACCTAATTTTTGGTGCAAAATTGAGAACACTGTACCTTGTCATATGCCTGTGGGTTCTATTATTTCGGGAACTTTGATTCATCAATCTCTCAAAACCATATCCTGGATTTTGTCAATAATTTCGGAGTAAGTCATTTCTACTGGACGTCCGGAACGATGTTAATCATTTGTGGATGTGCGATCTCGTTTAAATTCATTTATCCAATTGTAAATTGGAGGTGCAGATGTGCCATTCATTCAACTCGGTTTTTATCTCTTTCGGTGTCAAGTCTTTCAAATACAAGTGTTGAATCATTCACGAAAACTCGCTTTTTCCCATCTTACTGAAGAAGCACAAGATTGTTGATTCAATCGCCTATGGCAACGAAACCACGTGATGGATACAGCTGAAAATTTAACTGTCATCTAGTAAGAGACGCGGTTACTAAATAAAAACTTTTTTCGATTCTACGAGTGTAATTTCGTGGATTTTCTAAAGGCTTATTGAACACCCTTAGTGTATAGTGAAGGTATGCATTTCACCCAAAATTCGATACCGAGATTTCAACTGAAATATACGTTTTAGCATCCCCTTTTCAGAAAAGGACCATGTGTGTGTCCGTGTGTTCGTGAACACGGTAACTCGATAACAAAGTCGATAAAATACCAAACTTGAAGTTAGTAACTTCCAAGGATGCGACACGAAGATTTTGAGAAAGTCCCCTTACCCCCCAACAACCCTTTCACGGAAAAAATTTCGAAAGTTTTTATTTTCTCAGAAATTGCTCTAACGAATTTGATTGCAATAGCGTATATTAAAGATATTTACGTGAAAAATACAATTTACATCTTGAATTTTTGGCAGAGCTTCTCAAGACCTCTTTAGTTTTGCATAAGTGATAAACCGTAAGTTATGGACAAAAAATGTAGATCTCGTTAAAGTACACAATTTGTCATATTCATTTTTTTTTTCTTAGAGGTGAACATTTTGGAGAAATTGCTTATCTGTTTCAGTTTTAAAATACTTAAACTTCTCTCATATGGGAATTTTCCAAATCCTGGTCATGCAAAGAAAAGGAATTTCAAAACTATTGCAACAGTTTTTAAAATATTTGAATATCACTTTATCCTAGTGTATTCCCTTATTTTCCTCCTACTTATGAGGAAGCAAATAAGACCGTTTCTCCTAGCGTTTATAATGAAGTAGATAGAAGAATAAGCTTTTTAACAAGAATTTGTTATAAAGTTGTAGAGAAAGTCGTGTGAATGGAACGCTTCAGATTTTGCCATATAAATTAGTTATTTATGTAACTAGAGTATTATCTACTGATAGTGGTACGAGTATATATAACTCGTGAGCAAAAGCGAGCGTTACATACGTTTTATTCAATGTTAGCATTACAATACGTAAAAATAGTTAATGAATTTTCTAAAGGAAAACTTGTCACAAATGTATGGTCGCTAAGTAGATGTTTCATTTGTTTGAAATCTTATAGAGGAAAATGGTAGGTAATGATAAAGCAATTGATAATATGGAGTGCTTCCGCTTGACATTTTGAATGAAGGCGAAGTGTGCTGAGAAAAAACAAAAGATTTTTATGAAAAAGAATATGAAAACTTTTGTGAGTGTAGAAACGAAAAATGCGTTAGTTGGACTAATGAAGCCATGTTACTGGCATACTTTTCAGAATGGTAATCGTACAAACGTTTATTACTTCTTGATATGGTAAGTAATTTAAAGTTGTATTGTAAATGCTCCTTTCTTTTGTCAGTCGAAGAGTTTTGTCTTCGACGCTCTGTTGTGTATATTCAAAGATTTCGGGTTTTCTTACTGGCTATTATTACTGAAGAAAGAAGTTAGGAGGGTGAAAATCGGCAAGAATCTATTTAAAGTAAAATAGACATTGCAAAATGTGAAATAGAGATTTATTTATGGACGCTGTTTAACTGCTGTGGTTCTCAGCGTCCCATTCTATAACGGACGTGAAAGACCGCTTAATTTTGCTCAGAGGCCTCTCTATCAGGCTTGAGGTTCTTTTACGTGCCGTAAATCTACGACATGGGACCAACGACTTTTCTTCCCTTCCGAAGGAAGCCATTCTAAGGATTTTTATGCCCGAAAAAGTCCATTGTCCTCCGCCGAGTTTGCACCCACATAAATGTTAATGCAGTAGCAACCAAGAAACAGCATGTTCTAATATAACTGCTAATATTTACCAAGGAAAAAGAGTACACCAACTAACGTAGACTCTGGTTTTGGTTTTAAAATAAATTTAATGGAGTGATTCTTGTGTTTCAATGTTGCTGCACTTGTAAAAGTGACGATTTCAGGTTTTCTTTCTGGCACATTGGAGAAAATTGTTGTGGCGGTGATGACGTCATTTCTGCCGTGTTGCCATGGTAATTACGTCATTCATTTTCTAAATAGGCGATTTCCCACAATTTAGCCGCTTAATGCTAGAATGCATAAAATAGTTATTTATGGTGTAAGAGCGTAAAGTAATGGTTTTTGATTCGAGCGGGAATATTGTGAAACGAGAATCAAAAAGAACTTTACGCTCGAGTATCATACAGTATTTCTTCTACGAGAATTTTCTGATATTAGAAGAAAAGCAACGAAAGGAGAAATAAATTTAAGGTTAAGTTTGAGCCATTGAGTTGGTTATTTATTTCGCATTGCTGGTACTGTTATAGCAGGCCGTGGTTATTGTTGTTCTGTGTTGAGAATTATGATATCCTTAGAGCTGCTGCTGCTGCTGCTGCGAAAGAATATTTGTCACTTATTGAACATAACATTATATCATCGTGTTGATGTATACACACTAATATCGTCAAGTTGCACTTTACGCTTGCTGCTGACCTTCTATGCGCGTGGATTCCGTAAAAAATCATGTTTGCGATCTGAAATGAGCTCATAAACTACTCAAAACTACTTGGTCGTATAAAAAAAAAGTCTGTGTTGCATTCACATGACTTTCTCTATATCTCTGTACCAAATTATTGTTTAACAGCTTATTCTTCTATTTACGTAATGCTAATCGAGAAAAAATTAGCAGTCTTATTGCTTCCTTGCAAGTAGAAGGGAAATAAGGGAATAACATGGGCTAAAGTGATAGTCAAAATTGGTTGGTACGTGACTGAATTTTTTTTTAAAAACAATGTATATATTTATGCATATAATATAAATTGTGTGTTTTAAGGAGCTCTACATTTTTTGTATGCTAAATTTTTGTCTTATCTCTTACGGTTTATCAGTTATCAAATTTCGCAAAAATCATCCAGAATAGTCTTCAGAGAATATTCCCAGAAAATTGAAGATATACATTTTATATGTCACGTGAATATCTTAAATATAAGATAATTTTAATGAAATCGTTAGAACCATTTCTGAGAAAATAAAAATTTTAGAAAAAAGTTCCATGTAAAGGGTAGTTATGGGTGAGGGGATTTTCTTAAAAATCTTCGTGTCTTATCCTTGAAAGATACCAAACTTAAATACCAAGTTAGGAGTGTAACGGTCTTTTCGTTTTTGAGCTTTTCTGTCTACAGACACACACGCGCGCGGGCGGACCTTTTTCTACAATTTTATTTTCTTTCCGGTGGGTGCATTGCAATACCTTCTCTGTATACGAGGGCCATTCAGAAAGTGACCGACGATTTGCATAACTAACTGATAATGAAAGTTATCAACACAAAACTTTATTTATAAAATTACACTACCTTACTCTATTTCTCAACGTAATCTCCAATCTGTGGTCCCAGTTTTTCTATTGCAATGTTATACTTTTCTACTTCCAAAGAACTTTTTTTTTAATGTACAACCGGATTTTATATGCAAATAACGCACGTGTATAGAGATAATGCAATGAACGACTCTTCAGTGAGGAAATCGAGCAAAAGAATTAAGAAAAATCTGATGTGTAGCATTCGCATGACTTTCTCTACATCTCTGCAACAAGTTATTCTTAAAAAGCTTATATTTCTATTTACTTCATGCTAATTACAAAAAATTAGCAGAAATAGTGTTATTACTTGCTTCCTTGTAAGTAGAAGTGAAACAAGGGAGTACTATAGGTTAAAGTGATAGTCAAAAGCTGGTTGCTATGCCACTGAAGTTCCTTTGTTTGTATGGACAGGAGTTGACAAATTCCTGTATGAGAAAATTATACAATTTTCATAGCAGAAACCAAAAACAAGAAATGTCTCAAAAACATAACTCCACGAAAAAAATGTGTATAACATAAATCGTATGTTTTAAAGTGCTGTATATTTTTTGTGCAGTAAGTTTTTGATCTATCTCTTACGGTTTAGCAGTTATTCAAAATTCCGTAAAATTCATTCAGAATAAACCACTCTTCAGAGGCTATTTCCAGAAAATTCAAAATATACATTTTATTTGTCAGGTAAATAACTTTAATATACGATATTTTAATCAAAATCGTTAGAGCCATTTTTAAGAAAATCAAAATTTTAGAAAAAAGTTCCATGTAAAGGGTAGTTTGGGGTGGGGGGATTTTCCTCAAAATTTTCATGTCGTATCCCTGGAAGATACTAAACTTAAACACCAAGTTTGGTATTTTACCGACATTTCGTTTTTGAGTTGTCGTGTTCACAGACACACACACATACACACACACACACACACACACATGGACCGTTTTGTGAAAATGCCTTTTTTTTTTGATATTGTGGACCCTAAAATATATATTTCCGGTGAAATCTCGGTATGGAATTTTTGGGTGTAGTGCAATACCTTCTTTATACACTATGTACATAGTAGGTGTAGAGAAAGTAAAAAGCGGTGTCTCACTTTGGACACCGTGCATGACTTTTTGTATGGAAAAATTTCGCGAGCATGTACACCTCAAAGTGACAGTGACATCTTGGCTCAGATGTTTAGCGGTGGAAGAGTGTAGCGTCTGTACCACGTGACAACAAATACCTTTTGTATAGAATAATTGTTTTTTCACACAAGTCGTGTGTGGGACAGGAGTTGGATAGGTAGATTCAGACTGAAAAATTCAATGACGTAGTCGGGATTTGAACCACGGATCTGTAGCCGGTTGCTCAGTCACTGAGCTACCATGTCAACACGCCGGGATAGCATTGAATTTCTCAACTGACTCGCATGTTTCCCGATAAACCACAAAGTCATCTCAACCCCAGTGGTAGAACAACCGGCTAGAGACCGGGAGATCCGTGGTTCAAACCCCCCGCTATGGCATTGAATGTTTCAGTCTGACTCTACCTATCCAATAAATACCTTGACAGAATGGAGATTGCTTCGAGAAATAGAGTAAGGTAGTGTAACTTTGTAAATAAAGTTTTGTGCTGATGTCTTTAGTTATGTCAAATCGTCTGACACTTTCAGGATGACCCTCGTACATTACACGTGTAGAGAAAGTAATAATATTGTTTTCAAATCTAGGCAACGCAAGCTATCTAGCCCATCGCTATTGCGCCATTGTAAATAGCAAAGTAAGGAAACAAATGAAGCAATTTGTACAGTCGGACTTATTCTTATACTTGCATGAGGCTACTATTCCGAGCAGACATGTATAGGGAATAGCTTAGTAATGTTAGGGGAGTAAAGACAAGCAGTTGCGCTTGGACGCCATGTTTGTATCGCCCCACATACTATATGGATGACGTGCATCTACAAGACAATAATTCAGGATGTCGAGCGTGCCTAGAATACTTTACTCTTTATTTTAAACTGGGTTAGACTCGCACACATTTATCTCCTGGAATACAGAAAGCATTTTTCACAAAGTCGATGCTGCAATATAAACTCCAGAATATCTTGCACTGAAAACACTTGTGCTGAGAAACACTTGCATACACATTTGGGATTATTTCCAATTATGAATATGTTTACTTTCTCTACACGTACTAAGCACATAGTGTATAAAGAAGGTATTGTATTACACCAAAAAATTTAATGCCGAGATTTCACCGGAAATGTGTTTTGCGGTCCCCCGAGTCCGAGAAAAGCATTTTAGAGAAAAACTCCGTGTGAGTAAGTGATAATTTATTGCACCATTTGGCATACATACAATACAATGCAATAGGTTTCGTCAGCAAGTCATTAAAATGCATCTATATTTAAATATTCTTGTATGTTGTAAAAATTAAGTTCCTTAATTCTGTTTTTACACTAATTTTAAAAGAATTTGCATTTGCAATTTGTCTTGTATTTAAAGGTAGTTTGTTATACAATTTCACTCCAAGATAAAGATGAGAGTAAGAGATTTCTGATACCGAAATTTAGGAGGTACCATATTATTTCTATATCTTGTATAATGGATATGTATATCAGAAAAAGTAACTCGCCTGTCTTTTGGAGATGAATAAAATTCAAACATGCAAATACATACAGAGATGCCACATTTCAAATTCCAAATTCTTTAAAAATAGGTCCACAATGCTGCCAAGAATCACAATTTTTATTATTCTGAGAGCCTTCTTCTGGAGCAGAAATACTTGGTTGGCTTCCCCACTGCTACCCCAGAGCAAAATACCACAGTTTAAATGGCAATGAAATAAACTGTAATAAACAGTCAATAAAGTGCTATTGGAAACAAAAAACCTAAATATTCTTAAGATAAATAAAACATTTGACAACTTTTTGCACATTTCCATTATGTGGAAAGTGGGCACGATAGCTGAAAAACGAAAACACCGTTAAATACCAAACTTGGTATCCAAGTTTGTATCCTCCAAGGATTGGGACACAAGAATTTCAAGAAAATCCCTCTCCCCTCCCCAACTAACCTTTACATGGAAAAGTTTTAGAACATTCTGATTTTCTCAAAAATGGCTAACGATTTTGATTTAAGTGCCGTCTTTTTAAGATATTTTATGACAAACAAAATGTTTATTTTGAATTTTCTGGGAATAGCCTCTGAAGACCTCTTCAGCTGCCAAACCATAAAAGTTGTACAAAAACTTACCACAAAAAAATGTAGATCTCATTAAAACGTACAGTTCATGACATATACTTTTTTGTAGAATTAACCGTTTCCGAAATATTTCGGATTATTGGTTTCAGTTTCAAGCCACATTTTAACTTTTCTCGCACCGAAAGACATCTTTTTTCACATTTCTCGTTGTTTACCGAACATCAATTGTTTTGCATAGCAACATACTTTTAAAGGACCTTTTAGCGTGTTCATTTTCTTATTTCCCTTGTTATATAGTTATAAGGAGCTAGTAATTATGTTTATGATGTAGATAACAAGTTAATGTTTTAAATAAGAAGTTTGTTTACCGAACAGCTAGAGGACATTTTGTGAATGGAACACATTAGAGTTTTACTTTCGCTACACGTACTATGTATAGAGAAGGTGTTGCATTCAACCCAATTATTCTACACCGAGATTTCACCGGAAGTACTCGTTTCGGGGTCCCTTTTATCCAAAAAAAAGCATTTTTGGAAAAAGGTCCGTGTGTCTATAAACACAACTCAAAAACGAAAAGTCGGTAAAATACCAAACTTGGTATAAAGTATAGTGTCTTCCGGGGATGCAGCAGGAAAATTTTGAAAAAAAAATCCCGCTACCTCAAACTACCCTTTGTATGGAACTTTTTTTGAAAATTTTGATTTTCTCAAATATAGATCAAAATATCGTATATTAAGGATATTGATTTACATGGAAAATAAAATGTAGATGTTAAACTTTCTCGGAATAGCCCCTAAAGACCTCTATTTTGGATGAATTTTTGCGAATTTGCCTAAGGGGTAAACCGTAAGAGAAGCTCTACACCTCGTTTGAACACACAATTTTTGCCATATACAATTTTTTTTCGTGGAGGTGGCCACTTTGATACTATACTCCTTGTTATTGGTTTCAGTGTTAACATACTTGAAACTTTTCTCATGTGGTAATTTGTCAGTTCCTGGCAACGCAAGAAATCGACTTTCAATTACGTGGCACCCAGCTTTTAAGAGACTTGAGTATCGCTTTAGCCCTGTGTTTTCCCTTCTACTATAATGTGTGTTTTAACCACATCTACATTTATTGATCAGAAAACTTTTGCATATTTCTGCAAAATTCATCCGGAATGAATAGGTATTTAGAGCTTATTCTCAGAAAATTCAAGACGTACATTTTATTTTTATGTAAAAATCTTTAGTGTAATATATTTTCATCAATATCCTCAATGTCATTTTTAATTTTTTATTTATTTTTTATATTTTTATTTATTTATTTAGCATAACGTCCTTTAACCTGGTTGGTCATATCGGACGATGAATGAAACTGGTAAAATGATGCTTGAATGATCTCGGAGACCATGGAGCTTAAAGTTACTCGACATTAGTTTTCTCAGGACCTTATCCGGGTAGCTCACCCTAAGCGAGGTTCGAACTCGCATGTGGCAGACATGCTACCCCCACACTACTCAGGTGGGCCAGAGCCATTTTTGAGAGAAACAAAATTTTCAATTTTTTTTTCCATGTAAAGTATAGTTTGTGGTGGGGTGATTTTTTTTGTAAATCTTCGTGTCGCATCCCACCCCAAACTACCGCAAAAACATTCGACAATTTTGATTTTCTCAAAAATGTCTCTAACGATTTTGATTAAAATCTCTTACATTTAAGATGTATTTATACCAAATAAAATGTATATCTTCAAATTTCTGGGAATATCATCTGAAGAAATGTTTATTCTGGAGGAGTTTTGCAGAATTTTGCATAACTGGTAAACCGTAAGAGATAGACAAAAACTTCCACACACAAAATCTAGAGCTCGTTAAAACAAACACTTTGTCATATATTTTTTTCGTGGAGTTTACCATTTTTTGAGATATTCCTTGTCATTAGTTTCAGATTTAAAATACTTAATGCTACGGGAATTTGTTTGTATGGACGGGAGTAGTCGAGGGTAATTCAACCATATAGTAACAGCTTTTAAAACATTTGACTATCGATTTAGCCTATAGTATTCCTTTATTTCCCTTTCTGCTAACTTGTTCTCGGTTAGCATTAAGTAAATAGAAGGATAAGCTATTTTACAATTAATTGCAGAGATGTAGCAATTCAGATGTTTTAATGATTGGATCTGTGCAAGTGAATTTGTCATTACTCAACTTTAAAATGTTATTATTTTTGTTTAATAGGACACACTTTTGCTAAATTTTACTTAATTATTCATATAATTACCTGCACATTGTACATCAGGCAAAATAATTTGAATTGGCCGTATTTTGAGCCCCATTTTGTCCCGTTTTAGAAACCCAAAAAATATAACATATTCCTTGAGTTATCCAATAAACTTTATATTTTCCTTTACCCCCAAAGTTCAATATATAGGTTTTATCAACATTTTAAAAGTTTATCCCGTAAATGAGAACTAACATTCAATTCAACCTTAGGATGGCCTTATTTGGGGCACCTACCTTATTTACACTCTTAAGCTAACTAAAATAAGTGGTAGAGAAAGAATTAGCAATGAAAGTTGATTTGTTTATATTTTGAAATGCCAATATTCATAAATTATAAAATTAATGAAAGCTGCGATAGTGAACGACCAAAGTAGAGTAGACAATTACCAAGAAAGAATTGTTCTAACGCTTGTCCTTTTCTCTCTGTTTTCAGGCACAAAGGATTTCTGAAGGACTGTCCTAATGGACTTCTCACGGAGCAGGTAAGAATGGCGTCAACACCTTTTTCCGTTTCCTGCTTGACTTTCCGACGTATCGATTAAAAGTTTTTCGACTCGGAACAAATGAAGTAGGTCCGAGTTCTGGCTTGTTCACGGCGGAACATGAATTGCATAAGCAATAAGCTACACAGAGTGATTCAAAAATACTTTTACAACGTTAGGGGATGTATTCCTGACATCAAAACAAGAAAATATGTTCTTATAAACATATGTTCTAAATCGCTTCGTTTTCGCGCTATCAATTTATTAATGAAAGTCACCTTCAACTGTTTTCCGGGTCCAACCTGACAACTTTATTTATTTATGTACTCGTTCATAGAAGGTTTTGACCTATTTTACCCTGCAGAGTTGGCCTTATGTTGCCATGGCCACTTGTTGACATTTATCAGATGTGTAATACATTCCCCAGCACGCCTTACAGGGACTTCATTCAGAACACTCTCCCAGACTTTTTTTTTAGCTTAACGTCCTTTAACCTGGTTGGTCATATCGGGCAATGAATGGAATTTGTGAAATGATACTCAAACGATATCGGGGTCCATGGAGCTCAAAGTTACTCGACATTCGTTTTCTCAGGATAAGGGAAACCCCGAAAAAAACCTTATTCGGGTAACTCGCCCTAAGCGAGATTCGAACTCGCTTCCTGTTGAATATTATGTAGACACGCTACCACCACACCATCCAGGCGGGCTCTCCCATATTTATTAGAAAATGTGCCTCTGCAAATACATAAGAAGAAACTGGTGCTCTAGCACATTTTATTCTCATTGTTCGAGATGCATTGGCTGGTGTCTAGCATGAAAAATGGATAGATAGAGGGGGACCAGTTCCATGGCCTACACGTTCCCCCGATCTCAATCCTTTGGGCTTTTATCTTTTGGGGGTACCTTAAACCATTGGTTTGTGCAGCAGATGAAGAAACTCTTAATGTAAGTTTGCGAAATGATACGACACCGACTGGGAGTGTTTGAGTGCAAGCGTGTCTAGACGCTAGAGGAGGGCATTTCCTATAAGTGGTGTTTGTGTGGAACATTCCTAACAAGAATAAAGTGTCACTTCAAAATGTTTTAATTAATAGCATTTTGAATCTCAATAAATCGAGAATAAAGGGTTTTGGGACATGTGTTTATATGTACTTTGATTTAAGAAATTTGTCCCAAAACTTTGTAAAAATAATTTTGAATCAGCCTGCATAGGAGCCGTTCCAAGAATATTGAAGTTTCAGATACCATTTGTTACAACTATGCTTAATACGTAAAAAGCCAATTTCTGACGACTTTAAGCTTCATACCATTTAATTTAAGGGACCCTAACTGAAATTTGAAGCTTCTAGATGTTTACTTCTCCTGCTTGCTACATAGTGCATAGGAGGAGAAGGCATTGCACTCCACCCAAAAATTCAATACTGAGATTTCACCGGAAACACTGTTTCAGCGTCACCTGTATCTAAAATAGCATTTTTAGAAAAAAGTCCTTGTGTGTGTGTCTGTCAATACGATAACTCAAAAACGAAAAGTGGGTAAAATATCAAACTTGGTATTAACTTGAATATCTTTAAAGGATGTGATAGAACATTTTGAGGAAAATTCTACCAAACTACTCTTTACAAGGAAAATGTCATACATTTTGATACGAGGTACGTCCAAAAAGTAAGTTCCGTTTCAATTTATCTCCGCTGCAGCGCTGCGATCGCAGTTCCGCACATGCGCGGTAGTCGCTCTGTATCAAGGAGAAGAAATGTGCGCCATTTTGAGATCGCTGTCAGCCACATACGCTTTGTTGTACTTGTTTACAATGTCGGTGTTGATTGAAAATCCCGCCGCTTGTGAAATCAGATCTGTGATTCGTTTTCTGAATGCTAGGAAAGTGAAACCAATTGAAATTTATCGGCAAATTTGCGAAGTTTACGGACAAAATGCGATGAGTGATTCGATGGTGAGAAGATGGGTCCGACAGTTCAATGAAGGACGAAGTGAAGTGCACCATGAAGAACGAAGTGGGCGTCCATCTTTGGTTACAGAACTGGTTCACGCGATTGATGACAAGATCCAGGGAAACCGCAAGTTTACAATTAGTGCTCTCGCTATGGAACTTCCCCAAAGCTCACGATCACTAATTCATGAAATTGTTACCGAAAAACTGAAATTTCGTAAACTTTGGTCACGTTGGGTACCAAAGATTCTTACTGACCAACACAAAACAAAACGGATGGGTAGTGCACTTCAGTTTTTAACCCGTTATGATGAAAACGGCGAAGAATTTCTGACACAGATAGTCACAGGAGATGAGACTTAGGTTTCTTACGACACCCCTGAAAGTAAGCGGCAATCAATGGAATGGAGGCACACTTCATCCCCAGCAAAGGTTAAGCCGAAACAAATCTTGACACCTCGAAAAATGATGTGCACAGTGTTCTGGGACTGGAAAGGCATCTTACTCATTGATTTCTTACCGCGTGGTGAATCAAAGCAGATGTTTATTGCGAGACACTTAGGAAATTGCGCCGCGCAATACAGAATAAGCGCCGATGGTTGCTGTCAAAAGGTGTTGTTTTTCTTCACGACAACGCACGACCACACACTGCAAATGTGACGAAAAACCTCCTACAGGGATTTGGCTGGGACGTGTTTGACCATCCTCCGTACAGCCCTGACCTCGCTCCTAGCGACTTTCATCTGTTCTTACATCTCAAGTCTTTTCTTGGCGGTCAACACTTCAACAATGACGAAGAGCTGAAAGAAAATGTTTCCAACTTTTTGAAGACACAGGCGGCAAACTTCTATGAAGAAGGTATACAAAAACTTGTGCCACGCTATGATTTCGGCAATTATGTGGAAAAGTAGTTTAAGAGTTGTAGAATTTTATGCAATAAATAATTATTCTGTATCTGTACACAAATTAATTTTATTACCAACGGAACTTACTTTCTGGACGTACCTCGTATTTTGAAAAATTGTTCCAACCATTTTGATTAAAATACCGCAAACTAAAGATATTTACCTGACAATTAAAATGTGCAGATCTCGTTAAAACACAATATTTTGTCATATACCTTTCTTTCGTGGAGTTGACCACTTCCGAGATATTATTAGTGGTTGATTTCAATTTTAAAATACCTAAACTTTTCTCATAGGGGAATATTTCAACTCCTGGCCATATAAAAACGAATTTCAATGAACTATCACTTTAGCCAGTGTAGTCCCTTATTTCCATTCCACTTACATGATAGCAAGTAATAAATTGTGCTAATGTTTAGCATGATGAAGACAAAAGAATAAGATTTTCTTAAGAATTGTCTGTTGCAGACTATTTAGAAGAATTAGATAATGTTAAAGGAACACATTGTGTTTTGGAAATGTATGTGTGCGATATTTAAGTTTAATATCTTTGATGGATTACACCCGAAAATGTTTAGGAAAGCCTTCTACTTCAACTACCCTTTACATGGAAACTTTTTTGAAAATGTTCATTTTCTCATAAACAGCTCAAACGTAAATATTAAAATACCGTATGTTTTAGCTGTGTTCATCACAAATAAAACATATTTTAAATTTTTGAGCAATAGCTTTGAAGCCTTTTTCATTCTTAAGGACTTTAGCGAAACTATCAAACCATAAGAGATAGACACACATGTTATACAAAAAATGTAGATTTCATTAAAATCAACAAATATATTTCAGATGCACTTTTCGTTGAGTTAGCCATTTCCGAAACATTCCTTATTATTGGTTTTTAAGTTGCCTGTATTTGGACTTTTGTCAAATGGGAAGTCGTTATTCACCTTTTTTCATACTGGTTTTGCAAAGAGAATTGAATTGCTTCTCATAGTGGTCAGCTTATAAAAGACTTGATTATCGTTTTAGCCTAGTATACCCCCTTATTTCCCTTCTGCTTACATGAAATCAAATAATAACGATTTCTGCTAATATTGACTTCTATTAGCATGAAGTAGAAAGAAGAACAGGCTTTTGCAACAGCAGTTTATTGCAGAAAAGGTAGAGAAAGTCATGTGAATGGAACACATCAAGTTTTTACAAAAAGGTGTATGTGCGTGTGAACACGATAACTCGAAAACGAAAAGGCGATTAAATATCAAACTATTTAAGTTTAGTATCCTCTGAAAATTTTCAAGAAAATCCTCTACTTAAAATACCCTTTATATGGAAACTTTTTCGAAAATTCTCATTTTGTCTTAAACAGCTGTTACGATTTTTATTAAAATTCCGTATGTTTAAGCTATTTTCATCACAAATAAAATATATCTTGAATTTTCTAACAATAGCTTTGAAGCCTCTTCACTCTGAACGACTTTTGCATAAATATTAAACTGTAAGGGTTATTATAGAAAAATGTATATTTCATTAAAAACCAAAACTTATGTCCGATTTTTTTGTAAAGTTAACCATTTCCGAGTTGTCCTGTTATTGGTTTTGAAGTTTCCAATATTTTGGCTTTTCTCAAATGGGAAGTCGTTATTCGTTTTTTTAAATACTGGTCTTGCAAAGAGAATCAAATTACTCGCATAGCGGTCAGCTTATAAACAATTTGACTATCACTTTAGCCTGTGCATTCCCTTATTTCTCTTCTACGTATAAGGAACTGAGTATTAAGACCATTTCTGCTAATGTTTATCTCGATTTGCATGAAGTAGATGGAAGAATAAGGTTATCTAAGAACTGATTGCTGGAAAATAGGTGGAGAAAGTCACGTGTAAGGAACGCATTGACTGTACATATTCTAGGATCCCCTAAAAAGCTTTGCCCCCAGATTTAGGGGAGAAACCCTCAGGTTGGCACCACTGTGACAAGGTATGACGTGCATAGACTGCAGTGTCCCAAACAATGAACATTAATACTGTATGAGTCAGGTGGCGACGTTCGTCTGCCTCTTGGGACCCCAGCGGTTCTTTGTGCAAACTCTCGCAAATGTCATGCTTTATTCAATAATGCGACACAGATACCAGAAGTAATGCGCTTGCGCTCGTAGAGGTGCGTAGCCATTTTCTCTGTCATTAGTGAGAGTCCATTATGATTAACACATACTGTAGTTCGACAATACTGAGAAAACAATAAGCAAGAAAATGGCTTCCTTTCGACATGTAAGAAAGATAACATATTTAAATATTTGTTACATGTTTTACATATGCATGAAATGTTTATTTCTCTAATCCTCATAAAGCAGAAACAATTATGGCAACATCTAGGTTAAATTATAAACTGTATGAAGAAGTATTATTTTCCATTGTATAAAAGCCCAAAATGAAGCATAATTATCTAATGAGAATAATGTTATGTATACATGTGTATTCGTACGCCAAAAGGATTCATTAGATGAGAGAAAAGAAATCAGCTTTCATTGTGTAAGATCAGATTTTGTGTCTTACCATAGTAACCTAACAAGTTAGCCAGATTTATTGGAACTTACAAAAAAGTTGATGTGTTTCTGTATCATTGAATATGAAGGGGCAGAGTCTTTCAATGTACTGTCCATTTCCTCCTTGATTTCTTTAGGCGTTAAACCTTTCAAATGGAACTATTTAATCACTGCTCGTTTATCAAAATCCTCAAATTTCGTGAAATTTCTAAAGTTGTCTTGTTTAAAATGCTGCCATTCGAAAACTAAATAAGCTATTGACCTGTAACTATGGATACAAGCTAGTCTAGAGTTAAAATATACGATGCTACCGTCTAACTGGCCTAGTGGCGCCATATCTGTGAGAGCCGATCCTCGTAGATACACTTGAGGTTTATAACAACAAATTTGAAGATGCATGACACTTAGAACGACATGAAACACGCAGGCAGAGAGAACAAATAGAGAATAGCTGGAAGCTAATTCAGAAGCTGGTGACTAAAGAAGATTCCTTTATAAAAACTTAGGGTTGTCTCACTTAGTGAGAAACCATTCCTGTGCGGATGAACATAAAATGCTTAACAAGAGCTGGCAATATGGCCGTGCACATCTCCATTTGTGATCCTGTAAAGAAAGCAGGGACGCCAACTTTATTGGTGGCAGTTGGTGTACATGGGCTGGCAAATGGGCCGTGAAACTCGACTGTAACTTGTTATCTTGCTGAAACAATTGTGTGCATGTTCTGTGTAATGGGTTGAGAACGGTTCGCTTGCTTTTAATGCCAGAGATGTTTCTCTCTGTATGTGGGGTTCTTTAAACAACTTACATTCACATAATTTTCTCTATATTCCGCAAAAACTGTCCTTATTCTAGCTTATTATTCCTTATACTCCATGCTAGTCAAGATAAACATTCACCCAAAAAAATCTGATGTTCCTGTCTCACGACTTTCTGTAGCTGTTCCACAAACTTTCCTAGACGGCCCGGGTTCAATCCCAAGCGACCGATCGCATGTGGGATTTGCGGTGGACAAAGCAGCGCAGGGGTAGGGGTTCTCCGGTTTCCCCCGTCATGGCATTCCACCGGTACTCCTTCTCCAATCCATGTATCATTTTCATCGCCTGCGGTGCCATTTGTGATAAATGTGAGCGTTAAACACCCTCAAAAAGCAAAAAACACTTTCCTTACAAAAGAATATTCTCTATCTGTGTCAAGCTAATTAAGATAAACAATGCCAGAAATGACCTTATTATTTGCGAAGGAAATACAAGGCTAAAGCGATAAAAGTTGGTCGCTAAGTGAAGCAATTGAAATTCGCTTCTGTTTGCTTGCTAGGAGACCATAAAGATTTCTCCCGTTTAAGAAAAGTTTAAGTACCTGACGATTTTAATAAAAATCGTTAAGAGCCATTTTTGAGAAAATCGAAATTTTGGAAAAAATGTTCCATGTAAAGGATAGTTGGGATGGGAGGGGAGCTTTTTATAAATCTTCCTGTCGCATCCTTGACAGATACTGAACTTAAATACCAACTTTTAGTATTTAACTGACACACTGCCCATAGTCTCGCACGCGAACCTTTTTCTAAAAATCTGATAAGTTTTATTCACATGATTTTCTCTACAGCTGTATAATAAATTGTTATTAATAAGCTTACTCTCCATTTCGTGATTATTGAGATAAACACTAGCAGAAATAGTCTTGTTGCTTAGTTCCTTATAAACACTAACGGGTTAAAAACTGAAGTGCACTACCCATCCGTTTTGTTTTGTGTTGGTCAGTAAGAATCTTTGGTACCCAACGTGAGCAAAGTTTACGAAATTTCAGTTTTTCGGTAGCAATTTCATGAATTAGTGATCGTGAGCTTTGGGGAAATTCCATAGCGAGAGCACTAATTGTAAACTTGCGGTTTTCCTGGATCTTGTCATCAATCGCGTGAACCAGTTCTGTAACCAAAGATGGACGCCCACTTCGTTCTTCATGGTGCACTTCACTTCGTCCTTCATTGAACTGTCGGACCCATCTTCTCACCATCGAATCACTCATCGCATTTTGTCCGCAAACTTCGCAAATTTGCCGATAAATTTCAATTGGTTTCACTTTCCTAGCATTCAGAAAACGAATCACAGATCTGATTTCACTAGGCTAAACTGACAGTCAAATGTTTTAAAATGTGGATGCTATGGGATTAATATCCGTTTCTTTGCGTGGCCAGGAGTTGACAAGTTTCAATGTCAGAAAAGTTTAAGTAATTTAAAATTGAAGCCAGTCACGTAATGTCTCGAAAACAGTCAACTCCAGGAAAAAAAAAAGTATATGACATGAATTGTAATTTTTAAGGAGTTCTATACGTGTTGTGTTACAAGTTTTTGACCATCTCTTACGGTTTCTAGTTGAACAAAATTCAGAAAATGCATCCACGTTAGATGATATTCCCAGAAAAATAAAGCCATGTAAATATAAAAGATTTTAATCATAATCGTTAGAGACATTTTTGAGAAGATCAAAGTTTTATCAAATTTTGCATGTAAAGGATAGTTAGGATGGGGGTTTTCTTAAAAATCTTCGTGTCGTAATCTGGAAGATACAGAACTTGATATTTAAGTTTTGTATTTAACGGACTTTTGCTTTTTGAGCTATACTACCCCCCCCACACACACACACACATTTTTTCTAAAAACTTTTTTTTTACTTTCTCTACACGTACTGTGTACAAACTATACAGATTGTATTCGATTTCATCGAAAATGCTTTTTTTTTTTTTTTTTTTGGATTCAGGGGGTCCTTAAACATGCATTTTCAGAAAAAGTCCGTGTGTGTGTGTGTGTGTGTGTGTGTGTGCGCGTGTGCGCAGCATAGCTTAAGAATAAAAATACCGTTAAATACTAAACTTGTATTTAAGTTCGGTATATTCCAAAGATGCGACACGAAGATTTTCAAGAAATTCCCCCCACATCCAACTACTGTTTACATGGAACTTTTTTCGAAAATATTTATTTTTTCAAAAATTGCTTTAACGATTTTGATTAAAATATCGTATATTAAAGATATTTACCTGACAAATAAAATGTATATCTTGAATTTTCTGGGAATAGCCTCTGAAGACTAATTCTAGATGAATTTTATGGAATTTTGCATAACTGCTAACTGTAAAATATGGACAGAAACTTGACATACAAAAATGTAGAGCCTTTAAAACAAACAATTTAGGTTATATACTTGTTTTGTGGTGTTGATCATTTTTTAGATACTCTTTGTTTTTCGTTTCAGCTTTAAAAAGACCTATGCTTTTCTCATACAGGAATTTGTCAACTCGTGTCCATACAAACAAAGGAACTTCAGTCACATAGTAACCAGCTTTTGACTATCACTTTAACCTATGGTACTCCCTTATTTCACTTCTATTTACAAGGAAGCAAATAATAAGACTATTTCTGTTAATGTTTTCTGATTAGCATGAAGTAAATAGAAGCACAAGCTTTTTAACAAAAATTTGTTGCAGAAATGTAGAGAAAGTCATGTGAATGGAATACATTTTTCATGAAATGTTATCCCTAATAGTAGCACAAAGACAGGTTAGAATGTAAATATTCCACCCGGCCCTTGTTATAATGATGAAGTTTAAAAGACAGAGTTATACTTTAACAAAAGTGCCTTTGCTAAACGAGAGGTAACTGCTAGCATTTCCTAATGCCTCTGCTTCATTAATCCGGCTCCTGGAATATGGCCAGCATACCGGAGCCCAAATCCCGACAATTGCACATCGTCTCTTTTCCGGTAAATGAGCGCAAAACGGTTCATTAATTCGGATCCGCGATGCAGCTGATACACGGCGACCCCATTCCGTTTTAATTCCCAAAACTGCTCCAGCATTAACGTCGTTAGCAACGTCTGTACCGGAACTTGCTCTGCTTTGTCAGCCTGATTATATTCATATGTTGCATTCTCTACCGAGATTTCACCAGAAATATATGTTTGTGTCCCTTGTATCCAAAAAACAATTTTCAAAAAAACGGTCCGTGTGTCTGTGAACACGATAACTCAAAAACGAAAAATACCAAAAATACCAAACTTGGTGTTTAAGTTTAGTATCTTCCAGGGATGCGACACGAAGATTTTGAGAAAAATCCTCCAACTCCAAACTACCTTTTATATAGAAAAAGTTTCGAAAATGTTGATTTTCTCAAAAATGGCTGTAACGATTCTTATTAAAATGCATATTAAATACATTTACACAAAAATAAAATGTATATCTTGAATTTTCTGGGAGTAGGCTCTGAAGACTACTTTATTCTGGATGAATTTTACGGAATTTTTCATAACTGCTAAAACGTAAGAGATGGACAAAAACGTGTTACACATAAATGTAGAGCACGTTAAAGCACACACTTTGTTATATACATTTTTTCATGGAGTTGATCGTTTTTGAGTTATTCCTTGTTTTTTATTTCACCGTTGAAAAACTTACACTTTTCTCATACAGGAATCTGTTAACTCCTGTCCATACAAACAAAGGAACTTCAGTCACATAGCAACCAGCTTTTGACTATCACGTTAACCTATGCTACTCCCTTGTTTTGCTTCTACTTACAAGGAAGCAAGTAATAAGACTATTTCTGCTAATTTTTTCTCCATTAGCATGAAGTAAATAGAAGCATGAGCTTTTTAACAGTAATTTGTTGAAGAGGTGTAGAGAAAGTCATGTGAATGGAACACATCAGATTTTTATCTTATTTTTTCTACCATTAAAATTGGAATGTTCAAAAGTGCGTTTAGTGATGTTATTGCTGCAGTCATTTTAGATCAATACCAGGAAAGGGTGAATTGGCCCTGTAAACCAATATGTACCTTAAAACAAACAGAGGCCATGGTAGTGGTACTTGTCTGTTTATATAAAAGGAAGAAGTTGGCCAAGAGAATATTTGGGTTATTGTGTTGAGTTGCATGCCTACTAAATTCCGGGAGTGTACAGCTGTAGTGTTTTTTGTTTGCAGCAAGTTGGTAGAGCTGTATATCAGCGAGAGAAGTTGGTACGGAACAACCCGCTATAAACAGTCTCCACTTTCCCATGAGTTATCATCATTTGAATTATCTTGCTCTCAAGACGCACTCTCATGAAACGTTATGTTGGTAGCACTGTTACAAGGCATTCCCAAAACACGAGCCCAAATTGCTTATTTATCTACCTTAAGTTTTTAAAGCAAATATGCCATTCAACCTAAACCTACATTTCATTGGAAATATACATTTACTCCCTTAATGCAAATAATAATAATAATAATAATAATAATAATAGGACTAAGGTCCACGTGCAAGTCTTGTCTGACTGTGTGTGAACAGTATAACTAGCTAAATCTGATGATCCATTCACATTACTTTCTCTACATCTCTGCAACAAATTATTGTTAAAAAGCTTATTCTTCTATTTACTTCCTGCTAATCGAGAAACATTAGCAGAAATAGTCTTATTACTCACTTCCTTGTAAGTAAAAGGAAAATAAGGAGTAGCATAGGTTAAAGTGATAGTCAAAAGCTAGTTGCTATATGACTAAAATGCCTTTGTTTGTATGGACACGAGTTGACAAATTCCCGTATGAGCAAAGTATAAGTTTTTTAAAGCTGAAACCTAAAAAAAAAAAAAAATGAAATATCTGAAAAATGATAAACTCCACGAAAAAAATGTATATTACATAAATTGTATGATTTAACGTGCTCTACGTCTTTTGTGCATCAAGTTTTTATCCATCTCTTACGGTTTAGCAGTTATGCAAAATTTTGTAAAATTCATCGAGAAAAAAGTAGTTTTCACAGGCTATTCCCATAAAGTTTAAGATATACCTTTTATTTGTGAGGCAAATATCTTTAATATACGATATTTTGATCAAAAGCGTTAGAGCTATTTTTGAAAAAAAATCAAAATTTAGGAAAAAGTTCCATGTAAAGGGTAGCTAGGGGTGGGGGGATTTTCTTGAAAATCTTCGTGTCGCATCCTTGGAAGATACCAAACTTAAATACCAAGTTTCATTTTAAGGGACTTTCCGTTTTTGAGCTATGCTGCCCACAGACACATACACACATTCAAACGGACATTTTTCCAAAAAATACATTTTTTGAATTAAGGGGTTCTCAAAACATGTATTTCCGGTGACATTTCGATATTGAATTTTGGGTGCATTACTATACCTTCTCTATACACTATGTACATAGTACGTGTAGAGAAAGTAAAAAGGGATAGCGAAGCCCTGAGTTTTAGCAGGAATGCGTCGCTTGTAACAGTTGAGGTAGTTCCGAGAGAATTTCGTGGCGAGCCGCAGCGAATGTCAGAGTTGTCACGGAAGACAGTTACTTGCGAGTACAATGTAATTAGTTTGTCGAAAAAATAAAGAGTTTTATGGGAAAGAGAAGATTTTTTTTTACAATAGACTTTCTAATAGCACTAAATTTCTCCCTTCTCAATATTTTAAGAACTCAGTGACACGCTCTTCTATGTTAAATCCCTTTTATTGTTCTATTACAGTACTGCCAATTGTTTCTTACATTTTACTTTCTCTAACCGTACTATGTACATATTGTATAGAGAAGATATTGTTTTGCACCCAAAAAATTCAATACCTAGATTTCAACGGAAATACATCTTTTCAGAGACCCTTAGTCGAAAAAAATGAATCTTTAGAAAACTTTTCGCGCGCGCAAGCGTGTGTGTCTGTCTGTGGGCAACATAACTCAAAAACGAACTTAAGTTCAGCATCTTTCAAGGGTCCGACAGGAATATTTTCAAGAAAATCCCCCACCTTCAACTACCCTTTACATAGGAAAATTATCGAAATTTTGGTTTTTTGAAAAATGTCTTAAGCATTGTGATTAAAATTTGTTATACTTAAGATATTTTGATGACAAATAAAATGTACATCTTGGAAAAGCCTCTGAAGACCTCTTTATTCCGGATGATTTTTATTGAATGCTGTAGAACGGATAAACCGTCAGAGATAGACAAAAACTTGCTGCACAAAAGACGTAGATCACATTAAAGCACGCAATTTATGTAGTGTACCTTTTTTCGTGGAGTTGACTGTTTTTGAGATATTCCTTATTATGGTTTCAGTTTTAAAATACTTAGCTTTCTCATACAGGAACTTCAACGCTTGGCCATGTAAAGAAACGGACATAGCAACCATATTTTAAAACATTTGACTGTCGGTTTTACCTAGTGTATGTCCCTGTTAGTTATAAGGAACTAAGTAATAAGACCATTTCTGTTAGTGTTTATCTCGATAAGCATGAAGTAGATAAAAGAATAAGCTTTGTTGCAGAGATGTAGAAGAGCTCATGTGAATAGAACTAATAAGACATTTGTGGCATGTAATTGACGTTGCTATATAACACGATGGACGTTTTTTTACCCTCCGATAGGCTATAAATAAAAGACAAGTTCATAGAAAACAATTATTTTATTACTAAAAGTTTTGTACACTTATGGTTACTTTACAGCATAATCACCGAAAGGATTGAGACATTTATCGTACCTGTGCACAAACTGTGCAAGCATTGGTTTGAAAGTGCTGCCCTCCTAGCCACGTCTTCAGTTCAGGGCAAAGGTGAAAGTCGCTGGGTGCCAGGTCAGGACTGCACGGCGGATGATGGAAAATGTCCCATTGAAATTGTTCAAGGAGCCGATGGGTTGTGCCAGCAGTGTGTGGACGAGCGTTGTCATGGATCAACACAATTCCTGAAGTCAGCATTCCTCTTCGTTTGTTTTTAATGGCTCTCCGCAAACGTCGTAAAGTACGAAGATCTTCAAAACAACGTCAATGCTCATTTGAAATCATTGGCGGCAACATTTTTTGAAGCGGGTATTGCAAAGCTTGTACACAGGTACGATAAATGTCTCGATCTTTTCGGTGATTATGTTGAAAAGTAACCATAAGTGTACAAAACTTTTAGTTATAAAATAATTGTTTTCTATGAACTTGTCTTTTATTTATAGCCTATCGGAGGTTGTTGTAGTAAATAAAACAGCATTATTTGGGTTGTATATTTGAGTTTTGGTATTGTTTCAGGGCTTCATCAAGATCTACAAACAGTTCTTCCCGCAAGGAGACCCGTCCAAGTTCGCATCGCTTGTCTTCAGGGTCTTCGATGAAAACAACGTAAGTCTTTCTTCATTTGTTATCCTTAAAAACAATTTCAAATCATTATCCAACTTCCGTATAAGATACGTAACATTATTACTTTGGTATTTTTATGTAAATGTAATTTTTAAAACCTGGTGAGAACACTCGCCCAGCTTTTTCCACCAACCATAAATTCATACACACACGCACACACAGAGAGAGAGAGAGAGAGAGAGAGAGAAGTATTGTATTATTTCTCGAAGTCTCTCTCTACTTGCCTTTAATGTACAGGTCAAAGGCTAGAATTCACATTCCTGACTAATAAATAGTTCTTAATGCGTTTTATATAGGCATTTGTTTTACTACAGAGATATTTTTCATTTTTACTTTCTCTACATGTACTATTTACATAGTGTATAGAGAAGGTATTGTATTGCACCCAAAAATTCAATACCGAGAACTTACCAGAAATATATGTTTTGGGTATCCTGTATACAAAAAGAGAATTTTTAGAAAAAGGTCCGTGCGTGTGTGTGTGTGTGTGTAGACAGCATAGTTAAAAAACGAAAAGACCGTTGTATATTGGTATTTAAGTTTGTTATCTTACAAAGATGCAAAACGAAGACTACACTACACTTTACATGTAAAGATTTTCGAAAACTGTTATTTCCTAAAGAAAATGGCGCTAACGATTTTGTTTAAATTCCGCATGTTAAAGATATTTATCTGACAAATAAAATGTATATGTTGAATTTTCTGAGAATTGTCTCTGAAGACTACTTTATTCTGGATGAATTTTACGGAATGCTGTGTAATAGATAAGACAAAAACTTGCTCTACAGAAAATGTAGAACTGTTTAAAACACACAGTGTATGTTATATACATTTTTTCGTGGAGTGGATCGTTTCTGCGATATATTTACGATGGACGTTGAGAACGTTAACATATCGGTTCCAAATGATATATTAAAAGAAGCAGTTGAGACTTTATTTCCTCGACTTCACGGAAATGATACGATAAATAGTTAAAAGGTTATACGAGAATATTTGTAGTTATCAAGCATTTATATGGTTACCGGAGCAACGAGTGAATTTTGTTTACTTTATCCCACGCTAATAACTATCAGTTTGATTTGAAGCCCAGGTTTTCTTATGTCGTGTCTGCATAGCAACGGGTCTATTACAAGTGTCTGTACGATAAATACACTTCACATTTTTAAATATACTAAGAACTGGATTATGTAGCATAAAACTTCGTTGTGATATTTTAACAAATAGTGCTTTCTCTCTCTGCCCTACGAACAAACTTCTTACAAAAGAGTATTCTTCTTTCTACACAATGCTAATCGAGATAAACATTAGCAGAATGTTCTTATTACTCAGTTCCTTATAAGTAGAAGTCAACTAAAGGAATGTGTTATGCTAAAGCGATGGTTAAATGTTTAAAATCTATCATTATGCAATTGGCATTATACCCCCTTCTTGCACAGCCAGGAGTAGAACAAAAGAAAAACGGATACTTCCTGTCTGAGAAAAGTACAACTACTTTATATTTGAAACCAATAACAAAGAATATCTCGGAAACGCTTAATTCCACAACAGAAATGTAAAGGACATCAATTGTATGTTTTGAAGAGATCTACATTTTCTGTGCAGTAGGTTTCTTATCTATCTCTTACGATTTAGCACTTCTGCAAAATTTGACATAATGAAGAGGTCTTCAATATATACAACATTTTATTTGTGATGTAAATATCTTAAATATAAGAGATATAAGAGATTTTAAACAAAATCGTTAGAGCTGTTTTTGAGAAAACCAAAATTTGTCAATTTTTTTCCATGTAAAAGGTAGTTTGGGGTGGGGGATTTTTCTCAAAATCTTCGTGTTGCATCCTTGGAAGATACTAAAGTTATATACCAAGTTTGGAATTTTACCAACTTTTTGCTTTTGAGTTATCGTGTTCACAGTCACACTGACACACGGAATTTTTTCTAAAACTCTGATGTGTTCCATTCACACGACTTGCTCCACATCACGGTAACAAATTTTGTTAAAATGTATGTTCTTCTAACTACTTTATGGATATAGAGATAAACATTTGCAAAAACTGTCTTAATTACATGCTCCATTGTAAGTAGAAGGAAAATAATGGAAAACACTAGACTAAAATGAATATAAAATCTCTTAATAGCTGGTTGCTAAGTGGTTGAAATCCGTTTCTATGCAGAGCCAGTGATTTAGAGCTTTCCGTGTGAAAAAAGTAAGTTCTTTAAATCTGAAAACAATAACAAGGAATATTTCAGAAATGGTAAATTCCACTAAAAACGCTTACGATGTAAAGTGTGTGTTTTAACGTGATCTACATTTTCTGTGCAGAAAGTTTCTATCGCTTGCAGTTTACCAGTTACTCAAAATTCAGCCAAATTCATTCAGAATAAAGAGGTCTTTAGAGGCTATTCCCAGAAAATTCAAGATAAACATTTTATTTTCCATATAAATATCTTTAATATACGGTATTTTAATCAAAATTGCTATAGCCATTTTTGATGAAATATTTTGGGAAATGTTTTCATGTAAAGGGTAGTTTGGGTTGGGGGGTCTCAAAATCTTCTTGTCGCATCCCTGGAAGATGTTAAACCTATAGCTATATCAAGTTTGCTATTTAATGGTCTTTTAGTTCTGAAATTTACATACACACGGACCTTTTTCTAAAAAATATTTTTTTTCGAACTCTGGGGACCTCAAAACATGTTTCCGGTGAAATTTCGGTATGGAAATTTTTGGTACAGTAAAATACCTTCTTTATACACCACGTACATAATACGTGTAGAGGAATTAAAAAGTACTAGAGGATTTTGCAGAGTTTTATGACATTTCCAGAAGTCACCAAAGTAGATCAAGTTATTACGAATACGCGTATGACGTTACACTTCACATAAGAGCGCTGTGGTTGTGGAAACAATTGCCTGTCTAACAACCAAGTTGTGAGGCAATTTCGTTAATTAACGCGAGGAAACAATTGCAATCAGTAAGGTAGGTAATCCAGTGGCAAACAACACTTCGATTAACGGCGCCGTGTTAAACAAACTCGTGTCCGTTGTGCATTTCGACATCAATATCGATTATATTTGATTAAATTGCTCTTCTTTCATCTTTGTTTATCAAATACTGCGGTTCAGTACACAACAAAGTTCACTGTTGCGTTCCTCTAAATAACATAACACAAATTTCCTTTGTGTTCCGTGTAGATGCAATGTATATTAAAAACAATTGGGGTTAGCGTTCATTTGTCTTTCTCTACCATTACTATTCCAAACAGGGTTATTGTTTAAGGTTATTTTTACTTTCTCTACACGTACTATATACATAGTGTATTGTAAAGCACCCAAAAATTCTATACCGAGATTTCACCGGAAATACAAGTTTAAAGACCACTGAATCCAAAATAAAACATTTTTAGACAAATTATCATGTGTGTCTGTGAACACGATTAGTCAAAAACGAAATCACAAAAATACCAAACTTGGTATTTGAGTTTACTATCTTCCAGAGATACGACACGGAGATTTTCAAGAAAACCCACCCAACACAAAATACTCTTTAAATGGAGAATTTTTAGAAAATTTAAATCTTATCAAATTGCTCTAACGATTCTGATTAAAATCTCGTATATTTAAGATACTTTATATCACATAAAATGTATATTTTGAATTTTCTGGGAATAGCGTCTGAAAAGCTCTTCATTCTGGACGAATTTTGTTGAATTTTGCATAATTGGTAAGCCATAACAAAATGTGGATCTCGTTAAAGCACATAATTTATGTCATGTACTTTTTTTTGTAGAATCAATCATTTTCGAAATATTTCTTGTTCTTGGCTTCAGTTTAAAACACTTTAAACTTTCCTCATACAGGTTGTCAACTCCTGGTCATGCAAAGAAATGGATTTCAAACCCATACGGACCAGCTTTTAAAACATTTGACTATCGTTTTAGCCTAGAAGCATTCCCTTCTTTACCTTCTAATTATAAAGAAACAAGAAATAAGAATATTTCTGTTAATGTTTGTCTCGATTAGTATGAAGCAGAAATAATAGTTTTTATAAGTGTCTTAAATAGACTATTATTTGTGAGAGTTCTAATTTCTCATGAGCAAATAATAGTCTAAGAAGTCACGTGTAAAATCAATAAATGAATGAAAATGGATATTCCCGAAGAAGATTTAGATAATGCTAAAAAAGCTGTACTTGTTTGTTACCCGGCAAGTAGAAGGACCTATATGACAAGCAATTTTCATTATCTAAAGACTGGGGAACTACCCAAGGAGTTAAAACAATTTACAATGAATAAAATATTTAACTTTATTTCACGATGAAATAGATAGGATACATGAACTGTATACAAGAAGTCTATTGCAGATGATAATAGATGTTGCGCACTAAGAACTGTAAGTTATACTTATCAATTCGAGAATGCATATTGGGAATATGAGGCTAGCAGGGTCGAGTTTTCCCGAGCATTCGAGATCTGACAAGTAACTTACACTTCGTGATTAACCTATTACCTTTTGAAATACTTAAGCTGTAAAAATAATAAAACAAAATTACTTTTCAATATTTTATTCAACATTAAGAAAATATTAATTCTCGATGAGAACAAATGAAAGGCTATATCTAAATTATATTGGCAAAGCCTTCTTATACACTCTTTTGTTAATGAATTTTGCAATAGATTCTTTACTTGAAGTAGCACATGTCTTGAGTGTTACGTCTTACTGTAAGTATTAATGACCTCTCAAACTCTTACTGTAAGTACTTACAGTGCTTGTTGGCATGGCAATTAATAGATGAATTGTAAATTTAGCTTACATTACCAAATGTGTTTTCAGAATGATTAACTTACATATCAAGTATTTCAAAAAAGGAATTTTTTGTTAGAATATTTTGTGAAACAAGATAGTCATATGAATGGAACGCATTTAGATTTTTCCGGTGAAACCTTGACGAGAAGTAATTCTTAGATGGTGGTGATACCCGCCGCGTGTGTATGGAATATCCTAAACCACATATTATTCAGATGTCTATTTTAAAACACCACGTCCCCATATTTCAGCAGCCGCTAGAATTTCCTTTCCATTTTTCGCACTTTATGGTCGATGTCGATGAATATTAAATATCTATGGCTGTCGGACGGTATAGTTTAATTCCGTTTGGTGTCGAGTGGAAATAAAAACTGCAAATGGATGCTATAAACCAGTCGATAGCTTATTCTACACCGGAAGTGAACAAAATTACCATACAGCAACACAGCTGTGGGAACGTTCTCAAGAGAGAAGCAAATGCTACATGCTGCTGAGGTCGCCATTCATCGATCAGCTGACCCATAATACCACACCTCCGCTTTTGCCTGTTGTTGCTTTCTCTACACGTAATGTGTGCATGGGGTTTTGCACCCAAAAATTCGATACCGAGATTTCACCGGAAACATGTTTAAAGGTCCCCTGTATACAAAGAAAATTAGAAAAAGGTCCGTGTGTCTGTGAATACGGTAACTCAAAAACGAAGTCTGTAAAATACCAAACGTTGTATCTAAGTTGAGTATCTTCCAAAGATGCGACACGAAAATTTTGAGAAAAATTCCCCCACCCTAAACCACCCTTTACATGAAAACTTGTTCAAAAATGTTGATTTTCTCAAATAATTTAAGGATTTTAATTAAAATACCGTATATTAAACATATTTATATGGCAAATAAAATGTATATCTTGAATTATCTGGGAACAGCCTCTAAATACCTTTTTATTCTGAATGAATTTTGTTGAATTTTGCGTAACTGAAAACCGTAAGAGATGGAAAAATACCGGCTCACTATACAAAAAAAATGCAGACCACGTTAAAACACACAAGATACGTTTTTTTCGTGCAATTGACCATTTCTGGGATATTTGTTGTTATTCGTTTCGTAAACCCCTAGCCCTGCATAGAAACGGATTTGAACCACGTGGCAATCAGCTTCTAAAAGATTTTGACCTCCATTATTATCGTTCTATTAACGGAAGCAAGTAATAAGACAATGTTTATCTTGATTAGAATAAAGTAGAAGAGTTAATAACAACTTGTTATAGCGATGTAGAGAAAGCCATGTGAATGTAATACATCAGGTGTTTTTACTTTATCTAATGCATGTGCAATGTACATAATGGATAGAGACGGTATTGTATTAGATACCGAGATTTCACCAGAAATATGTTTTGAGGTTCCGAAAACATCATTTTTAGAGAAAGGTGTGTGGACAGCACAGCTCAAAAACGAAAAACGAGCTAAATATCAAACTTGGTATTTAAGTTCAGCATCTTCCAGGATTGCGACACCTAGATTTTGAGAAAAAAAAAACACCGTAAACTACACTTTACATGGAACTTTTTTTCTGAAATTTTGATTTTCTCAAAAATGACTCTAGCGATTTTGATTAAAATATCGTAAATTAAAGACATTTACTTGACAAATAAAAAGTATATCTCTTGCAAGGAAGCAAGTAATAAGACTATTTCTGCTATTTTTTCTGGATTAGCATGAAGTAAATAGAAGCATGGGCTTTTTAACAATAAGTTATTGCAAAGAGGTGGAGAAAGTCATGTGAATGGGACACATCAGGTTTTTTTGGATTGAGGGGGACCCAAAACGTATTTCCGGTGAAATCTCGGTTTGCAATTTTTGGGTACAATACAATAAGTTTTATAAGCTGGTGGCTAAATGATTCTTCGCGCACTTTTTCTTGGGTTCTAGTTTTATGGATTAACGAGCATCAAGAGAAGAGAGAGCTCGCCAGCATATTTTACCGCAGTGTTGCCAACTAAAGAAATGTTCTTCCTTTGAAGCCCTCAGTCATTATGATGAATAATTTATCTAATTTACCGCGAACTGGCTCAATTATTAAACGACACACAGCGCACGTGCATGTTTCATTAACTCTGGCTTCTGCAGACAGAACGAAGCCTTATTGATGAAGTCAGCAGATATCAGGGTATATCGTTTTGTTTCCGTGTTTTCACACCTTTATATGTAGCTTGCTGGCCTTGCAGAAAACATTCAAATCCAGTTACAATACAACATTCGTAATAGCGGGGCCCACCCACTCAAGATTACACGGTCTCAGGGAAACTAAACATATATGTCTTGCCTGTGACACACACATTTAAAGTTGCTAACCAACCTGAAAACATACTACTCTTAATAAGTAAAATTATTAGTCCACAAGTGAAGCAAATATTGGTTTATTACGTTCTTATTAATAACTAATACACATATTTGTACTTGTATGCCTAACAGACTGTATAAGCTTGGTTCATTTATAATAATTTGTAAATGTGATAATGGGATTATTATGTGTGGATAGATAATTTATTTCATTTTTTCAAGTTACAACATCATACATACATAGTTACTTTCCTGGAGTTGCTGAATTTGGTATCATATACAGTTAACATCCTGGTTATTTATGTATATGTACCTTTCCCTCTATTTGTGCATTTTTATACACTACCAACTTAATCTGTTTATTTCTTTTTTAAGTTACAACCTCATCAATGGTATTTATAAGATCCTCTCCTTCATTGGCAATTTTCCTGTCCCATTTCTCTCTTACTTCCCCTGTATAATTACCCAGTTGTTTTATAAATTCTTTCTTATTGTTTCCAAAAAGTTTTCATTACAATATTTCTGGCAGTAGCTTTTCCCAGTTTTTATTTCATATACTCTCTGTCCATATTTTAGATCCTTGCACTCAATTGTTATCAACATTGCCACATAGATCTTTATCAACTTTTAGACCTTTTAATAACATTGTTCCTGTTCTTACCCATTTTTCTCTGTCCCATACTTTCTCAAATATTCCTATATAATATTAAAGTAATATATAATATCCCTTAAGCTACCTATTATTTCTCTATATCATCTACACTATTATCGGTGAGAAATTTCCTTGTGATTTGACACTTGTGGGGTGTGTCGCCTGCTGGTAGGGGCTCGTCAGATTCCTGGCCAATCATAGTGTAAGAATACATAACCGTCATAGAGGCCATGTTGCAACATCTACTGGTTCAGTGGGAATTTACATGCGCGTTCTCATGTATGACTGATCAATTGCTTGCAATCTGATTGTTTGATTCCATTCTGTGAAAAGTTCGATTGTGTTACACACAGTGATCGTAAGGATTTACCATTGCTCTTGTTCTCATCCTAGAACTATTACAAGTGACACTGTCAATCGTAAATGTCTTACATCCGTGATAAGTTAAGTTGAGGTTACTTGAGTTGAAATAATAAAACTTTTCCGTTTAGTGAAGTACGGGACTTAATGTTGAAAGGAATAGATGAGATAAATAATGAGAAACGGGGGGAAATAGTTCAACATACGAGAGGTATGAATGGAGAGAAGATGGCATGTTAGAGGAAGCAGTGGAACGTTTGTCGCTGCAGACGGACAGCGAGTAAATAGGGCAACAGCGTACCGAGACGGCCACGTGTCAGCAGAATGTCAATCACAAGGTAATTTCTCACCGAAAATAGGTTCTCATTATTGTATACTTTTTGCCCCCCTCTTGTCTGATGACTGGCTAGCTCCCTTACTCCAACTTCTGTTACAATTTCCTTTAATTTACATATCCAATTTCTTTTCCATTTTGCCGATTCTTGTCCTAAAACAGTCTTTGACAATATTTCCTTCCCCTAGTAATTGGCCCCTGTTTCAGCATTTCACTATCTGTTTGACTTCTGTTCCCTTGCTCCCAGCCCTTCCCAATTCAAGCAATGCTACCCCATTTGGAGCTATTCTTGGTAATCCCAATATAATTTTCCAAAAGCACCTCAGAATTTGATGAATAAATTCCCGCCCTTTCTCAGTCCCCCAAATCTCTACTACACGATTCATTCTTGATACCACTGTTGTCTAGGCAGTTTACTCTCATTATTATGTACAAGTGTGATTTTGAAATGAGCTGATTTGTGACGTGTTGGATGTTACAGGATGGTTCAATAGAGTTCGAGGAGTTCATACGGGCGCTGTCCATCACGTCGCGGGGCAACCTGGACGAGAAACTTCACTGTGAGTACAACACGCTCACTTCCTGCTAGTCACTCGTACTGTCATACACAAACAAAACTCCACTGAAAAGTGAAAATTGAGTGAGATTTGAGTTATTATGTACCTAGTGTATAGAGATGATATTGTATTGCACCCAAAAATTCGATACCCAGATTTCACCGGAAATACGTGTTTTGGGATCCCTGAATCAAAAAAAACATTTCAGAAAAATGTCTATGTGCCTGTGGGCAGCATACTCAAACAAGAAAACTCCATTAAATACCAAACTTTATATTTAAGCTCAGTATCTTCCAAGGATCTTCGAAGATTTTCCACAAAATCTCCCACCCCAATTACACTTTATATAGAACAAATTCAAAAAGTGTGGTTTTCTCAAAAATGGCCCTAACGATTTTGATTAAAATCTTTTATACTTGCATGCTAAGAAATGTATATCTCGACTTTCAGGGAATAGCCTCTGAAGACCTCTTCTTTCTGGATGATTTTTACTGAATTGTGTATTACTGGTAAATCAAGAGAAATAGACATACATTTACTTCACAAAAAATGAAGATCTCGTTAAAACAAACAATTTGTCATATACCTACATTTTTTTCGTGCAGTAGACCGTTTTCGAGGTATTCCTGGTTGTTTGCTTCAGTTTTAAAATACTTCACTTTTCTCATACAGGTACTCCTCAACTCTTGGTCACGCAAAGAAACGGATTTCAGTCCCATAGCAATCACATTTTAAAACATTTTATTGTCACTTTATCCTAGTGTATTCCTTTATTTCCCTTCTACTTAAAAGGAACTAAGTAATAAGACCGTTTCTGTTAATGTTTATCTCGATTAGATTTGTTAGAGATGTAGAGAAAGTCATGTGAATGGAACATTCGACTTTTTTCTAATGAATTGTAGATCTGAAATGCTCTCAAAGCACTTTTTGAGGATTTTAAACAAAAAAAAAAAGAACGTGTTCTAATCACAAGACTTTCTCTACCTATTCCATAGCAAGCTCCTCTTACAAAAGCTTATTTTTGTATCTACCTCATGCTAATCTAGATAAACATTAACAGAAATAGTCTTATTACTTGCTTCCTTGTAAGTAGAAGGGCAATAAGGGAGTGCCATAGGTTAAAGTGATTGTCAAAGCTTTTAAAATCTCCTTGCTTTGAGATTGTAATTCGAATCTCTTTGCATTGACAGGAGAATGGTTTATGTACTTTAAAATTGGAGCAAATAAGGTCTATCTTGAAAATGGTTAACTCCACAAAACAATGTGCAGGAAACAAATTGTGTGTGTGTGTGTGTGTGTGTGTGTGTGTGTGTGTGTGTGTGTGAAAGAGAGATAACGACATAACACAAAAACTTAGTATTTAAGTTTAGTATCTTCAAGGATGCGATACAACATTTTCGAGAAAATCCCCCAACCAAAACTACCCTTTACATGGAAAGGTTTCCAAAACTTTGATTTTATATATATATATATAACGCCCACAGACCTTTTTCTATTTGGGGGGGGGGGGGATTCAGAGATGCCGATCCCGGTGGCCGCGCTCGCTAAAGTGTCTCGCTTTAGCACTTCCTGGTGCACAGGATCGTGGGTTCGAGTCCCTCCTTGGGCATGGGTATTTCTGTGTTTATAAATGTGTCTATGTTTGTGTATGTACATGTAAAAGGAAAACGTTAAGAATAATAAGGTCTACTAAGGAAATACAGGAGACTGGTAAAAATGGAGAAAAAAGGAATACTGACAAGCCTTCGGAACGTATTTATAAAAAAGAGAGAGAATAAAAACTAATATTTCCGGCGAAATCTCAACATGGAATTTTTAGATGGAATACAACAGATACCTCCTATAGATACTATGTACATTTTACCAGAAGAAGAAGAAGAAGAAGAAAAAGCAAATATACTACAATCCTCTACTTACAATATGCTGAAATGCAAGTTAGAAGAATCGGGACCGGCTTAAAGGAGTAAAATTGTACGATATTTAAAAGAAATCTAGATTTTTTGCGCACACAGCAGATATATGTATACAGGATTTGGCGGTAAAGCATTTGAGTACATTCGAGGGTCAGCTATGAAGTAACGAACGTTTTGGCATAACTAAATAACAATGCAAGTTATCAACACAAAACTTTATTTACAAAGTTACAATACCTTACTCTGTTTCTCAACGTAATCGTCATTCCTATCAAGGTATTTATTGTCACATGGTATCGCCAAAAGCTTATTCGTTTTTATGAATGCACAAAATGCTCGACCAATCTAATTTTTTTTTCTTTTTTGGTAGCTTAACGTCCTTTAACCTGATTGGTCATATCGGACAATGAATGAATTTGGTGAAATGATGCTCAAATGATCTCGGGGTCCATGGAGCTTAAAGTTGCTCGACATTCGTCTTCTCAGGATAAGGGAAACCCCCGAAAAAACCCTTATCTGGGTAACTCACCCTAAGCGAGATTCGAACTCACGACCTGTTGAACGTGAGGCAGACACGCTACCCAGGCGGGCCAGAGTGGAAGTTGTGATAATATTAACGCCACGAGCCACAAATTAAAAGGTTTTAGATTGTAACTTTATTAATAGCGTTGAAATGCCCGCTTGGGTAGTGTGGTGGTAGCGTGACTGCTTCACATTCAAAAGGTCGTGAGTTCGAATCTCGCTTAGGGTGAGTTGCCCGGATAAGGTTTTTTTCGGGAGTTTTCCCTTATCCTGAGATCGTTTGAGCATCATTTCACTAATTCCATTCATCTTCCGATATGACTAACCAGGTTAAAGGGCGTTATACTTAAAAAAATACAAGTTGACATTTATTTTGGCTAAATAAGAGCTTAAAACATACATTATCTGTAAATTTCTGTTGAATTGTTATTGCCGAATTGTTTTACTTGTGTTACTCATATATTTGGAAGACGTTGTGTTCATTCTAATGCAAAAAGGTCCAACTAAAGGCGTTTGTAATGTGTTGACTGGAGACGTGACCAACAATGATAGAAAGAGACGGAAACAATTATACGTATGTGCATTGCTAAAACTTACATACGTTACACGGCCTTGGAATGAACATGGCAACACAAATATTTTTTTCAAAATCTTCTCGGGCTTCTAGCCAGGTAAAAACTTGGCTTGGTGTCGAGCCAAGTTTTTACCTGGCTAGAGGCCCGAGAAGATTTTGAATTAACACGTCGCCAGGAAAGCTTCAGTTCTTATTACAAATATTGTTGTTATAATTGCTGTAAAGAAAAAAGAAGATCGATTTGGCTTATCAACGAAAACAAGGAGTAAAATCTAGTATTCTTGTGATAAATAAGTGTTATACCTTGATTTTGTGTGTGTTTATGCATATTCAATGATTTACAATAAATTCAAAAGAATTTAATGACAATATTTATTTATTTATGGTAGTTGAAACCAAAATACAGAATAGGTCTCATATACCACAAACCTAAGAAGATTTTTCATGGCAGAAGTATAGAATTAAGAAAATTAAATACACACAAACCAACAAATTCGTTACAAAGTTCATCAATCGTTATGAAGAAATTGAAACCAAATGTTGATGAAATAATTCAGAAAAATCTGTGTTCCATTCACATGACTTTCTCTACATCTCTGCAACAAATTATTGTTAAAAAGCTTATTCTTCTATTTACATCATGCTAATCCAGTAAAAAATAACAGTCTTATTACTTGCTTGCTTGTAAGAGAAGCGAAATAAGGGAGTTCCATAGGTTAAAATGACAGTCAAAAGCTGGTTGCTATGTGACTGAAGTTCCTTTGTTTGTATGGATGGACAGCAGTTCACAAATTCCTGTATGAGAAAAGTATGTTTTTTTAAAGCTGAAAGCAAAAACAAGGAATATCTAAAAAGACGATCAATTCCAGGAAAAAACGCATATAATATAAAATGTGTGTTTTAAGGTGTTCTACATTTTGGTGTAGTAAGTTTTTATCTATCTCTTACGGTTTAGCAGTTATGCAAAATATCGTAAAGTTCATCCGGAATAAAGTAGTCTTCAGAGGATATTCCCATAAAATTCAAGATTTACATTTTATTTGTCAGGTAAATATCTTTAACACACGGTAGTTTAATCAAAATCGTTAGAGCCATTTTTGAGAAAATCAAAAATTTCAAAAATAGTCCATGTAAAAGGTAGTTTGGGGTGAGGGGATTTTTCTCAAAATCCTCGTGTCGCATCCCTGGAAGATACTAAACTTAAATACCAAGTTTGGTATTTTACAGACTTTTCGTTTTTGAGTTATCGTGTTCACAGACTCACGGACAGACACACGGACGTTTTTCTGAAAATGCTTTTTCTGGATCCTGGGAGCCCTAAAACATATATTTCCGGTGAAATCTCGGTATGGAATTTTTGTGTGGAGTGCAGTACCTTCTCTATACACTATGTACATAGTACGTGTAGAGGAAGTAAAACCCATATTTCACTTTGGTCACTATACATGACTTTTGGGTGAAATATTTTGCAAGCAATGAAAACCTGAACCTCTTGGCTCAGATGTTTAGCGGCGGAGGAGTATAACATAGACATTGAAACACGTGACAATAAATAGCGATTACGTTGAGTAAGGTTCTGATAAATAAAATTTCGTTATCCCTCGTATTATAATCTAAATGCATGCAGTGGGGTTTCCTAGCAACAAAAGCTTTTAATAAGGGTTACGTAGCAAGAATGTGCTGCACGTTCCAAACACAGAAAGAGAAACATAACAACAGAGGAGCGCATTCTTCTCGTCTTTTACGCACCGCATGTTTTTTTCAGAATGTTTAAATGGATAGCTCGCGATGTTGCGTAGCTCTCATTCCTTGTTTCGTTCAATATTGATTTCAGCAGACGTGTATTCCTAACGTCAAAGTTGTGGAATCACTTTAGTTCTTCTGCTAAGTACTAATAACCTATCCCAATGAATAAAAAGTTTCCTAAAAGGAAAGAAAATATCGAAGATAAATACGCAAAAGCAGGTAGAGAAGGTATTTTATTCAACTCATAAATTCTTTAAGAGATTTCATGGAAATACATGTTTTCAGAACCCCTGATTCCAAAAAAATAATTTTTTGAGAAAAGCTAGTTCAAAAATGAAAAGTTCATTGAATACCAGTTAAAGTTGAGTATCTTCCAAGGATCTGACACAAAGATTTTCAACAAAATCCCTCCACCCCCAACTAACATTTACATTAAAAAAATGTCGAAAAGTTTTATTTTCTGAAAAATGGCTCTAATGTTTTTGATTAAAATGTCATATATTAAAGATATTTACATGACAAGTAAAATGTATATCCTGAATTATCTGGGAATAGCCTCTGAAGATCTCTTTATTCAAGATGAATTTTTTGAAGTTTGCATTACTGGTAAACCGTAAGAGATACACAAAGAGTTACTTAACAAAAATGTAGATCTCGTTAAAACTCACAATTTGTTACATACATTTTTTTCGCAGAGTTGACCATTTTTGGGATATTGCGGGAACTTTTCAACTTCTGTCAACGCAAAGAAACGGATATCACTGCCATAGACACCACATTTTAAAACATTTGACTGTCGGTTTAGTCTAGTGTATTTCCGTTCTACTTACAAGAAAGCAAGTAATAAGACCGTTTCTGGTAATGTTTATCTCGATTAGCATGCAGTAGATAGAGGAATAAGCTTATTAACAATAATTTGTTACAGAGAGGTAGAGAAAGGCATGTGAATGGAGTACATCAGATTTTTTTTTATTTTAGAGGGTCTCAAAAGGTATATTTCCCATGAAATCTCGGGATGAAATTTTGGGTGGAATACAATACCTTCTCTACACACTTTGTACGCAGTACGAGTAGAGAAAGTAATAATTGTGCGAGTTTGAAGATTATTTATTATAACTTCACTGAAACAATCGTGCTATCGATTTGGGATGCAGTACACATTTGAAATATAGACCTCATTAATGGGAGTGCAGTTTGACAGTCGAGCTTCCTTCCGATTGCTTTCCCGGGAAATGTCGTTTTGTTAGCAACAGTTTGGTATTAACGACCACCGCGTTTCATTTGTTTACGCACGTGATTTTTGTTTCCCTATGGCTGATGGCGTGTTTTATTGCAGATGTTAACGTTTTATTTCGGTTTTTAAACACGCTGGCGTATGTAACACTCTGGTAAACACGTCTCACTTCATTTAAACCAGCTAGCTATGACGTCAGCATGCTAATGGACAACATTCAAATGTTTTCTCTGTGTACAAGAATCTGCGTCATAGTTAAAAAGTTCATCTCTGCGTTATTCTGCAATTTTCCTATATCTATGGTGTCATAACCTCTAAAAGTATTAAGTAACATTGAAAAAATCGTATGTGCTAGATTCACATAACTTTCTCTAGCTGTTCCATACACAAACTGGTAACCTGTCATGGCGGACGCTGCTTATGCGGAATGCCAACATGCACATTTAAAAACCACTACGCTTAAGCAACGTTACGAAACAATTGGTACCATTGCTCAACGTAATGCACTGGTCAAAACAAAGACATTGGATTACACGGAAGTGGATATAAAATATCTGCAATGTAAAATATGAGTCAAAACAAAAGTGCGGGAAATAATAGCCTCGAAACCGAAGGGAGCATATAGCTATAAGAAGGGTAATAATAACAAATGTAAGAGAAATGATTCTTAATGTTCGGAAAGAAAATGTTTAACTAAAGAAACACAATCGCCCAAACAAATAGCGGTAAAGTTATACGACGGTTGCAGCACACACATACACACACATACGGACACGCGCACACACACACAACGGCTTTAAGTATTTCAAGTGACTTTTACTGGCGACCCAAATTTGAAAGTGTTGAAAATATTAAGTTGTTCAGATGTGAAAGTCGCCTATTTCTTGGTATCATTGGAGTTTTAGCTTCACAGTTCCCTTGGCTATGCCCTGCCGTCGATTCGCAGTAGCGGCCTTCGGCAACTGCTACACTCCTCTACTTATAAAAATATCCATCGGCTACGCTTTGCGGCATAGGGCCCTCCATGTTGGGCTATGCTTTGCGGCTTAGGGCCCTAAACGTTTATTATATACCAGTAAGTGACTTCAAAGTGACTCTAATGACAAAAGTATTGAAGTAATGCCAAGTGGTGCTACCATCGTACACTAATAATCAAATAGCGTAGCTTCCCCATGTCCTGAAGATTTTAAATATACATTCTCTCTTCAGATGGCGCTGGCTCTGTTTTTATGCCAACCAAATGATTTCCGTCTATTTTGTTTAACTTAAGGTTAACTCGCCGCCAAGCAGCAAACAAATGCAACACGAAACAGAAAGGAAAAGGTCGTACAAGTAAACGAGATCACCCGAAGTAGTCAACAAATTGTTTATTTTCCCTTTTGTGGACATGATTTTAACTCTCACTTTAAATAGCTATGGAGTATTTCATATTGTTGGTTTTTGAGGCCTAAAAATACGAGATTTATAACATTTCCAAAACTACTCTTTTCTTGCACCTTTAAATTTAATGTATTACAAAATATTAGAACAATCATCAAACATCCGGAAGAAATACATCGCGCCCAATGACGTCACCGGAAGCTATGTAACAACCTCTAAGCATTGACAACGATTTGCCGAGGACCTGGGGATTTTTTGGGGTGATGTTTTAAGTGAAGACTGCCTGACGTACCCGCCATGACCTGGTCTGCAAGATTACCCACAAACTATTCTTTCAAACGCTTATTCTTCTATCCACTTGATGCCGATCGAGGTAGACATTAGCAGAAATTATATTGTTACTTACTTCCTTATAAATAGAAGGGAAATAAGGGAATACACTAGGCTAAGTTAAACTGGCAGTCAAATGTTTTAAAATGTGGGAGCCATGGGATTGCAATCTGTTGTTTCTTGCGGGGCCAAGTGTTGACAAATTCCCGTATGAGAAAAGTTTAAATATTTTAAATCTGAAACCAATAAAAAGCAATATCTCAATATCTCATAAAAAAAGGATCTGAAATTTTTTGATTGTTTTAACATGATCTACATTTTTTGTGTAGTAAGTTTTTGTATATCTCTTTTGGTTTACAAGTTATGGAAAATTCATCCAAAATGAAGATCTTCAGAGGCCACTCCCAGAAAATTCAACATATACATTTTAGTTGAGATATAAATATGTTTATTATACGGGATTTTAATCAAAATCGTTAGAGCCATTTTAGAGAAAATCAAAATTTTTGAAATAAGTTCCATGTAAGGGGTAGCTGTTGGTGGGGGGATTTTCTTGCAAATCTGCGTGTCACATCCTTAGAAGATACCAAAGTTAAATACCACGTTTGGTATTTAACTTCTTTTCGTTTTTGAGTTAACCCGTACACACACACACATACCTTTTCTTAAAAATACTTTATGAATTCAGGGAGACCCAAAACATGTATTTCCGGTGAAATCTCGGTATGGAATTTTTGGGTGCAATACAATACCTTCTCTATACAATGTACAGAGAAAGTAAAAATCAGCTGCAACATCAATGTAATAGTGTAAGGGACTTCCTCCGTGGTCGAGTAATCAGCGAGCAAACAACTCGAATGTCACGGGTTCGATTCCCGGCTGGGGCGGGGAATCGTTCATTAACCAGAATTATTCCCTATCCCCGCAGAGTCTAGAAGTATGTATTTGAGAGTGAATGTGTGTGTGTGTGTGTGTGTGTGTGTGTGTGTGTGTGTGTTTGTGGAAAATAAAACGATTTAAACACAACGTAAAGAACCAACACAGACTAGTTGTTTCTAAAGCAAAGCCCTCGATATGACTTTAGATGTTAAAGGGGGCTATGTAAATGAAACAGTTAAAAAAGAACAATGTAGGTCATGTATATGATACTCAACTCTGATGTACCTAAATTGAGTGTTTTCGAAAATACTTTTGAAACGTTGCTTATCAAGGATGTTGGAAGCCAAGGCTTGGGAACTCGCCGAGGATGTAAAGTTTGAGAAACAGGAAAAGACGCAGAGTACCAACCGAGGCTTCCTTTGCCTTTGATGGAAACTTGGCTTTGTTATTCTCTTTGTTGTGGCCAAAACTCCCAGACAAGAAGATGCAGCGCGTTGACCCAACAGAAGCTTCTGCTCCGAAGTGGAAAACTCGCTTTAACCGTTCAAACACCAAACCTTTAGAAAACCAAATAAGTATTAGCTTTAAAAAAAATCTGATGTGTTACATTCACATGACTTTCTCTAGCGGCTTTACAAGCAAACGTTCTTACAACAGGTTACATTTTTTCTACACAATAGTAACAGGATAAACATTAGCAGAATGTTCTTATTACTTAGTTGCTTATAAGTAGGAGGGAACTAAAGGAATGCGCTATGCTAAAGTGATAGTCAAATGTTTTAAAAGCTGTCGTTATGCAATTGTCATTTCAAATCGCTGCTTTGCTTGGCCAGGAGTAGAACAAAATAAAAACGGGCATTTCCTGCCTGAGAAAAGTATAAGTACTTTACAGTTGAAACTAATAACAAGGAGTATCTCGAAAACGTTCAACTCCACGAAAAAACTGTATATGACATAAATTGTGTATTTTAACGAGATTACATTTTTTATATTGTAAGTTTTTGTCTATCTCTTACAGTTTACTAGTTATGCAAAATTCAGAAAGATTCATCCAGAATAAAGTAGTCTTCAGAGGCTATTCCCAGAAAATTCAACATATACATTTTATTTCTTACATAAATATCTTTAATGTGCGATATATTAATCAAAATCGTAGAGCCATTTTGGAGAAAATCAAAATGTTCTAAAAATGTTCCCTATAAAGGGTAGTTGGGGTGGAGGGAATTTCTTGAAAATCTTCGTGTCGCATCCTTGGAAAATACTGAAGTTAAATACCAACGGACGTTTCGTTTTTGGGCTATGCTGCCCCCCCCCCACACACGGAGGGACATTTTTTAAAAATACGATGTGTTCCATTCACATGACTTTCTCTACATCTCTGTAACGAATTATTGTTAAAAAACTTTTTTTCCATTTATTTCATGCTAATCCAGATTAGCATTTGCAGAAATGTTTTCTTGGAAGCAGAATCTTCAGTAGGTTCCAGGAATGTGACAAGAAGATTTTCAAATAAAACGCTACCCCCAACGACCCTTTACATGAAAAAAATGTCCAACATTTTGGATTTCTCAAAAATGGCTAACGATTTTAATTAAAATAAAGCATATTAAATCTATTTACATCACAAACAAAATGCATATCTTGAATTTTATGGGAATAGCTTCTGACGAGCTCTTTATTCTGGACGATTTTTTCTGAATTTAGCATAACTGGCAAACCGTAAGAGATAGACAAGAACTTACTACATAAAACTGTATATCTGCATAAAATATACAATTTAAGTTATATATAGTTATTTTCTCTACACGCACTATGTGCATAGTGTATTGAGAAGGTATTGTAATGCACCCAAAAATTCCATGCTGATTTTTCGCCTGAAATATATGTTTTGAGACCCCCTAAATCCAAAAAAAGCATTTTTAGATAAATACCCCTGTGTGTGTGTCTGGGCAGCATAGCTCAAAAACGAAAAGTCCGTTAAAAACCAAACTTGGTATTTAGGTTTGGTATCTTCCAAGAAAATCCAACCCTAACTAGCTTTACATAGAACTATTTTCGAAAATTTTGAATTTCTAAAAAATGGCTCAAAACCATGTTGTTTAAAATGTCGTATATTAAAGATATTTACCTGACAAATAAGATGTATAGGTCTAATTTTCTGTGAATAGCTCCTGAAGATCTCTTTTCTGAATGAAATAAGCTGAATTTTCTATAACTGGTAAACCGTAAGAGATAGACAACATTTTACCTGCACAAAAAATATAGGTCTCGTTAAAACACACAATTTATATTATACACATTTTTTTCGTGGAGTTGATTGTTTTCGAGATATTCCTTGCTATTGGTTTAAGTTTTAAAATATGTAAAACTTACACAGGAACTTGTCAACTCCTGGCCATGCAAAGAAACGGAATTGAACCCCAGTAATAAACCATTTTTGTTCACATTTATCTCGACTATCGCGAAGTTGATAGAAGAATAAGCCTTTTAACAATAATTTGTTGCAGTGGTGTAGAGAAAGTCTTTACGACGCTAGATACGGCAATTTGCCGAGGCGTGAGTCTAGCACTGAAGTTTTAACCTGCTGGGTGGAACACCTTACAGCAGTGGTCGTTAACACCGCTAAACGGATATTGGGTAATTTCCTCATTACGTCGCGGCAACACACACACAAGTACGTAAATAAGATCGTTAGCTGCAACTTCGCGCTATCTCAGGTTCTGCTTACGGTAATTACTCGAGTCAAACACTTGGCGACACAAATGTTTTAACATGTGGTTGCTATGGGATTGAAAGCCGTCTCTTTGCGTCTACAAGTTCCCGTGTGTGAAAACTGAAACCAATAACGAGGAGTATCTCGAAAACGGTCAACTACACGAAAAAAAAATCTGACATGTTCCATTCACATGACTTTCTGTATATCTCTACAAAAAATATTATTAAAAAGCTTATGCTTCTATTTACTTCATACTAATCGAGAAACAATCAGCAGAAATAGTCTTATTACTTGCTTCCTTGTAAGTTGAAGCGAAATAAGGGAGTACCATAGGTTAAAGGGATAATCAAAATCTGGTTGCTATGTGACTGAAGTTCCTTTGTTTGTATGGACAGGAGTTGACAAATTCCTGTATCAGAAAAGTATGTTTTTTAAAGCTGAAACCAAAAACAATCGGTATATAAAAAACGATCAACTCCACGAACAAAAATGTATTGTGTGTCTTAACGTGCTCTACATTTTTGTCCGTCTTTTATGGTTTAGCAGTTATGCAAAATTCCGTAAAATTGATACAGAATAAAGTAGTCTTCAGAAGCTACTCCCAGAAAATTCAAGGTATACATATTATTTCAGAGATAAATATTTTAATATACAATATTTTAATCAATTAGAGCCATTTTTGAGAAAATCTAAATTTTCGAAAAAAGTTCCATGTAAAGGGTAGTTAGAAGTAGGGGGGATTTTTCTCAAAATCTTCGTGTCGCATCCCTGGAAGATACTAAACTTAAAGACCAACTTTGGTATTTTACCGACTTTTCGTTTTTGAGTTTTCGTGTTCACGGACACACAAACGGACCTTTTTCTGAAAATGCTTTTTTGTTATACAGGTAACCCTAAAACATGTATTTCCGGTGAAATCTCGGTATCGAATTTTGGGTTGAGTGCAATACCTTCTCTATACACTATGTACATAGTACATGTAGAGAAAGTAAAAATGAATTCTCGATGTGAACAAATGAAAGGCTACATCTAAATTATAAGGACAAAGCCTTCTTATTATTTTAACATGGTTGGTCATCGGACGATGAATGAAATTGGTGAAATGATACTCAAATGATCTCGGGATCCATGGAGTTTAAACTTACTCGACATTCGTCTTCTCAGGATAAGGGAAAACCCCGAAAAAAACCTTAACTTACCCTAAGCGAGATTTGAACTCACGACCTTTTGAATGTGAAGCAGACACGCTACCACCACACTACCCAGGCGGGCTACACTCTTTTGTTAATGAATTTTGCAATATTTAATTGAAGTAGCACATATCTCGAGTGTTACATCATTTCCTTATTGTAGTATTAATGACCTCTCAAACTCTTAGTGCTTGTTGCCATGGCAATTAATAAATGAATTATAAATTTAGCTTACATTACCAAAAATGTGCACAGAATGATTAACTTATGTATAAAGTATTTCAAAAACGCTAATAATTAAAACTAGTATCCAACCATTAGTCCTATTTTCCCTCCTTGGCACTGTGGTGGTAGCAACCGGCTAGAAACCGGGAGATCCGTGGTTCAAATCCCGGATATGGCATTGAATTTTTCAGTCTGACTCTGCCTACCCAAATTCTGTCCTACACACGGCTTGTGTGAAAAAATAATTAACCCAAAGATTGTTATTCTTATACACCATGATAATCGTATAAGCAAAAGCAGAATTTACGTATTACTTACTTCCTTATAAGTGGAAGGGAAATAAAGGAATGCACGATGCTAAAGGCAAATGCTTTAAAAGCTATCATTACGCGATTGTCATTGAAATTCACTTTTTTGCTTGGCCAAAAATAGAACAAAAGAAAAGCGAACACTTCCTGTCTGAGAAAAGTATAAGTATTTTAAAATTGAAACAAATAACAAGGAATATCTTGGAAACGGACAACCTCTGCAGCAAAACTGCATATGACATAAGTTCTATGTTTTAACGAGTTCTACATTTTTGTATATTATGTTTTAGTCTTATCTTTTACTGTTTAGTCGTTATGCAAAATTCTGTAAAAATCAACCAGAATAAAGCGCTCTTCAGAGGCTATTTCCAGAAAATTCAAGACATACATTTTATTTGTGATGTAGATAACTTTAATTTACGGTCTTTTAATTAAAATCGTTACAGCCATTTTTGAAAAAATCAAAGTTTTCGAAAATTTGTATATATATAAAGAGTAGTTTGGGATGGGAATTTCTTCAAAGATACCATCCCTGGAAGACACCAAACTTGAGTACCAAGTTTGGTATTTAGCGGCCTTTCAGTTTTTAAGTTATACTGTCCTAAGACACACACACTCATTGATATTTTTCTAAAAATGTTTTTTTTTTGACTCATCGGACCTCAAAACATATATTTCCGGTGAAATCTCGATATGGAATGTTAGGGTGGAGTGCACTTCCTTCTATATACACTATGCACATAGTACATTAGAGAAAGTAAAAAGAAAGAAACAAACAGAAGCGTGGTACATTTTAAAGCGCGCCTGGTGGTTATAGTGACTGCTACACTCAGTTAATGGAGAAGTTGTCTAAACAGCACGGCGAGCTCAAGCCCTAGCCTCTAATAAAAAGTTACACGTAAAATGTCAGAGGCGAGGTTTTCCCGTTTTTATTCCTTGCTCTAAAGTCTATATCCGTGTTTTCTGCATAAATGTGTATTTTAAGAGTAATTAGCTGCCTAAGAGATGGAATAGATAAAACTGAGATATTTCTACAAAGAATAGAAAGCAAATGGTAGCCAGGAGCAATGTGTTTATTTCATCTCTTCCTTGCTACGGGAATGTGCTCTATCAAGTGAGATGATCGTGTGTGTGTGTGTGTGTGTGTGTGTGTGTGTGTGTGTGTGTGTGAAGAATAACACGATAACATCGCACGAAATGACCAACCACGTTAAAGGACGTCAAGCTACAGAGAATCTGATGTGTTCCATTCACATGTCTTTCTTAGATCGCTGCAAAAACAAAAAACACACATTTAACAGCTTATGCTTTAATTACTTCATACTAATCGAGAAAAAGTTTGCAGAAGTTACTTGTTTCCTTGTAAAAGTAGAAGCTAAATAAGGGAGTACCATAGGTTAAAGTGATACTCAAAAGCTGGGTGCCATGTGACTGAAGTTCCTATGTTTGTTTACAAATTCCTATATGAGAAAAGTATACGTTTCTTAAAGCTGAAACCAAAAATAAGGGATATCTCAAAAACGATCAACTCCATGAAAAAAAAGTTTGTGACATAAGTTTTGTGTTTTAATATGCTCTACATTTTTGTGTGGTAAGTTTTTTGTCCATCTCTTACGGTTTAGCGGTTATACAAAACTCCGTAAAATTCATCCAGAATAAAGTAGTCTTCAGAGGCTATTTACAGAAAATTCAAGATATATCTTTTATTTTTCAGGTAAATATCTTTAATATACGAAATTTTAATCAAACTCGTTAAAGCTGTTTTTGAGAAAATAAACATTTTCGAAAAAGGTTCCATGTAAAGGTTAGTTGGGGGCGAGGGCATTTTCTTGAAAATCTTCATGTCGCATCCTTGAAAGATATAAACCTAAATACCAAGTTTGGTTTTTAACGGACTTTTCGTTTTTGAGCTATACTGCCCATAGACAACACATACGGACATTTTTCTAAAAATGCTTTTTTTGGATTCAAGGGGTCTCAAAGCATGTATTTTGGGTGAAATCTTGTAATCGAATTTTTGGGCGCATTACAAAACCTTCTCTATACACTATATAGAGGAAGTGTAGAGAAAGTAAAAAATATGTGTTCCATTCACATGACTTTCTGTATACCTCTGCAACAAATTATTGTTAAAAACCTATGCTTCTATCGAGATAAACATTAACAGAAATCCTTTCTTTTAAGTAGAAGGTACATAATTGAATACACTAGGCGGTAAAATCTTCTAAAAAGTGTTGTCATGTGGTTTCTTTGCATTGCTAAATTCTCGTATGTGAAAAGTTTTAAAACTGAAACCAATAACAAGGAATATCTCAAAAATGGTCAACTCCACGAAACAAATGTACATGATATAAATTGTGTACTTCAACCTGATCGGTATATTTTGTTTAGCAAGTTTTTGTTTATCTCTTACGGTTTACTAGTTATGCAAAACTCGCCCAGAATAAAGAGGTTTTCAGAGGTTATTTCCAGAAAATTCAAGATATACATTTTATTTGTGGATTAAATATCTTTAATATACGGTATTTTAACCAAAATTTGTAGAGCTATTTTTGAGAAAATCGAAATTTTCGAATATTTTTCTATGTAAAGCATAGTTTGGGGTGGGAGATTTTCTTCATAATCTTCTTGGAAGATGCTAAATTATATACCAATTTTGGTATTTTACTGGTTTTTCTTTTTTGAGTTATCGTGTTCACGGACACACACACACAGATCCTTTTTAAAAAAATTCTTTATTTGGATACCGGGGACACTAAAACATGTATTTCCGGAAAAATCTTGGTATTGAATTTTTGTGTGCAGTATAATACCCTCTCTATACGCTACAAACATGGTACGTGTAGAGAAAGTAATAAATCTACAATGCGTTAAAAGTTAAGCCACCGACATTCACAGTGACGTAAGTGCAAGCGAGAGGGAAGACAATTGTAAGTGTAACGTAAGAAATTGGTAGACCTGTAAATTACATGCTGATATCTTTCAAGTTTCAAATTGTATAACATAACATATAAAGACTGCCTCCGTGGTCGAGTAGTCAGCGAGCTGATATTTCCCGTTTTCGATTCCCGGCTGGGTGGGAAAGTTTTCTATAACCAGAATTATTCCCTATCCCCCCACAGAGTCTGGGAGTACTATGTGAAAAGCTACATGTGTGTGTTTGAGGAAAATAAAAAATAACCTATTTAAATCCAAAAGAAATCAAAATTTTCGAAAATGTTTCTCTGTAAAGGGTAGTTTGGGATGGGGAGATTTTCCTCAAAATGTTAATATCGCATCCTTTGAAGATACTAAACTTATGTACCAAGTTTGGTATTTTACCGACTTTTCGATTTTGAGTTATCGTGTTCGGAAACACACATATACACGCAGATCTTTATCTAGAAATACTTTTGGATTCAGGGGACCCTAAAACGTGTATTTCCAGTGAAATCTCGGTTTTAAAATGTTGGCCGGAATACAATACCTTCTCGATACACTTAGTATATAGTACGTGTTGAGAAAGTAAAACCGAATAAGTTCTTTGGTGATAGTAAAGTATAATATCCGCATTAATAACCTGGAACCACGTGACAATTAATGTCTTGACAGAATAGAGATTACGTTAAGAAATAGAGTAAGGTACTAAAATGATTTAATTTCTTTTTTCACACAAGCCGTGTGTAGGACAGGAGTTGGTTAAGAAGTCAGACTGAAAAATTCAATGCCATATCCGGGATTTGAACCACGGATCTCCCGGTCTCTTGACGGTTGCTCTACCACTGAGTTGCCATGGCAATATGCCGGCATAGCATTGAATTTCACAACTGACTCGCATGTTTCCCGGTTGAGAAATTCAATACTATGCCGGTATGTTGCCATGGTAACTCAGTGGCAGAGCAACCGTCAAGAGACCGGGAGATCCGTGGTTCAAATCCCGGATATGGCATTGAATTTTACAGTCTGACTACCTATCCAAGGACTGTAACTTTGTAAATAAAGTTTTTTGTTGACATCTTTGTCATTATTTATTTGTGCCAATTACCAAAAGTTTTGTACACCTATGGTTACTTTTCAACATAATCACCGAAAAGATTGAGACATTTATCGTACCTATGCACAAGCTTTGCAATACCCGCTTCAAAAAATGTTGCCGCCAATGATTTCAAATGAGCATTGACGTTGTTTTGAAGATCTTCGTACTTTACGACGTTTGCGGAGAGCCATTCAAAACAAACGAAGAGGAATGCTGACTTGAGGAATTGTGTAGATCCATGACAACAGTCCTGACCTGGCACCCAGCGACTTTCACTTTTTCCCTGAACTGAAGATGTGGCTAGGAGGGCAGCGCTTTCAAACCAACCAAGATCTTCAAAACAACGTCAATGCTCATTTGAAATCATTGGCGGCATCATTTTTTGAAGCGGGTAATGCAAGACTTGTACACAGGTACGATAAATGTCTCAATCTTTTCGGTGATTATGTTGAAAAGTAACCATTGGTGTACAAAACTTTTAGTAATAAAATGATTGTTTTCTATGAACTCTTCTTTTATTTACAGCCTATCGGAGGCTGAAAAAAACGGCCCTCGTACATGGTAATCCTGTTGAACAGAATAGAATGTTATTGTTTACTGTGTGAAAATGAATAGAAAGTTTGAGACAGTTTGTGTGGTTATGTTTGACGCAGTGTACACGCCCACTTGTGTTGTACACAACAATGCACTTTACAGGCGTTAACGCGACCACAACGCGCGCAGTCGACTGCGGTTCACTCTCTTTATGGCCGCAAATGGACTGGATAGCAGTGATAAACTGGTAAATACCCGCCACAGGAATACCAACACACTGCCGGCTTTACAAAACGTTGCCAAACAAAATCACAGGCAAAATGTCTGATGTGTTCCATTCACATGACTTTCTCTACATCTCTGCAACAAATTATTGTTAAAAAGTTTATCCTTCTCTATTTACTTCATACTAATCGAGAAACAAAATTGCAGAAATAGTGTTATTACTTGCTTCCTTATAAGTAAAAGCGAAATAAGGGAATACCACAGGTTAAAGAGATAGTCAAAAGCTGGTTGCTATGTGTCTGAAGTTCTTTTGTTTGTATGGACACTCGTTAATAAATTCCTGTATGAGAAACGTATATGCTTTTCAAAGCGGAAACTAAAAACAAGGAATACTTTAAAAACGATCAACTTCACAAAAAAATGTATATAACATAAATTGTGTGTTTTAATGTGCTCTACATTTTCTGTGTGGTAAGTTTTTGTGCATCTCTTACTGTTTATCAGTTATGCAAAATTCCGTAAAATCCATGCAGAATAAAGTAGTCTTCAGAGGCTATTCCCAGACAATTCAAGATATGCATTTTATTTAAGAGATAAGTATCTTTAATATGTGATATTTTAATCAAAATCGTTAAGAGCCACTTTTCAGAAAATAAAAATTTTCGAAAAAAGTTCCATGTAAAGGGTAGTTAGTGGTGAAGGGATTTTCATGAAAAGCACCGTGGCGCTTCCTTGGAAGATACCAAACTTAAATACCAAGTTTGGTTGTTAACGGCCTTTTCGTTTTTGAGCTATGCTGTCCAGACACACACGGGTCTTTTTCTGAAAATGCCTTTTTTTGGATTCTGGGGGTCTTAAAACATGTATTTCCGGTGAAATGTCGGTATCGAATTTTTGGGTGGAATACAATATTTCCTCTATACACTATGTACATAGTAAGTGTAGAGAAAGTAAAAATTACAGATAAAATAAAATCCCAAGAGCATCATTGCACGAGTTAACAGCATTGCCGATAAGGCAATATTTTCTACAGAGAAATGCCAGTGTTAAAAGGTGAGGTAGATATGGAACTGTCGGATATTCACATGATTTCTACATCTCTTAAAAAGTATTCTTAAAAAGCTTTTTCCTCTATCTATGTCACGTTAATCGCGATAAACGTTAACAGAAATGTTCTTAACAATTACGCCCTCATAAGTAGAAGGGAAATAAAGGAATACTCTAGGCTAAACCGACAGTCAAATGTTTTAAAATGTGGGACTGAAATCCGTTGGTTTGCGTGACCAGCAGTTGACAATTTCCCCTAAATGAACACTTTTTAAAGCTGAACCCAATGACAAGGAACATCTCATAAATGGTCAACCCCATGAAACAGAAATGTATAACGTAAATTGTGTTTTTTAACGAGAACTACATTTTTGTGTACCTCTTACGGTTTACGAGTTATACAAAAGTCATCCAGAATGAAGAGCTCTACAGGGGCCAAAAAATTCCAGATATATTGCATTTGTTCAAGCGGTTGAGAGAGGGGTGGTTTCTGGGAAAATCTTTGTGTCGTATACTTAGAAGACTTGGTATTTAGCGGATTTTTTATTTTTGAGTAATGCTACCCACAGACGCACGCGGATTTTTTACTTAAAATCTGATGTGTTACAATCACATGACTTTCTCTGCAAACAAACTTCTTACAAAAGATAACTCTTCTTTCAACACCATGCTAATCGAGATAAACATTAGCAAATGTTATTACTTAGTTCCTTATAAGTAGACCGGAACTAAGGGAGTGCACTGGGCTAAAAGTATAGACAAATGTTTCAAAAGCTGTCGTTATGCGATTGTCATTGCAAATCGCTTCTTTGCATGGCCATTAGTAGAACAAAAGAAGAACGGTACTCCCGTCTGACAAATGTATAAGTACTTCACAACTGAAACTAATAACAAGGAATACCTCGAAAATAGTAAGCTCCACGAAAAAATGTATATGACATAACTTGTGTATTTTAACAAGGCCTACATTTGTTATATAGTAAGTTTTTGTCTATCTCTTACGGTTTACTAGTTATGCAAAATTAAACTAAATTCATCCTGAATAAACAGGTCTTTAGAAACTATTCCCAGAAAATTCAAGATATAAATTTTATTTGTGATAGTAATGGCTTTAATATGTGGTATTTTAATCAAAATCGTAGGGCATTTTTAAGAAAATAAATTTTTCGAACCTTTTTGCATGTAAAGGGTAGTTAGGGGTGGGGAGATTTTCTTTAAAATCTTCGTGTCGCGTCATTGGAAGATACCAAACTTAAATACCAAGTTTGGTATTTAACCGTGTTTTCGTTTTTGAGCTATGCTGTCCACACACACTCATATACACACACACCCGCGCGCGCGGAACTGTTTTTGAAAATGCTTTTTTTGGACTCAGGGGGTCCTAAAACATGCATTTCCCGTGAAATCTCAATATCAAATTTTTGATTGAATACTGTACTTCCTCTATACACTATAAACATAGTACGTACTAAGAAAGTAAAAATATGTTATTCAGTGGTTCTCAAAACATGTATTTCCGTTGAAATATCGGTATCGCATTTTTTTGTAAAATGTAATAACTTCTTTACCTACTACTATGTATATTGTACATACATACTAGGTAAAGTAAAATCGGCCGTACGGAATAATAGCAGCCGTGGTTAATTTCATAGCGGCATCTGTTTGTAGAATAACTCTCGTTGAGCCCGCAAGAGGCGCTGCTTTGACCAGAAGTAACTCGCGTTTAGAACACAAAAGGCTGTGTTATATCCATAAGCAAGACATTTTACTTTCTCTACACGTACTATATACATAGTGTATAGAGAAGGTATTGTAATGCACTAAAAATACAATACCGATATTTCACCGGAAATACATGTTTTGGGTCCCCCTGAATCCAAAAAAAGCATTCTTGGAAAAATGTCCCTGTGCGTGCGTGTATCTGTGGGCAGCATAGCTCAAAACGAAAGGACCATTGAATACCAAACTTGGTAATTAAGTTTGGTATCTTCCAAGGATGCGACACGAAGATTTTCAAGAAAACCCCCCACCCCCAACGTTCCTTTACATGGAACTTTTTTCGCAAATTTTCATTTTCTCAAAAATGGCTCTAATAATTTTGATGAAAATCTCTCATATTTAAGATATTTACATGCCAAATAAAATGTATATTTTGATGTTTCTGGGAGTAGCCTCTGAAGACTACTTTATTCTGGATGAATTTCACGGAATTTTGCATATCTGTTAAACCGTAAGAGATAGACAAAAACTTACCATAAAAATATAGAGCACATTAAAACACACAATTTAGGTTATATACATTTTTTCGTGCAGTTTATCGTTTTTGAGATACTTTTTGTTTTTGGCTTCAACTTTGAAAAACATATTTTTCTCAGACAGGAATTTGTCAACTCCTGTCCATACAAACAAAGGAAATTCATTTACATAACAACCAGCTTTTGACTATCACTTTAACCTATGGTACTCCCTTATTTCGCTTCTACTTACAAGGGAGCAAGTAATAAGACTATTTCTGCTAATGTTTTTCTCGATTAGCATGAAGTAAATAGAAGCATAAGCTCTTTAACAATAATTTGTTGCAGAGATGCAGAAAAAGTCTTGTGAATGGAACACATCAGATTTTTTTTATTCAGGGGACTCTAAAACATATATTTCCAGGTGAAATCTCGGTATGGAATTTTGGGTGCAATACAATACCTTCTTTATACACAGTATTACATTGTATGTGTAGAGAAAGTAATAGAAACACTCTATGTAAGTTTGTGTTGTTTGACATGCATTTGTTTTGTGTTTCAGGGGCCTTCCGGCTCTACGACGTGGACAATGATGGCTATATAACTCGAGATGAGATGTACAATATAGTGGACGCCATCTACCAGATGGTGGTAAGTACCAGCAACTCTCTTTCACTTGTTTTAATTAAGCAGCTCTAGAAAAAGGAAAACTAGCCATGATTTGTATTTATAAATGGATCTAATGGAACTTGTTTTAATAAAACTGAGACTTCATAACATTTTGAACGATTAGAGCCGCGCCATGACCACTCGCCTCTCACCAAGGCGGCCCGGATTCGATCCCAGGCGAATGTATGGGATTTATGGAAATAGAAATGTAATTTTATTTATGGACGATGTTTAACTGCTGTGGTTCTACAGCGTCCCAATCTATATTGGGCGTGAAAGACTGCTTAACTTTGCTCGGAGGCCTCTTTATCAGGCTTGAAGTTCTTTTACGTGCCGTAAATCTACGACATGAGGCAAACGGCTTTACTTCTCTTCCAAAGGAAGCCATGCTAAGGAATTTTACGCCCGAAAAAATCCTTTGTCCTCCTCTGGGTTTGAACCCGTGACCTTGGATATATGAAGTTAGCATGGTAACCATTACACCATAGAACCACGCGCCTCTCACATAGACGGTTCGATCCCAAGCGACCATATGTGAGATTTGTGCTGGACAAAGCAGCGCAGGGGCGGTTCTCCGGTTTCCCCCGCCATCGCATTCCACCGGTGCCCCATCTTCATTCTAGGTATCATCAGTGTTATCTCCTGTGCCTAGGTAGTAAAAGCGGGCGTAAAACACTATCACAGGCATGGACAAAATCGGCTCAAAAGGGCCACTCCACTGAAAGTCGTTGTTGCTGCTGTTCAGCTTTACCTTTGCGGGTCGCCTCAGGCTTCGTCGGGATGACTGTTTCATGAAGAGAGAATGTTTTGTGAGTAACAAAAACAGCAAAGTTTGATGTTTAATATGCGAGTTTCAATTTGCAAGTGTAAAGCGTTACAACATCACGCAATTATGATGAGAAGCGAAAAGCAACCTTATAGGTATTTCAAAAGGTACTTCCTGAATACTCGTATTTGTAAAAGCCACGATATGATGCCACTTTTTAGGGATTTAGCTTCCCATTAGTTTATTTGGGTACTCGGAACTGAGCTTACGAAAAAGTTGAGTGCATATTTGATTTAACTACTTAATACATAAGTGTACATAATATTTATTGATACTATATCTGAAGTATATTTTAAATTATTTCTCTTAGGGTTGGAGAATTGGAAGTCGCACACATCTCTCAGTGAAATTTCCAGAGAAAAGATATTACGCACAAGTTATAGAATATTCGGTGTAAAACCAAATGATTTATTATACTAATCAAATTGTTTTAAAATATTTTAAGGCTAAATAGCAACGGAACTGTACTGCTTTATTTATTGTGAAAGAGAAATAATTTAGTATGTTAATCATAAGACAACATAAGAATATTATGCGCATAAGATAAAGAAAGGTTATAAACTTGATTTAGCAATTTACCTAACCAGGGTGGTGTTGGACTCCCTTTACTCGATTTATCAAGGGCATTCGATTATTTTTCACTTTCTCTACACGTACTGAGTACATAGTGTAAAGAGAAGGTATTGTAATGCACCCAAAAATTTGATGCCGAGAATTCACCGAAAATACACGTTTTGCGTCCCCTGAATCCAAAAAAACACCATTTTTAGAAAAATGTCCGTGTGTGTCTGTGGGCAGCATAGCCCAAAAACGAAAAGAAAACCATGGTGTTTAAGTTTGGTATCTTCCAAAGTTGCGATACGAAGATTTTCAAGAACATCCCCCACCCCCCCCAACTGCCCTTTAAATGGAAAAATTTTCGTACATTTTTATTTTCTCAAAAATGGCTTTAACGATTTTGATTAAAATATCGTATATTAAAGATATTTACCTGACAAACAAAATGTATATTTTAAATATTCTGGAAATTGCCTCTGAAGACATATTTATTCAATGAATTTTGCGGAATTTTGCATAACTGGTAAACTGTAAGAGATAGACAAAACCTTACCACACAAAAATGTAGACGTCGTTAAAACAAACAATTTAGATCATATAATTTTCTTCGTGGAATTGATCGGTTTTTAGATATTCCTTGTTTTTGGTTTCAGCTTTGAAAAACTTGTACTTTTCTCATACAGGATTGCCAACTCGTGTCCATTCAAAAAAAGAAACTTCAGTCACATAGCAAACAGCTTTTGACTATCACTTTAACCTATGGTACTTAACTTCCACTTATAAGGAACTTACTAATAAGAATATTTCTGCTACTTTTTTCTCGATTAGCATGAATTAAATAAAATAGTAAGCATTTTAACAATAAGTTGTTGCAGAGATGTAGAGAAAGCCATGTGAATGGAACACGTCAGATTTTTTGTATTTACAATTACAACCTTATGGTGTATAAGCTGTTGCTTTGGATATTTTCAGATCCCAGCTGACTCACAGAAAGAAGTATGGTTATACCCGAATCTGTTATTGCTGTGGGTATGTACTAACATTTCAAATGACTTCAACAGAAATTGTGCACTTTGAAAAGTTGGTAGAAGTGTATATAAACCTGGAATATACAGGATATCTCAATAAAACAAAAGAAGAGACGTGGCATATAGACACCCGAGTTGGTCGGAAGACATCATTTTGAAGGCCGCCCGGGAGACCGTTTGCCTTACGTATCGCCTGTTTTATTATACCTTTATCCGACTTCTCTCTAAAGCGTTTTTCGATCGTGAGTGCCGTCATATGTTTTCAATTTCTGTGTTATGCTCCAGCGCCTCGCATACTCTCTTCCTGGATCTTCATCACTCCCAAATTACAATATTGTGTAGTGATTTCAGATTTTCTCCTCTGAAGAAAAATAAAAGGTTTATTAAGGGACTACAATTCTTGAAAGTTCTGTTTACTTTCTTTACATAGTGTAAAGAGAATGTATCTATTGTATTGCATCCAAAAATTACATACCGAAATTTCACAGGAAATATATTATATTTTGAAACCCCCTGAATTAAAAAAGCACGTATTTAGCAAAGTGTGCGTGTGTGTGTGTGTGTGTATGTGTGTGTCTGTCTGTCTGTGGGCAGTATAGTTTAAAAACGAAAAGTCTGTTAAATACCAAACTTGGTATTTAAGTTCAGTATCTTCCAAGGATGCGACACGAAAATTTTGAAGAAAATACCCTCCATCCCAATCTACCCTTTACATGGGAAATTATTCGAAAATTTTGATTTTGTCAAAAATGGCTCTTAATGATTTTGACTAAAATATCTTAAATTTTAGATAGTTACATGACAAAATGTATATCTTCAATTTTCTGGGAACAGTGTCTGAAGGTATGTTTATTCCGGCTGAATTTAAAACCGTAAGATATGGACAAAATCTTACCACACAAAAAATGTAGAGTGCCTTATAACACACAATTTATGTTATATACATTTTTTCGTGAAGTTGGCCGTTTTTGTTATTAGATTCAGCTTTAAAATACTTATACTTTTCCCATACGGGAACTTGTCAACTCCAGGATATACAAACAAAGGTACTTCACTCACATAGCAACCAGCTTTTAAAACATTTGACTATTGATACTCCCTTATTTCTCTTCTATTTATAAGAAAGCAAGGAATAACATCCTTTCTGCTAATTTTTTTCTCGATTAGCGTTAAGTAAATAAAACAATAAATATTTATCAATAATTTATTGCAGTGATATAGAGAAAGTCATGTGAATGGAACACATGAGATTTTTACTTTCTCTACACGTACTATGTACATAGTGTATAGAGAAGGTATTGTAATGCACCGAAAAATTCAATGCACCTTTTAAGTTCCTCTATATCTAAAAAAGGCATTTCTGGAAAAAGGTCCGCCGCGCGTGTGTCTGTCTGTCTGTGTGTGTGTGTGTGTGAACATGGTAACTCAAAAACGAAAATTCGGTAAAATACCAAACTTGGTATTTAAGTTCAGTATCTTCCAGGGATGCGACACGAAGATTTTGAGAAAAAACGCCCCACCCCAAACTACCCTTTACATGGAAAAAATGTCTATGATTTTGATTTACTCTAAAAATGGCTCTAACGATTTTGATTAAAATACCGTATATCAAAGATATTTATACGGGAAACAAAATGTACATCTTGAATTTTCTGGGTATAGCTTCTAAAGATCTCTTTATTGTGAATGAATTTTGCTGAATTTTGAATAACTACTAAACCGTAACAGATAGACATAACCTTACAACACAAAGCATGTAGATTACGTTAAAACCCACAATTTATGTCATATACATTTTCTTCGTGGAATTGACTATTTTTTTAGATACTCCTTGTTATTTGTTTCAGTTTTAAAATACTTTAAATTTTTCACATACGGGAATTTGTCAACTTCTGTCCATACAAACAAAGGAACTTCAGTCACATAGCAACCAGCTTCTGACTATCACTTTAACCTATGGTACTCCCTTATTTCGCTTCTACTTACAAGGAAGCAAGTAATAAAACTATTTCTGCTAATTTGTTCTCGATTATCATGAAGTAAATAGAGCATAAATAAACCTTTTAACAATGTTTTGTTGCAGAGATGTAGAGAAAGTCATGGAATGGAACACACCATATTTTATTTTTCTGAAAATGCTTTTTGGAGAATTCAGGGGTCTCAAAACATGTATGTGTGGTGAAATCTCGGTTATAATTTTTGGGTGCATTACAATATCTGCTCTATAAGCTATGTACATAGTATGTGTAGAGAAAGTAATAAAGTGCACCACAACAGAAACGGTAACGTATCGGAACTACTGTAGGATGCTTGACTGAGTTTAGCTTTTGGCAATACCGTCTGTAGTTGCCTAACTAGAATAATAATTAAAAGTTGGTCAAGTGGAGTTGTGTACAAAGCAAACGGCTAGGGGGCAACTGTTTTCTCAGGGAAGACAAAATGAAAACGTGGCCTCTGTTCGTAATTACCGGCTTTGTCCGCAGCTTAAAGCGCGCCTAATGTACAGTTTTCTGAACACTGCAGTCTAATAAAAGTTCTCGAAAGAAAAATGCCTAAATCTTTCATCATTTCACCCCAAGAAGCGACATTTCGAAATTATATACAAAAATCTTATGTGTTCCACTCACATGACTTTCTCTGCATCTCTGCAACAAACTATTGTTAAATTGCTTATGTTTCTATTTACTTCATGCTAATTGAGAAAAAAAAAATAGCAGAAATATTCTTATTACTTCCTTCCTTGTAAGTAGAAGCGAAATAAGGGACTACCATAGGTTAAAGTGATAGTCAAAAGCTGGTTGCTATGTGACTGAAGTTCCTATGTTTGTATGCACAGGAGTTGATAAATTCCTGTATGAGAAAAGTATGTTTTTTAAGGCTGAAACCAAAAACAAGGAATATCTCAAAAACGATCAACTCTACGAAAAAAATGCATTTAACATAAATTTTGTTTTAAAATGCTCTACATTTTTGTGTGTTAAGTTTTTCTCTCTCTCTTGCTGTTTATCAGCTAGGCAAAATTCATCCCGAATAAAGTAGTCTTCAGAGGCTATTCCCAGAAAATTCAAGATATACGTTTTATTTTTCAGATAAATATCTTTAATATACGATATTTTTAATCAATCGTTAGCCATTTTTGAGAATATCAAAATTTTCGAAACAAGTTCCATGTAAAGGGTAGTTGGGGGTGGGGGAATTTTCTTGAAAGTCTTCATGTCGCATCCTTGGAGGATACCAAACTTAAGTACCAAGTTTGGTATTTAACAATCTTTTCGTTTTAGAGCTATTCTGCCCCCCCCCAAACACACACACACACACATGCACACGGACATGTTTCTAATTTTTTTTTTATTCAGGGGGACCCAAAACATGTATTTCCGGTGAAATCTCTCTATGCAATTTTTGGATGGACTACAATATCTTCTCTATACACTATGTATATAGTACGTGTAGATAAAGTAAAAATGTATATGACATAAATTGTGTGTTTTAACGAGATTTACGTTATTTATGTAGTAAGTTTTTGTCTGTTACAGTTTACCAGTTGCCATGCAAAATTCAGCAAACTTCATCCAGAATGAACAGTCCTTCAGAAGCTATTCCCTTCAAATTTAAGATAATACATTTTATTTGTGATGTAAATAGCTTTAATATGCGACACTGAATCAAGATCGTTAGAGCCATTTTTGAAAATCAGAATCAAAATTTTCGAAATTTTCCATGTAAAGGGTAATTGAAGTGGGGAGGGGGGAATTTCTTGAAAATCTTCGTGTCGCATCCTTGGAAGATACTGAACATAAATATCAAGTTTGTATTTAACCAACTTTTCGTTTTTTAGCTATGCTACACACAGACATACTCAGACATTTTTCTAAAAAAAACTTGGACATAAAGGACCTCAAAACATATATTTCCGGTGAAATCTCGGTATCAAATTTTTGGGTGGAATACAATACTTACACTATGTACAAAGTACGTGTCTAAATCTAATATTTACAGAATTAGCTAAAAGTTACGTAGCACACACATATAGCTTACTCTGGGACACTAGATGCACTTATGACTATATTCAGCCAAAGACTTCAAAAAGGATTTCTGCAAAATGGAAATGGAGTTCTATTTATGGACGCACTTTAACTACAATGGTTCTCAGCGTCCCATTTCTATACTGGGCGTGAAAGACTGCTTAATTTTGCTCAGAGGCCTCTCTATCAGGCTTGAGATTCCTTTACGTGCCGTAAATCTACGACTCGGGACCAACGACTTTACTTGCCTTCCGAAGGAAGCCATGCTAAGCGAATGTATTTCCCTAAAATACTTTTTATTTATTACTTGCTTTAGTTACTGCATAGATAAGAACTACGAAAGAAGATCGTTTCAAAGCTCGCATTTTGAGTTGCTGCTGCCGTTGTCTGACCGTGGTTTTTTGTAGTTTTCCCTTGCTGGTGATTATTATTGTATCACAAATGTTCTTTCCCTCATTGTGCCTCCCATTTTGTTTTGGGTGAGCTAATAAGCCGTATAGTGTAAGTTGGCGTTGGACAGATGGTGTAGATGTTGTTCATTGACAAATCCTCGGCCCTGCTAGATGGTAGATTTCTCTGAGCCGCCTCAGGTGGGTCGCTCCACCAGAGGGGAGCCTTATCGAGCCGCCTGAGATTGATCGGGTTTTCATTCGTTCCGCCAGAGGGAAGTCCTATCGAGCCACCTGAGATTGATCGAGTTTTCATTCGTTCCGCCAGAGGGAAGCGTTATTCGAGTCGCCAGAGATTGGTCGAGTTTTCATTCGTTCCGCCAGAGGGAAGTGTTATTCGAGTCGCCAGAGATTATTCGAGTTTTCAATCGTTCCGCCAGAGGAAAGCCTTATCGAGCCGCCTGAGATTGGTCGAGTGGTCATTCGTTCCGCCAGAGGAAAGCCTTGTTCGAGCCGCCTGAGATTGGTCGAGTGGTCATTCGTTCCGCCAGAGGGAAGCCTTGTTCGAGCCGCCTGAGGTTGGTCAGTTGTCATTCGTTCCGCCAGAGGAAAGCCTTATCGAGCCACCTGAGATTGGTCAGTTGTCAATCGTTCCGCCAGAGGGAAGCCTTATCGAGCCACCTGAGGTTGGTCGAGTTGTCATTCGCTCCGCCAGAGGGAAGCCTTGTTCGAGCCGCCTGAGATTGGTCGAGTGGTCATTCGTTCCGCCAGAGGGAAGCCTTGTTCGAGCCGCCTGAGGTTGGTCAGTTGTCAATCGTTCCGCCAGAGGGAAGCCTTGTTCGAGCCGCCTGAGATTGGTCGAGTGGTCATTCGTTCCGCCAGAGGGAAGCCTTGTTCGAGCCGCCTGAGGTTGGTCAGTTGTCAATCGTTCCGCCAGAGGGAAGCCTTATCGAGCCACCTGAGGTTGGTCGAGTGGTCATTCGTTCCGCCAGAGGAAAGCCTTGTTCGAGCCGCCTGAGATTGGTCGAGTGGTCATTCGTTCCGCCAGAGGGAAGCCTTGTTCGAGCCGCCTGAGATTGGTCGAGTGGTCATTCGTTCCGCCAGAGGGAAGCCTTGTTCGAGCCGCCTGAGGTTGGTCAGTTGTCAATCGTTCCGCCAGAGGGAAGCCTTATCGAGCCACCTGAGGTTGGTCGAGTTGTCATTCGCTCCGCCAGAGGGAAGCCTTCTCTGAGCTGTTCGCTGAATCTTGGAATCCTTGGCGACCTATGCCTATCTCTGAAGGTCGCCTTGGATCCGCGCAGGACGAGGTGGCAGTTGTTGCCTATCACAGATGTGCGCTACAAAGTAAAATTGGAGTGATTTAAGTAGTTGGGAAAGAGGAAAAGAGCATGGCTCGAGAAGCTGGTCTTTATGACAATGTTTCATGGCATAAAACGCCCACCTTCGCACATTAGCTAAAGCTCCTTTATACGTAAAAATGTGTTCATCGCAGAGAGGCTGGAAGCTGAAACTAATGAGGATAAATGGTGCCTTCCTCTCCAGCTCGTTTTTTTAATTTTCTCTTATTAACTGAAAGGAAGGCGATATACGGCCAGACGCAACGCGTCCCTCCACTTAACAAGCAATGGAATTGGTTTAGCAGCACAGAGAATTATTTCATGTACTAAAGTGAAGTGAACTGTAACATGAGAGCTAATATACAAATTGAGCATTGGCTTCACTTATACCCGAACAAAACTGAGGCAGATAAGACCCAAACATCACATACCCACGATCTTACCTATTCTTATTAAAAAATTACTCTTATATCTACTTTATGCTAGTCAAGATAAATAACACAAATGCTTGCTTGTAAGTAGAAGAAAATTAGGAAATACACTAGGCTAAAAAAAATCAAATCTTCTAAAAGCTGGTTGCTATGGGATTAAACTCCGTTTCTTTGCGTGGCCAGGACTTTACAAATGTCCGCGCGAGAAAATTTAAGTATTTTAAATCTGAAACAAATAACAAGGAATATCTCGAAAACGGTCAACTCCACGAAAAATGTGTATACAACATAAATTGTATGTTTTACGAGATCTAAATTTGTTGTGTAGTATGTTTCTGACTATCTCTTACAGTTTACATGTTACGTAAAATTCAGCAAAATGCATTCAGAATAAAGAGGTCTTTAGAGGTTATTTCCATAAAATTCAAGATATACATTTTATTTGTCATAAAATATTTGTAATATACATAATTTTAGTCAAAATCGGTACCGCCATTTTTCATAAAATCAAAATTTTCAATTTTTCGGGGGGGGGGGGTTTCTCAAAAGCTTCCTGTCACGTTCCTGGAAGATACGAAACTTAAATACCAAGTCTGGTATTTTACCGAATTTTCGTTTTTGAGTTATCGTGTTCACAGACACACGGACACACACGGATCTTTTTCTGAAAATGCTTTTTTGGGATATTGGGGACCCTAAAACATATATTTCCGGTGATATCTCGGTATCGAATTTTTGGGTGGAGTGCAATACCTTCTCTATACACTATGTACATAGTACGTGTAGAGAAAGTAAAAATAGTCGAATCTTTTAAAAGCTGGTTGCTAAGCGATTGAGGTCCATTTCTATGCATGACCACAAGTTTACAAATTTCCGCGCGAGAAAAGTATTTAAAATCTAAAACAAGTATCAAGGAATATCTCAAAAATGGTCAACCCCACGGAAAAAAGGTCATAAATTGTGTGTTTTAGCGAGATCTACAAAAAGAAGTGTGTTATACATTTTTTGTGTATCTCTTATGCTTTACTAGTAATGTAAAATCCAGAAAAATTCATCCAGAATAAAAAGATCTTCAGAAGCTATTCCCAGAAAATGCAAGACATACATTTTATTTGTCGTCTAAATATCTTTAATGTACGGTATTTTAATCAAAATCATTAGAGCAATTTTTCCAGGTAGGGGGTGGTTTGGGGTGAGGGATTTTCTTGAAAATGTTTGTGTCGTATCCTTGAAAGATACTAAACTTAAATACCAGATTTGGTATTTTTGGACTATGCTGTCCACAGACATACACACGGACCTTTTACTAAAAATGCATTTTTTGTATTCAGGAGGAACCAAAACAGGTATTTCCGATAAAATCTCGGTATCGAATTTGTGGTAGCATTACAATACTTTCTCTATACACTATGTACATAGTACGTGAAGAAAAGGAAAATCGCCCTCGTGGTGTAATGGTTATCTTATACCCAAGGCCGCGGGTTCAAACCTGGTGGAGGACGATGGATTTTTTTCGGGCGTAAAAATCCTTAGCATGGCTTCCTTCGGAAGGGAAGTAAAGCAAAGCGGTGAGTCCCGTGTCGTAGATTTACGGCACGTAAAAGAACCTCAAGCCTGATAAAGAGGCCTCTGAGTAAAATTGTCTTTCACGCCCAGTATAGAATGGGACGCTAAGAGCGTCCATAAATATCGCCATTTATTTCTTCCTTTAGAAAAGGAAAAATATCAAATGTGTTTCATGCACATGATCTTTTCTATTATTCTTTTATCTACTAGGGGCGCTGTGTAAGGCCTCAGAAAATCCAATAAATTACCTCGTAGGATCCAAAAAAGTTTGTATTTAGTAACCATCGTCTCTTACTAGATGGCAGCTATATCCATCACGTGGTTTCGTTGCTATAGACGATTGAATCAACAATCTTGTGTTTCTTTGGAAAGATGGAAAAAAACGAGTTTCGTCCGGTGATTGAACACTTCTATTTAAAAAGCTTAACACTGAAAGAGATAAAAGCCAAGCTGGATGGATGAAGTTCATGGCACATCTGCTCCTGCGTTTACAACTTACAATTGAATAAATGGATTTAAACATGGCCGTACATCCACAAATGACGAACATCGTTCCGGACTTCCAGTAGAAGTGACTTCCTCCGAAATTATTGACAAAATCCAGGATATGGTTTTGAGTGATCGACGAATCAAAGTTCGCGAAATAGTAGAGGTCACAGGAATATCATAAAATACAGTGTTCTCAATTTTCGCCAAAATTAAACAAAGATCTCGTAAAGATGGGTGCCGCGTTTGCTCTCAATACAGAATAAACGCAATCGTGTGATCGATTCGTAAGCTGGTTTGGCACCTTCCCATTGCAATTCTGACGAGTTTCTGCGTCGATTCATGACTGGATGAAACATGGATACACTACTACACTCCAGAAACAGAAGTACAACCGAAAGAGTGCGTTTCTAAAGACAAACCGGTTCCGATGAAGGCAAAGGTGGTGAAATCTGTGGTCAAGGTAATGGCCTTGGATTTTGGGATGCACGCGGAATCAATTACATTGATTACTTACAGAAAGGAAGAACGATAAATGAAGAGTATTATGCATCGTTATTGTACCGGCTGAACGGAGAAATCAAGAAAAAACGCCCTCTTCTAGCAAAGGAAAAGATTCTCTGCCATTAAGACAGTAAAGGGTGTACACCTGCGCAGTTTCGTTGGAGAAAATTGAAGAATTAAGGTTCGAATTACTACAACATCCACCATATTCACCAGATTTGGTCCCCAGTGACTTTTTACTTTCTCTATACATACTATATACATAGTGTATAGAGAAGGTATTGCACTTCATCTAAAAATTCGATACAGAGATTTCACCGGAAATATATGTTTTAGCGGCACCTGTATCAAAAAAAAGAAAAGCATTTTCAGTAAAAGGTCCGTGTGTCTGTGAACACGATAACTCAAAAACGAAAAGTCGCTATTTAAATTCAGTATCTTCCAGGGATGTGACACGAAGATTTTGAGAAAAATCCCCCACCACAAACTATACAAATACATCTTGTTGTTTTTTGTGGAGTTGATTTTTTTTAATATATATATATATATATATATATATATATATATATATATATATATATTAAACAGGAATGTGTCAACTCCTGTCCGTACAAACAAAGGAACTTCAGTCGCATAGCAACCAGCTTTTGACTATCACTTTAACCTATGGTACTCCCTTATTTCGCTTCTACTTTTACAAGGAAGCAAGTAATACGACTATTTCTGCTGTTAATTGTTTATTTTCAAACTTGAAAAATTGTCTCGGCGGAAAACGATTCACGTCTTAACGAAGAGGTCATTTCCAAAACAGATGCCTGCTTTGAGGACCCTCCGTACTCCTACTATTTGGAAGGCTTAAAACAGTTTGATAAACGCCGGGAAACGCTAAAGGAGATTATGTTGAAAAATAAAAAAGAAATTGCCAAAAATAATTTGTTTTTCTCTCTTGTCTAAGGAGCTATGGAATACCCCTCGTATAAGCATACAAATCAAGATAAATATTAGCAGAAACGATCATATTAGTTGCTTCCTTACAAATAGAAACGAAATAAGGGAATACACTAGGATAAACTGACAAGCATATCTTTTAAAAGCTGGCCCATGTGATTCAACTGAAATTTAATTTTCTTTGTATCGCAAGAACTAAAACAAAACAGATCTGAAACGATTGAATACTTCGGCTGTAAAGAGTTTTAGCATTTTAATCAATACCAAAGAATATCTCGGAAATGGTTAGCTCTACTCACATCATAAAGTGTGTGTTTTAAAAAGTAATGTTTTCTGTATCTCTTATAGACACACACACATGAACCTTTCTCTATCTCTCTCAAAACATGTATATCCGTGAAATGACGTAATCAACTTTTTGAGTGGATACAAACCTTCTCTATCCACTACGTACATTGTGCATGTAGGCTAGAGAAATCAGCATAAGAACTGTTACAAAAGTATTTTAATCTGAACAACTTACGATAGGTGTGTGTGTTTCATGCAAACTGCCATGCTTGTTGTTTGCAACAGAGAAAATGTCCTGGAATACAATGAGTTTTGCAAATTTAGCATAGCACTGGATCAACAATGCAACTAAAATAACATTTAACGAACAATCCCTGTGCTCAACTCTAGTAGGTCTAGTGATAGCCTGAATCATGATACCGCTGGTATGTGGTTCAAATGCTAGTGTAATGAATTTCATTAAAGACACAATTTGTTAGTTTGTTGAGGGACAGTTTTGGTTCCCATGAGGGAGCGTGGGTTCGAACCCCACACCTGACACCATGTTTGATGTATGCGTGAAGTAAAACAGTGTTTAATGATAGAAAGCTGAATTACAAAACTTGTCTTTGTTTTCTCCAGAATGCCCAATTTGAAACAAAGGAACAATAGTCATGCCGTAACAGTGGTTGCCAACAAGACAATATTAGGCCTACCATGTTAGTTACATATATAATAGAGAGAGAGAGAGCATGTTGTTTGAAGCATGAGATCCTCTTCGCGTGCGCGCTAAATTTGAACTAAAAGTCTACTCGCACTTTTGCTTGGTTTGGAGTAGCAATCGACTCTTCCCAGGGCGTTTTAACGGGCTTGTTGGGCTTCACAGACCCAGACTACCTGGCGACTTCTTAAATAATAAATCACTAGCATTTTCTTTCTAGAATTATAGTTTATTTTGTAATCATTTCGTATAATTCTAAAGTGAAATTGCAATCGCTCGGTGCAATTTATGTGCCTTGTTGAATGCTGCAAATATTTGTATGCATATAATTCTACGCGAATACATTAATGTACGCGTAATCTCCAAGTGGCCTTTTCCATACTTGTGAAAAAGCCTCCTTTTTATATATAACTGGCTTCACAAGCAAAAAATGAACACGTAACTATGATACTTATTGTTGGAAAGCAAAATCGCATAGATGCTCTATGCCTGCGAAGTGTGGGGCATGGCAGCAGACTCCTGGCTTCTCTGGTTACAGCGGGTACAGAATAAAGGACTCCGGTCCATATATTCTGTATGTCGACGTTTCCCTTTGAGGCTACTACATTAAGCTTCGGCCCTCCCATATGTGGAAGATGTTATTAGGCGCCTGGCTCAAAAATTCTACGCCAGATTGGGCGATCATGAGAACGCACTTGTCAGATCTCTGGGGGAGTACTTACCCTCTGAACGCCAAAAGAGGCGGTTCCGGGTTCCCCGCATGGCTTGTGGGCACCCCCGGTAACTACGGCTTTAAACCAGCCAGCAGCGTAATAGCTGAACAAAGCACTCCCCCCCCCCCTCCCATTGGGAGAGATCTATCAAAATTTCACCACCATAATTAAATAAAAAATAAACACCAGCGGAGCAGAGGAAAGGATGCTGCTCCTGAAAATGCAACCGCTCGAGGAGCCTACCAGCGCTACCTCCTTAACACCAACACTCGAAAACTCCAAAATTAAAACCTCAACCTTCACCTCATTCCTGTGGTTAAACCCTTAGGTAGGTACACAGCAACAACACCTAGGCTCACCACGAGCCTACCAGACACGCACGCACACATAGAGAAAATCAAAACACTTATTCGCGACGAAAGCACAAGGAATAATAAACTTTGCAACCAGCGATTTCAACTTTGGAATGCAACAGAACAAAAACATTTGAACATCAAATATTACAAAAATGACATGAAATTCACAAAATGTAGGTAGATTTTGTGGTTAGGATATACATATTGCCTCATATCGTTCTGTAATGCCAGGAATTTAACAGTCATTTGTCTTCTTGCACTCCAATATTTATTTTCATGGTCCGCCACTGGAGTAAAGATTTTGAGATGCTTCAAATCCATGTCCTGATCTGAGTTACACAGTGGACAATTTGGAGATTGATATATTCCAATCCTATACAGATGTTTGGCCAAACACTCGTGGCCTTCTGCCAATCTGAATGCAGCTGCAGACGATTTACGTGGTAAAGCAGGAATTGAATGAGGGTTTTCATGTAGGGAATTCCATTTTGTCCCTTTGGGTTGTATTATTGAAATCTGTGTATGCAGATTTAATGAATCTTTTGACGGAGTAGTACGTAAATTTGGTGACTGGTCTGTAAGCTGCAATGCTACCCTTCTTTGCCAAAGCATCAGGATTCCATAATGGGAAGGTAGCCATTGAAATACTATTCTTTTATTGAGCTGGGAGAGCATTTTAGTAATCTCAGAAGATAACTAGATAGAGAATCGATAGAATAGCTGATTTGGAGAAGATTGAAATGTTGTGTGTTTGTTGCAGGGCCAGCAACCTAATGCAGAAGATGAGAATACTCCCCAAAAACGTGTGGATAAGATCTTCGATCAGATGGACAAGAACCACGACGACAGACTCACCCTGGAGGAGTTCAGAGAGGGCAGTAAGGCAGATCCGAGGATCGTACAGGCGCTCTCGCTAGGCGATGGCACAGGGGGCGGTGCATCTGCTGGTGGCAGCACCAGCTCCATGATGGCAGCAGGTGGTACAACAGCTCCCAGCACAGCTGCACCTGCGACTTCACCATCTCCAGGATAAGACGAGCAGTTACGTCTTGTGGGACATCTCCTTTTCCATGGGGCCCCTCCAAAAAGTTAGTGCTGTAAACATTACAGACAATACAAACATGTATCCTTTTTCTTTACGGTCACCAGCTCTGGTGTCTAAATAAGAAACTACCGCAACCACTGAGATCAGTGGGTTGTTTACGTCTGTGAAAATCTAAAACTGCATTTGTTTGCAAAATGTTGAGATGAACTGCATCTCAGTCTACGTGTCTGCTGAAGCTACAGCAGCGCAATGTGGAAACGTAAAAACAGAGTGCTGTAAATATTAAAATGATATAAACTGCTTCAGTTGTTACAGCAGAAATCAAGGAAAAAGAAACGCCTGTTTGAAATAATCGCACCTGGAAAACCTTTGCCCCTACATAGTTTGTTTTCCCCTTAATACAAATGATGTGCTATTGAGGAAATGAGTGCCGTCGTTAATTCTCTATATCTGCTTTATAACTTGCTGCTACAGGAGGGAGCGTGGTTCTCATGTGTGGAGGAACGGAATGTGCTGCTATTAAGCAATATAGTATGCCTTGTACTTTATATTCGTGTGCAATGGGAGTGTGTATCTTTGCTAACAAATATGAGGCAATCATTTTATCTCGTCTCTAGAAGCTTACACGCCCTTTGTCAGGGTGACATCACATTCAAATTTACTCTGAGAGAAGGGCCTGCAACTTCTAATGGTATTAGAGATGTAATAGATAGCTTCTAACATTTATTTTTAAAAATAACTCGTTCTGCCTAGCCCTTAAATTGTTTCTGTTTCTAACAAAATGTTTTACAGTTGTTGATTGCATTTGTCACATTGTTAAATGTTGGAGACATTATGTGTCCAACACAAAAAAAGTATATAATATATTTAAGCACAAATGCAATGTTTACCTATGTGTTTTAGAAATGTATACAATCATTGTGGCTTTGACTTTTTTAGATTATTATCACTATTTTTGTAGCGTGATTCTTCCTCAAAAGTTTGATTATACTCTGCAAGCACTCTCATCACGTCGTGTGTTTGTTTGTTCTTGAGGAGTGAGGGTTAAGTCAAATATGGATGGTGGATGTTGTATGTGTATTTCCTTTTTTTATTTTTTAATAGAAACTAAAGCTTTTAACAATTGCTTACCATAAATAAACTATAAAATATTTAAAATGTTGACATCAGCTCTCTATTAGAGGTTATATTCCTTGTAAAGGACTGTCTGGGTTCAAAATGGCCAGTCATTTCTGTAAATGTGCAGTATTCCATTTTACAAGATCCTCGCTAATAACTGGCAAAATAAGGGAACCTTAGAAGCAACTAGATCTTCATAACTCACTATTTACTGTTTTCTTGTTGTTATACTTGTCAGTTCACATGCAGCTCATTATGAGATTGGCTGATTAGCCACTCCAGTGCACTCTAATCTGACAATGAGTTCCCTTAAAGTTGACTTGTATGGTTGGTTGGTATCTAATGTTGAGCAGTTGCTAGTGAAGCCATTCGCTCTCTTGCATTCCAGTATTTTGATGTTATATTATCATTTCAATGGGACATTATCTGGAATGTTTTTATTTAACTTTTTGTAACCATTTAAAATTAGGCACCATAAATGGCGGTTACATCACCTAAGTAAAGAAAAGTATGGACAGGAAAGAAAATGAAATGATCCCCTAGGCCTCGAATACCATCAGGGTCAAAGAAAACAAGGGTTTAGTCAAGCAAGACTAGATAGGAAAGGTAAAAGATGGGATCTGATATTTGAAATATCTGTCCAGGTCAATACCTCACCAAGCTGACCAGAGCAGCCCTTCCTTTAGTTCAACACATAATTTTTTTTAGATCGGTTCCTTTAAGGGTCTCCTTTCTATTATAACAAAATTGATGTGTGATCACTAACAGCTGCACCACATGAAGGTGAGGGATCGGACATTAGGCTTTTGTCCAGGTCGGTTCCTTTAAGCCTTCAGTTAATTATTAAAGGAATAATAGGGTCTCCTCCCTGTTAGTAACAAAAGTCTGATCCAAAAAATAAAAATGTTTTTAAATTGTTTAAAGTTGTGCTGTACGGTACATTTTTGGTGTTATATTAAATAGCAGCAGTACTTCCACTTTAAGAGACAGTTAAATTGTAATGCAACTGTTAGAGCATTTGCGTTCAACAACATCATTTTCCTGGGAGATTCAGACTCTCTGTGATTATGAGATTGACACGAGTGGCATTATCTTCTCCATGTCTAAGGCTTATAGATTATGCCATCTACAAGATATGGAGAAGACAATGCCATCCATGCCAGTCGTGAAACTACAGCTTAAGATGAAAATAACAGGTTTTGAAACACATCCTGTTTAGAAAAACAGTAAGTGAAGCAATTGTCTACACCTTGACTCATAAATTTAAGCAATATTTAACTGTCTCTGGGATTTTGGAGCTGCAGAAGTAGGCACTTTCATTAAGGTGAGAGAGCGAAAGGGAGTTGAGTTTGAAACAGCCCATGTAGCAGATCAGACAAAAAAAATCTGTCTCGCTCTTCAGCCAGAGTCGAGTTTGAAACAGCCCATGTAGCAGATCAGACAGAAAATTCTGTCTCGCCCCTCAGCTGGAGTCGAGTTTGAAACAGCCCATGTAGCAGATCAGACAGAAAATTCTGTCTCACTCCTCAGCCAGAGTCGAGTTTGAAACAGCCCATGTAGCAGATCAGACAGAAAATTCTGTCTCACTCCTCAGCTGGAGTCGAGTTTGAAACAGCCCATGTAGCAGATCAGACAGAAAATTCTGTCTCACTCCTCAGCCAGAGTCGAGTTTGAAACAGCCCATGTAGCAGATCAGACAGAAAATTCTGTCTCATTCCTCAGCCGGAGTCGAGTTTGAAACAGCCCATGTAGCAGATCAGACAGAAAATTCTGTCTCGCTCCTCAGCCAGAGTCGAGTTTGAAACAGCCCATGTAGCAGATCAGACAGAAAATTCTGTCTCGCTCTTCAGCCAGAGTCGAGTTTGAAACAGCCCATGTAGCAGATCAGACAGAAAATTCTGTCTCGCCCCTCAGCTGAAGTCGAATTTGAAACAGCCCATGTAGCAGATCAGACAGAAAATTCTGTCTCACTCCTCAGCCCCAACCTTAATAAGTAAAGTTATGTCAAATGGATTCTTTACTTTTTAAATAGCAGATGTTTGTTCAGAGTACAAACATTCTATAATATTTTAAAATACAGTAGAACCCCGATAACTTGACTATCAATAACTCTTATCTTCTGTATAACTTGACATTTTTACTGTTTTATTTCTTATCATTAAATTGGACTTTAATAATTTCTATAATTCACTATGCAGCATTACGTATTAAGTATGGTAGTGTTTTCAGATTTTGCAATTTATTTATGACCCTAATTTGGTAACAGATTTTGTTACCTTTGTGGAAATGCAACCAACCGCATTCTCCCTGAGTAACAAAAAAGCTGACTGCATATTGACCTTTGAATTGCATGTCAGAACATCAGCACCAGCAGACCATTGTCACAAAATCAAAAGCTTGCCACTAATAATGAGTGTATCACAAACATATGTTTGGAAGCTAAAATTAAAACATTAATGGGAATACACAGTGAAGTAACTAATCAATTAAGAGTAAAAACATAAATTACACTCGAGCTTCACTCGCTTAAAGAAGTAATTTACTATGGACATGTTTTGGTGCCTATTGTCATCATCTTCAGCACATATTTACTGGTGAACTCGTGGTAGTGGCCTGTAGAGGTCTCTTTGAGGTAAATGAGTTTTGAGATGAGTCCCAAACTGTTAATTCAATTGGATTCTGCATTGATTTTAATAACTATGGGAAATTTTATAATTCTAAAAGACAAAACCAGTCATAAATTTTGTTATACCACAAACAAATGGTCTCATCTCAATATTCATCTACTCAGAAGAGAGACCTCTACAGGCTGCTACCACAAATTCATCAGTAAATCTCTGCTGAAGATGTCCATAGTAAGTTACTTATTTCAACTAGTGAAGTTTGAGTGTTTTTACTCTGAATTAGTTACTTCCTGTGTACTCCCAGTAATGTTTTAGGTGAATAGGAGAGAGTACAGCCATGCTGACTGGTTTGTAGTACAATCCGTGTGGCTGCAACAGAATATTGTCCTGGACAGTTCTTTTAAGCATTTAAAACTTGAAACAAGATTCTCCTCTTGTTAACAATAACATCCTTTTTTCAGATTTTTATAGCAAACATCAAACAGTAAGTGGCAAAACAAAGGTAATGAAAATATCACTCATTTGTTGTCTTACGTTTCAGTAGCAACTAAATATTTATTTATTATACTTATTGTTTGGCATACAATGATTCTTACAACGGAGAAGGTTATTATTGTGAAGATTTGTTTCTGGTCATACACAATTGGACATCAAAATGGACTAAGCCTGCGCCAGAATCCTGCCACTATGACAACAGTGGTACAGCAAGATGGAGCTACAATCCACACTTGTCCTTCTGCTACAAAGCTTTGAAGATTGCTTAATTTTTCATTGAACAGAATTCCCATTCCCATCATACACCCCGGATCTCATGGCACAGATGCCTGCATGTGGGGCATGCTTAGAGAATATATTTTCCGATTAGATGACCCAGTTGGAAATGATACCATGTTATGGGAGAAGATAGTCATTTTTGGTGTGCTTGCAATACCCTTGTTCAGCATGTTCAATAATTCAAAGGACTTAATTGTTTTTTCATGTAAGACATGTGTAGGACAGGAGTTGGATAAGTAGTCAGGCCGAAGAATTCAAATCCTGGCTATGGCATTGAATTTTTCAGTCTGACTGTGCCTATCCAATTTAAAGGAGTACATGTGAGAGGGAGCGCAAAGAGATCACACATGTGAGGCGAACGCTCCTTAAAGTGGAAGCATGGGTATAGTGCTACAGCTGCAAGGAGCAGACATCGCACTGTACGACAGGACGAAAATAAGTAATCCAAATGGTGACAAAGAAAAAGTGATGGAAATGTTAATAAACATAGCAGATGACATAAAGAGATAAAATAGCCAGAAATGAAAGTAGGAGAGTGAGGCTTGCAGCTATACGTGGATGGCATTACTACAGCTCAGCAAACTGCCGAAAGAATCCAGGTCAGTGGAGAAGATTGGGGGGGAGAAGGGAAGCAAGGTTGTGACAAGCCCCTGGGAAAAGTTATCACCAGAGATAGTGGGCTTAAAACTTCTTGGAAACAATAAGAAAGAATTTGTGAAACTAATAGGTAATTATACAGGGAAAAGAAGGAAATGGAGGAGGAAAATAAGCAAAGAAAGAGAGGATCTTGATAAAACTGATGAGGTGGTAATTTATGAAAGAGAGATGCAGATTAAGTTGGTAGTGTATAAAAATGTACATATACATAAATAACCAGGGTGTTAATTGTATATGATACCAAATTCAGCAACTCTAGGAAAATAACTATATATGTATGATGTTGTAACTTGAAAATATGAGATAAATTATCTATCTTACAATGTGAGGGTGCACATTTTGAACACTTGCTGTACCAATGCATATAGATTATGCATTGTAGTTAATTATTGCATGTTGATATATGGACTTTCTGAATATGTTTGTAATTTCAGTTACCTTTGTTTTGCTGCATAATGTATTTAAAAAAGGAAAGACAGAATTTGTTCTTAAATTTTTTTTTGTAATATGGAGAACACCTTGCTGAACTTTCTCTTTGTAGTTGTTCTTGTTAACTTAAATAGGAGTTAGCTTCTTAGCAGAGTTGAAATAGAGTAAACATTTGTTTTTGAATTCCTTTCAGGCTGCTGATTCACTGAGTGTCACTGGTTTTGTAATTTTATTCTTTGGCTATAACCTATAAAACCAAATTAAACAAAGGCTGTATGGACCTGGCATCATGGTTATTGTCCTGACATCATTAGCTGCACAATTTCTCTCAAAAAGAAATCAAATCTGCTTGTTTTTCAATCATTCTACAGCCACTCGAGTGAATACAATGTAACAAAAGCTTGCTGAGAACAACACATTACATCCAGCAGGTATATAAATAGTCTATCTTATACTAGATATTGAACCTTCAAGGTAAGTGTTTTGAGCTCTCTATCAATAAATGTGGGGGTTACAATATACATTGCTTAGGTTACTAATGTCTTTTCCTATATTCTCTATTCAAACACTCAAATTGCAATGGGCTGTAATCAAGTAAGAAACTGAAATTGTTACAGCAACATAACTTGTAACTAATTCCTTTGTCTCTGTGTGTAAACTGTAAACACCCTTCATAACCAGAGAGAGGCATTTCTTGACCTGTGTCTTCAAGTTTAGCCGACGAGACAATGAGCAGTAAGAAAGTGACCTCTTTGCGCACTCAGTCGAATGACATACAGTCACGTATAAAGAATGTTATGCTGCTGATGAGCATCTAATTAAACATCATAGTAAAGATGCAGGGCAGACATTAAATTTTACATTGAAGTATCTACGTAAAAGGGACAAAGCAATGCAAACTTATGCTGTATGCAACACATTGAACTCTTTATGCTATTCATAATATTCTATACAGAAAAGAGATTACTTTATTGCAATGTTTGACCATATACATTTTTAATATTTCAAAAACAAATCATCTTCAGTTAGGCGTGAAACATGATTTATGCTCCGAAAATGATCTCTCCATGTCGGAAGATGTAGTGGGAGCAAACTTAAGTTTCAGGCCACTTGTGTGTAATTGACTGTTCTCTACATTTTGTAGGTTGGCTTTTATCACTTTGCTGATATCACACAATTTTGAGTATCCTGGGTTTTTCTCAAGCCCAATCTCGAGTTTGTTCATCACTGATAGAGGTCCTCTATTAGTAACTTGAGAAATATTTGTTGCAAATTCCTCTACATGAAAAATAGCATCCGGCAGTTTTATAATAGTAAAGTTTCTATAAAGCAGAAACAGTTGTAGGTAAACATTTATAATTATTCTGAATGGTTCTTAAGTCTTGAAATACGAGCCGAATCTTGTGTTTCGTCCATGGAAATCCATAGTTTATTATCTGCCACGGTTTCCCCATCAGCTAACAGGCTCTCATAGCCCCTGTACATATCTATGAAGTGTTCTTTCAGAAGGTAGTTTACGTCCTATATATTTCTCCATAAATGCAACGAATGCATGGTTTTGTAGCTTGTGTAAAGGCATATCAGTGGACACAATTCTTTACAAAATGTGTTTTCCCTGTCTGGTAGTGTGTCTTAACTGGAAGGCAGATCAGCATTTGCTTTATTTTCCATTACCTGAATATTTGATTTTTGTTTTTTGGTATTGCAGTGTTCATTTATGTAGAATGCGTCCTGGGACGACCTTGTCCTCACACTGGGACTGGAAAGGTCGGGAAATGCCTCTACCTGTTCATAACCTATGCGAACTGAACAGTATGTACGTTCCTCTATTCTAAACTTAGCTAATCAATTCTGAACACATACTGGACAAAATTTGGCCATACTAGACCATTATTGCTACTTAGTGCTGTTGTAATACTTAAAGTTTGCGCCATTTTATTGGACAAAAGAATTGTAATTTTGTAAAACATGCTAAATATCAAATTGTTCCACATAATAAGACTGTTACAGTGCTAAAATGGCAATGTGCAATAATTTGTTAGTTACTTGCTGCATGTTTGGAGTTCTTTTTTAAAAATCCTTATGTAATTAATAGAAATAAAGTTATAACAACTTGGATAACCAATAATAACTTGTATTTAACATTTGTAAGTGTGTATTAAATCTTTATTTTTCCTTTTCTGTCCTGTAAATTATAGGCATTTTAAATTCTCTTTGGGCATTACTTTTGCTGCAAAATTCTTAAAGATAATAAATTTAAAAATTACAACTACTAATGTGTAATAATTGTAATTGTCACATAAAAGTATAGCTATAACAATGTAATGGAACTCTCAAAGTAAACCTGTTTTCCAACATTACTTTTACCACAACCCTGTGTGTCTATCAACAGTTACAGCTTGTTTAAATACATTATTATCCATTAAACATTGGATTATTATTAGTTCTTTATGACCTTCTAAGAAATAAACTACATTACATCAAGCCATTTAAAAAGATCAATTTTTATATATTTCTATGAATAATAAGGTATCTACAGTTAAATTCTTAAAGAATAATTATTTCTAAAATAATTTAAGAACTTATGAACTTAATTTGAGGAGCAAATGTACCAAAGTATGGGAAATTTAATGTTCACATCATTTGGTAATCAATGCTATCGTGCAATTAGGGAGCATGTGTGCCTGTTACGTATTTTCCATACACTTCTGTAGGTATAGTGATATTTGGCTATAGGTGTACAACTTAGAAAAGAATGTTGAGAAGGAAAGCATTGTGGCTTGACAGACTGTTTCTCCTTCTGTTGTCCCTTCCTCCCTTCCCATCTCTTCCTCTGAGCTGCATGCCAACCAGTTACTATAATCAGGTATCTTACCTGTAGCGAAAGCATGCATGTACCTATAATTGGTGAGAAATTACTTTGTGATTGACATTCCTGCTGACACGTGTCTGTCTCGGTACACTGTTGCCATATTTACTCACAGCAGTACATATTTCCTGCTTCCTCTAAAATGCCTTCTTTCCATGCATTTTCTATCACACTTCATGTATGTTGAACTACTTTTCCACATTTTATCTCATCTATTCCTTTCAACATTGGGTCCTGTACCTCACTAAATGTAAAAGTTTTATTATTTCAGCTAACGTAACCTCAATCTGTTTATCATGGCTGTAAAGACATTTTGAAATCAAAGTGTCACTCGTGATAGTTCTAGGATGAGAAGAAGAGCAATGTCCATGATATATAAAAGGTAGTAATGATTATAAATGTAAATCCTTAAGGAATCACTGTGTATAACATAACCAAACTTTTCACAGAATGAAACCAAACAATCAAATCAGTCATGCATGAGAATGTACACGTAAATTTTCACTGAACTCATAGGTATTGCAACTCTGATGACATGATCTCTCTGACTGTTATGTATTCTTATACTGTGATTGGTCAGCAACCTGATGAGCCCCTGCCAGCAGACAACACAATTGTTACTCACAAGGAAATTTCTCACTGACCATATATACAAGTATGACTGTACAGAACATTCTTTCCTCTGTATAATAAGAAAATCTTGTCAGAATGACATTCAAATTTTTTCAATAATCATTTCAGTGAAAACATATTGAAAATGAAATGCCTGACTGAACTTTATTTAAATGACAGATCTATGCATCAGATCATTGTCTTATTTCATGATCAGTTATCTACAATTCTGTTCAGTTTGTTTCCTTTCTTCTTGGTGTGATATTTGTGTGCTCTCCCATGATTGAGTTGATTTGACTTTCACCGCAATTTGTTTTTACTTTATTTTGGATACACATAAAAGCATCCATGTTTATATATTTTGCCAGTACTATTTGTCTGCTTCTGCCTTACCAGTAAGACTGCTAGTTCTACTGAATATTAGCATAGCTCCCATTGCTTTCTGTGAATGCAGGAAAGAACAAAGAGGACATGCACTTTATACCCTACTTATTTAATTTTGCTAATAAGCATCTTAGTTCTGCTAGTTGCACAATGCATTTCCTGTTTTTTTCCCCTCCTGATTTCAACAGCCATCTTGTAGCTAGCAACTTGAACAAAGCTGAGAGCTTTCAGGATAGGATAAAGGTAGTCACCACAGGGCAGTAAGAAGCATATGTTATTGATTGACATAATGCTGTATTTATCCAAATACAAGACGACCCCCATTTTCAGAACTTAATTTTGGAGTTTAGCTTAGGTATTATCTACGTATATACAAAGAAGACACGTTTAAAAGATATACAAAAAGGAGGACTTTTTAAATTAGATTTAAAGTTGTCATATATTTTGATCAAACTAATGGACACTTAAGTTCATTAACTCCCTTTTTATTTATTTATTTATTTATTATTTATTTATATTATTGAATTTGCCCAGAAATTCATGTTTTGAGCAGTTGATGAAAAGGGGAGCACAGAAATGTACAGTGAGGATGTGATGGTATGCAACAGTGTTAGTGGAGGCTGCTTAGCTGTAACGATGATGAAGGATATGATTTGTAATTATTACACAACATTTAATGTTTTTACCTAATTTGAATTTGCGCAGAAATTACATTGTGAGCAGGAGAGATGGAAAACGGAAATACATGTACATGTGCGGTGATAGAACGTGATGATGCTGGCGGTGGTGACAGAATAACTGTAATGACAGTGATGGATATGATTTTCTATTTAGACAACATACTTGGAGGCCACTGTCATGCCTGCGAAGTTTGAAACTTACTTTTTCCCCATATGGTATTCATAGAAAACATATCGCAAATGCAAAATAACTCCCAGTTCTGAACTTTAATATTTCGGAAAAAAATTTGTCTTGTATTCGGATAAATATAGTACATAGGTACCAAGCTTAGTTTTAAATCCCTCTTAGGTATATAAATGTGAGGTATGAGAATAGTACCTACCAGAAGTACCAAAAGACTTCAAACAAAATGCAAAGATGTGTGAAAAAGTATTTCTCTGCTGTGTTTCCATGTATCTTGATATACTTTTTCTGGTGACCATCAACTGCAGACTCCATCTCTTTATTGTTGATATTGTTTTACCACCGAGCTATTTTTAAATACCAGTAAGTATCCGTGTCCCATCCTTGCACAAAATGGCATTGCTCATGTTTATATCAATTTGTTCTGCACCTACGGATTAGCAAATATAATCCCTCTTGTGGCCTTTCTGTACTGCACAAGACAACAAGTTGCTAGAAAGTGTTGCACTGAAATCCTTGCTGGAAATGTTAACCTTCTGCTCCCAAGCAGGCAGCACATGTATTGTATATAATGATAGTATTTCAGTTTGAACAGTGTTTGCTGGGCTAACTTATTTAGCAATTTTTGGGGTGATTGCTCTAAACTGGCACCGATTTCATGTTGTCAGGACTCCAGCATTGTATTCTTTTTCCTCTTTTTTCCATTTTCCCCACATTTCCTTTGTTGTTCACTATTATTTTTTTTTTTACTTACATATACCTACACATTTACAAACAAACCAAGGGAGCAGGGACCTGACGACTCAGGTATGCATATGACCCAGGGAAGAAGTCCATTTGACTGGTGCCTATGTTATATACCGTGCCTTGCAAACAAGGATGGAAGTGGATATGGCACTTGCACACATCAACCCTGAAGGGATGACGATCAAACACCTAGGTGGGGGCTTGTGTCTACTATCTCTCCAGGTTAGTGCCAGAGGACATTAAAGTGTCTCACAACCCTGCCCAGGCGTACCCAATCTCCCATGGGTATGGGGCCACTGCCATGCCGAGTTCAACCCAATCCCAACAGCTATAAGACTACCGTATAATCTCGGTGTGGGTATCCTCCATAGTGTAATGGTTGCCATGCTAACTTCATATACCCAAGGTCGCGGGTTCAAACCCGGCGGAGGACAATGGATTTTTTCAGGTGTAAAAATCCTTAGCATGGCTTCCTTCGGAAGGGAAGTAAAGCCATTGGTCCTGTGTCGTAGATTTACGGCACATAAAAGAACCTCAAGCCTGATAGAGAGGCCTCTGAGCAAAATAAGTGGTCTTTTACACCCAATTTAGAATGGGACACTGAGAGCCACAGTAGTTAAAGAGCGTCCATAAACATGTCATTTACATTTTCTTCGGTGTGGGTACAGCTGCTATCTCTCCAGGTTAGTGCAGAGGACATGAGGGTGTGTCACAAACCCACCCAATGTACCCAATCTCCCACAGGTATCGGCCCACTGCCACATCGAGTCCAACCCAATCCCAACTGCTTCCTTGTGGGAGGGGCTCATATGTTCGGCCCAACTTCTTCTAGTAACGACAGAAGTACCACAGCTGCTCATGGTCTGCAGAGGTCGCACCAAGCAGCTGAAGAGATTGGAACCTCCCCCTTATGGGGACACATTTACAAACACCCATGCCCTAGGCGGGACTCAAACCCATGATCCCCTACATCATAAAGCACCTAAGCTAGGCACTTTAACAGTGTTGGTCCCTGTGGCCACGCCTGCTAAAGCTGATCTTCTATGTGAATGTTTAACACTGAATCTGAAGTTTTGAGCTTGTGCACAATTACAGATACAGGTTTTCTTGCAGGAGGTACAGAGTCTGGAAAGCTTTCAACAAATTCCCTGCATACCCGGCAAGCAGATTCATATTTAAAGTAAAGTTTGCATATAAACACATGTTGTTCCACAGATAAGTGATGCATGACTACCTAGATCTGGCAGATAGCAATAACAGTGAGATATGGTGCCAATGCAACTTAGAGTGGAAACTGTCTGTTTGATGGCAGGTGACATAGGCCACAAGAGGAATACCTTATATTAGTTTAACACACTACATTGCAATCTGTAGATCCTATTATGAGCTTAAACTCAAAGCCCAAACTCTAGGATGTAGATCATGTCAACAATTACATTTATATGCACATATTAATACATTTATTTACAAATAATAACTCTGACAATGAATTTTCAGAGGTGTCAGTTTTGCATAATTTTCAATTACATGTCTGTTCCTAAAAGCCTACTTGTACACTTGCATTCTTAGAATATTCATGTTTATTATTTACAATGTTACATTGTTGCTAGTACTTTTTAATTGAATGAAATCCTCCTCTGTATAAAAGATGTGAGTAATGAGGTATCTTTTTAATTCTGATCTTAACTTGCATTTGTTCATTTGCAATTCTTTTATTGAAAAGGGAAGTGAATTAAACAAAGCTATTTCTTTTTAGTAAACCCCTTTTTGGAATGACTGCAAATTATTTGTTGGTCTATCTAAGTCCTGCCTATGTCTGGTCTCTTTAGTATGAATATCCACATTATTTGTAAACTTTTCTGGGTTAATTATTACAAATGGCAATATGGCTAGAATATATTCACAGGCTAATGGTAAAATTCCAAACATTTTGAAAAGTGGTTTGCAGTGAGTTGGTCATCTTTCCCCTGCCATTATTCTTATTACCTTTTTTGCATAAAGAACACTTTTTTAGAGTTTACTGAATTTCCCCAAAATATTATTCCATAGGTCGTCAATGAATGAAAATATGTACAATAAACTGCTTTTAGTATGCTGTTATTTATAAGCTGAATTAAAGATTTGATTGCAAAACATGCAGAACTCAGTTTGGGTGAGATATAATTAATATGGTGTTTCCAATTCATATTATGATCGATCATAAGACCTAGGAATTTTGTATTACAGGCTTCTGCAATCTAATTGTTTTCATATTCTATCCTTAGAGCTGCGATATCTACACATACATCTATAATTTGTTCTGTATTAAGATTCTACCATTTTTTGAAGTAAGTAAATTTAGATTATATCCCTATTCACTAAAGAACATACAATGAGGAATTTACATTACTCTATACAGTAAATACACATTACACATACTACATATTTGGTTACATTTACATTTATACATATGCAAAAGAATAAGTAATATAATTTTATTTAAAGTTTCAGGGTTGTTTTACTGTGGTCTTGGAAGTTAAAATATTGTAGTTCCTTAAAACATTTCCAACTGACATTTTGTCCATGTTTATGAGAGACAACATCAGAAGTGTTGTGTTCCCGTCTCTTCTCTGTCAAGGAGTATAAAAAATGTAAGTTAGAGCTGCTATATACACCCAGACTCAGTGGGTCGAGTCTGTTGTTGGGAAAGTATGGGAATCCAGGTTTGGTTTAGTTTGAATCCTTTGTCTTTATTGAAGTTGTTTGTAGATTTCTATGGGCTCTCTGTATAAACAGGGATCAAAATGTTTACTTGTAGCTTAAACCTTTACTTTATCATATTGTTCCAAGGTCGTGCAAGGATAAAACAGGTTTCTATTTGTCCTAGGTGGCAATTGTTTTTGTGTTCTGTTATGCGCATGTTGATGCTTTGATTTGTAATGCCACATGTGCACAGGATCTTGTAAACACCTGATTTTGAAAGTGAGTCGAGTGAAGCTTTGTTTTATTTTTGTTGTCAGCATGTGAATAATAATCCATTTACTGTCAATAGACTACAATTGTCATTACATATTTACAATCATTACAGTTTGTCTAGAGTATACAATGCCTTAATTATAAATAGTTTTTAGGCGTACACTTAAAGGTATGTGTTATATTAGATTTGGTAGCTTGTTATACAAATATAGCCCCATTGCACATTTATCTTTGTAACTAATAATAATCCTAAAACCTTGTCTATATAAGTCACAGTTTTGCCATGTGTTATAATGATGAACATCGCTGTTTCTTAAATCATCTTTTGTAGTGTATACATTATTACTTTATACAGTGAAAATATTGCAAGAATCTGTTTCTACCCTAAAGCATTGCCTGCATGGGTTTAAGTGATATATTATTCTAATTGCCTTTGCTATACCTAGTTTAAAAAGGCTTTCCATATTTGATTTTGCACTGCAACCCCAGATTTCTGTCCCAGATATAACATGTGGAAATATGAAACCATAATAAATCAACTTTAACTCTTTTTCTTCTAAATGATCACAAAATTGCCTAAGCAGATATAGTGATTTGTTTATTTTCCCACAAATATAATTGATGTTAATTTTTGCCCTATTATAATCACTAAGTCCCTACTCAGTTGTGCTCTGATAACTGTAAAGTTTTATGGATATCATTTAAATTTAAATTTTATAGATTAAACTGGATTAATGTAGTTTTAAACAAGTTACATTTGAGATTATTTTGTTCAAAGTATTTAAAAAGTGTGTTAATAGCATTTGTCATTCAGTTGCTCTGTTGTCATATCCCAGCATACAGTAGCCGTATAGGCATTTGTCTGCCATATACAGAATAAATAAGAGAGACCCCAATATGTTTTATATTTATACTTTGTTTTTATAACTAGGTACACCCCTTGTTTCAGTATTGTGATTTCTGGGACATATTCTTGATCGATATCCTTCTTTGCATACCCATCATACTGTAGCATTTGTATAGGTATTTTAATCCTGCAATAAATGTCCAGATCACAGATTCTTTTTGTTTGTTCTACTAATGTTTTAATTACTCTCTTTTTTTTTATGATTTGATGTTTACTAAGGTAACAGTCTATATGAGTTAGTTTTCTATACACTGCACATAGGGAGAAGTATACATTGGCATTACAAAATGGCTGCATTTTAGAAGAAATAGTGATGTAGAAGTTAATGTAGAATGGGATTCTGTTGTTCATAGTGAAATATCTAAAAATTACTCTCCAAAATCTGAGGCAGAACCACAACATGTAATATAGTTTCACACCTAACAGAAAGATGCACAGCTAAGCAAATTTCAACTGTTCTTAAAACTTTGAAAATTATGTCTCATGTGGGAATTCATGTATGTCATACAAACTATCTCCAGAAGCTAATATGCTGGCAGTACTTTCTTTGTAAATGTAACTTCTCTTCTCTTCTCTTCTGGCTCTACAGCCCTTGGTGAGCTTTGGCCTCCTGTGTAAATGTAACTGATAAAATGAAATATTGGCCTTATTAAGTAGTCTATAAATACTAAAGGTGTTAAAAATGAATTATCAACACCAGAGAGTTGTGATACAAGACATTTTGAGTTTCAAAAATCTGAGAACTTTAAGAAGAAGTCCAATGCAGTTTGGGACTTACTGATGAAAACTAGAAGATTTATTTTCTGTCCGCAAGTCAGAAACTTTGTTGTTCTAAACATGAAAATACTGTTGTCCTAATTGTTTATTAAACATTTATCATTAACTCTTTATTGCTGGCATTATTTTGCTACATATGCTGCTCTTCCTCTAATTCCTAAATCAGCTTTCATATTCCCTAAATACACCACAACCAAGGTAGTTCAAATAACCATAAGTCTTAAAGCGATAGGTAATGGACTGGTCATCCATTCAAAGTCGAACATCACAAGTTCAAATCCCAGCAACTGCAGTCAAATGTGCCTGTGGTAAAGGATGGGGAGGCCCCAAGTAAAATAACTGGTATAATGGTGGAATTACTTGAAAGCTGGTGGAATTACATTTGACTGTAGTTGTATGGATTTTGCTTATTTTTTCTAACATCCAAAGTGTATTATTTTTGCAATATAAAACAGTTATATTTTATGGTTAGAGGTTAATACAACATGAAATTTAAAAACAAATCCATTAAAAAGACCTAAAACCTTTACTCCAGACTATAAAGAGTTGAACTACTTAACTAAATTTGTCATAAAAAAATTAATTTATGAATTATCAAAGCCAAAAACGTTTCATTGTTAAAGACTGACAGCCCTGCCATTTTAGGTGTCTTACTTTCATCTGTTGTATATTTAAGTGAATAAACTTAAGCTTTTTATTCTTTTCATTCAGAAGCAGATAATGCTTGTGTTATCTGCGTAGAACACTATAGTTGGCAACTTGTCTGCTTGTTATGGACTAAGATTTGGTTAATTCATATTATAAAATAATAGTAAAATAAAGTGCCTAGTACAATGCTGATGTATTAGACGGGTACTTGAGTAACCTAATAATTGTTAATAGATGTTAAAATAAAGGATATGTACCAACTGTGTGTATTATAAAAATGTAACACCGTATCAGACATGCCATAGCCTGGGATCAAATCATAGACCTTCAGCTATCCATGCAGTGCTCCTCCATTGAACTATGGTATTTTCATCATGACCCAGGCTTTTAATCTCTGCCTTGTTTGATTCATGCATATATTCTATAGTAAGCCTCCAAGGTGAAATAACATATTATATGAATAACATAACCTCAAAGACAATTCGGTATTACAAGCACTTTTATTACTAACTACAATTTAGGTGGACAGGATCAAATTCTGCTGGTTTTTACATGTAAGCACTAGATCTTCTACCTGCACACTTGCTGATAATAGAAATAGAGGTATATTATTGTTTTTCTTATGAACTTGTACCTACTAAGCCTATTTACTAATTATTTCACAGCTTTTAGTGATTATTACATTAAAAAGTAAGTGTAACTGCATTTTGTTTCCTTCTCCTGTAGAATTTGATGTTATAAATGCAGAATTGCAAATTTGTTAACATTATGTTAAAATTATATTGTTGAATTGCAAATACATATGTTAATTTGTTTTCATAAGTGTATCTGATGGAATGTGTGCACATGATTCCCTTTTTATTCTATGTTTCCTGCTCTGTGAAATTTTGATCAGCAAAGTCAGCTGAAATATTAATTTGCTTTTCCTTTTCATTAAACTGGACACATACATAAATCCATATTAATTTTTAATTTAATATCATAGCTTCACATTACTATATGCTTGTCTTTGATGGTCTTTGATGTTCAATGTCTAATCCTAATAATAATTTTTCAGAAAACAATACTTTAGTTTCTACTTTATGCACTATATTTATTTGGATCAAAATCATATTTTCCTTGATATGTGTATAAACTAGCCATTTTCTTTCTTTATGTTTGATCAATACAATAATGTAAAACTTAAAATGTTTTCTAGTGTAGGGGTAAACACATGCATCACAACATCCACCAAACAGAACCCTCCCTCCAAAACAAAATTATAACAGTCAAAAAGGAAAACAAAAAGATACTTTTTCTGAATGTTGATTTCAGTCTGCCTTAGCTCCATCCATTTTGTGTATCTGTTATAATTTGTAACATATGCTGATAGTTTTTATTGTTATCTTTCAATTGGTGATAAATTCTGTATAAACAAAAGAAATAACCAAAGAGAAATGTTGCATTGTGATAAAAATCCAGCCTGTGTTAATTGTTGATGTAAAATGTGTACTTGTATGCTGTGATGTAAAACTGATTGTTGTGTTTTATGGTCTACTCCATTTTGTTTGTGCTTGCACTGTGTCTGTGGTTGTAACACTCATTGCTTGCCTATTTTGTGTTACTTACTAACTTTCAGAATAATATATCACATGAGAGTGTAACACACATTTGCACTGGTAGCTGTGCAACCATTTTTTGTTTTTGGGCTTGTGTAAATGCAAGGACCATCCAGAAAGTGATGGACAATTTGGCGTAACTAAACAATAACAAAAGTTATCAATACAGAACTTTATTTGCAAAGTTACAGTACTTTACTCTATTTCTCAATGTAATTGTCTTGCTATCAAGGTATTTATTGTCACATGGTAATAGTTTTTCAATGCTGATGTTATACTCTTCGACTGCCAAAGATATGAGTCATACTGTCACTGTCACTTTGAGGTCTTCACCAGTTGGGAAATTTTTCCATCCAAAAAGTCATGTACAGTGACCAAAGTGAAGCACTGGTTTTCTGAATTCTTTTATCAGTATTTACTTTCAACTCCTCCATAACAACTGATGAACTTCCACTCCGGTTTTTATGGTACACATTTGTTCTTCCTTGATTGCTTGTAAATTATGCAGCATTTCCTCACTAAAGACTCATTCGTTGCATTATCACTATAAACTTGGCATTATTCGCCTATAAAATTTGATTGGCCAAACATTTTGTGCATTCAAAAAAACGAATAAGTTCTTTGGCAATAGAAAAGTATAACATCGGCATTGTAAAATTGGTACAATGTGACAGTAAATGTCTTGACAGAATGGAGATTACATTAACAACTAGAGTAAGGTACTTAACTTTGTAACTAAAGTTTGGTGTTAATATCTTTTATCATTTAGTTATGTGAAATGTCTGTCACTTTCAGGATGGCCCTCATAATAACGTTAAAGTTGAGTATGGTATTTCTTGTTTTGAGGTTTTAGCAATATAATTTAGCACCAAGCACTTATTGAGAAAATATTTACGGAAATTAGTACAAGATAACATAACTTGCTAACAATTTGCTGAATGTTGCTTCTTGAAATTTGTTAGTACACATACAGACTTACATTTATGAAGAAGAAGAAGAAGCAAAAATTATTTTTGTTGAAGCACAAAAAGTGCAAGAATACACATAGAGCTGAGATAAATAATGTAAGTTAGGGGTTCCCAAAGCGGGGTCTGCAAACCACTAGGGATCTGTGACAATGTTTCAGGGGGTCCACAGACAGTTTTTCAATTAAAAGTTTAATTTTCCAAGATAAATTCTTAAAAATTTTCTGGGTAGGACCCCAAGTCACATAATGTTCCACCCCCCCCCTCCCTTACAGACATCCTGGATCTGCTCTTGATTGTAAAAAAAAAAAAAAAAAAAAAAAAAAAATATCATAGCCTATAGACTTAATGTATACATTTCATGTATCTAGGAAACAACAAAAATGAGTCTTTATTTCATCATGACTTAAAGTAAGCACTTTGTATTTAATTTCATTGTAAATTATTTTAACTCCTTTGGCAGCTCCCCATTCTTTAAATAATGAAAATTCCTTGTCATATAAGTCCTTCGACTTGGCAGGTAACAAATTAAGTACAGCTTTTTAGCATAATCTGAAACTTCTTTGGGAATATCCATTTTCACTCATTTATTGATTTATTTGGTGCAGTTTAAACAAACAGAACTGAAATCTTTATTCTGGCGGGGCTACGCAGCAACAAACAAACAAAGCACTACCTACGCCACAACTAAAATTCAATTCCTCGTAATCACAGCTCGAATAATTTTAATATTAATAAATATAGGAATGTTTCAGTTTACATTAGTATAGGATAAAGCATATATTACACGTAGCTTATTAGACTATTATTTGCTCATGAGAACACTTGCACTTACACATTTGTGTACTAAATCTCCCACCCAAAATATAGTAGTCTATTTAAGCCACTTATAATATAAACAACCATTATTTTTTAAACATATAAGCATCTCTGCTTACAGTGTATTTACTATTTATATGTTTCTAAAGGTACATCATAATATTTCTTATTGATATTTGTCAGAAAGTTTAGAGATGTCATCCTCAGGTATTGATATACTGCAAATATTTTTGCCATATAAATGTTTTCATTTGGTATCTTGACTTCCTTCCATGATTTTGAAGCAGAAATGAGGAGCTAAAAGTGTTTTATTGAAGGGCTTACTTGTAATATCTTTAGCATTTTACAGGATATAAGAAAATCAGGTTCATCATTTAAAATGATGTTAGATTTTAAATTATTTAATTTTTGGAACAGTCACAACAAAGACATTTAAAGTTTTGATGATTGAACCCCCCCCCCATGTTTTATGTTTTGCAGTCCTGATTTGCACCCTCACCTCCACTGAAAGCTGATGTCAGAACCAGATGTTTGATGTTGGACATCTTGCTTCTCCCTACCTTACATTTGATGGACTTAAAAGTTGGATTCTTTTCTAGCAGAACAGCAAATTTCACCAAGTGCATATTTTGTAATGCAATGTAAAATTGTTACCAAATACTCAATTTTCTTGGTCCAGGCACTAGGAACAAAAATCTGATGTGTTCCATTCACATGACTTTTTCTACACCTCTGTAACAAATTATTGTTAATAAGCTTATTCTTTTATCTACTTCATGCTAATCAAGATAATATTAGCAGAAACAGTCTTATTACTTAATTCCTTATAAGTAGACGGGAAATAAGGGAAAATAGATTTTGTTGTACAAAAAAGTTTGCTGGCTGTGTGGATGAAAGGAGAAAATGTGCTCTTCAACTTCAATACAAGAGCCTACACAAGTTGAGGTTACGTCATTGTCAATTTCAAAACATATTTGATAGGCAAAAACACAGAAAGATAGACTTCATAATTTAACTAAAAATGAATGTAAAAAGGAAGTCGGTGCTTTATACCATTTGTCTAGGTACTTCTTTTTATGCGTAATCCAAACTTTCCCTACAGTTCAGTATTAAATACACAGATATTATTAGTAACATATAGTATTATTTATTTTGCACTTTTTAGGTTATGTTCCTCCAAATTTGTTCTGCCTCAAAGTCAAAATTTTCAAAGGTAAATCTTTAAAATGTTTATTGTGAGGGCCTCCAAATACCCAGTGTGCCCCTCGCTTACAGAAATTCTGAATCAACCCTTTTTTGGTAGTGTTTAATGCCCGCTTTTACTACTTGTGAGCCTGCAGATGATGACACTGGTGATACATGGAATGAAGATGGAGCGCTGCTGGAATATGATGGTGGGGGAAACTGGAGAAAACCTGCTCCTGCACCACTTTGTCCACCATAAATTTCACATGCAGTTGCTTGGGATCAAATCTGGGCCGTCTAGGTGAGAGGTGATTGGTCTAACCACTCAGCCACAGCGCGGCTGGATCCAGCCTTGTTCAATCACTTATATCCCCTTAAAAAGGTTGGAAATACCCTATCTTACCAGTGTATGCAAAAAGATAAAAGTGCTAAGAGGAAATGAACAGTAAAGTAAAGAAAATATGCAAATTAAAGAAAGAAAAGGGAGATATGATGGTTAAAACAAAATAGTGGGAATCTTCAACAGATAAAAAGAGAGGAGACGGAAAGACCATCATACATAATATAAACAGGGTTTATTGTTTGGGGCCAAAGAATGGAATAATTAGACAAAGATGAAAGTTGTAATTTAAAATAACATATTAGAGAAAGGAAAAATAAATTCATTCATCTTACCAATGTGAAAATTAGAATCTTAAAGTTCTATTTTCTCAGTATGCATTGGTTACAACTTGTTCAACAACTTGTCCCCTATACACGTGGATATTATAAAGTTCTTTTTACAAATTAGCATAAATTTATCCAAACTTTGAATAGTAAAATCTCTTCTAGTTAATTTATTAAAATAATCTAATGCTAAAATATGTAGTTACAAAGAAACTTATCTTCCAAGTTTCATTAATCTATGTGCCATTGTTCCGGAGAAAACCAAACATTTGCAGAAAAAAATCTTAGTTTTGAGAAAAATGTATTTAAAGTATACAGCAAAACTTGTCAAACTTCTAATACATTTCTGAACCATTTATATTGCCTACACGTCTTCAAATACCAACATAAAAAGCAGAAATAAATTTCCCTCAAGTAATAAAAGGCCTAATGCAATATACATTTTTTATTTTAAAAAAAAAAATGTTATGCAATATTGAAACTAAGCATTTTTCATTTTCCATGTTTTTTTGTAATTCGGTACTTTACAAAATTTTTAACTAATTGGTAATACTACACTATACTCCCGATTATTCGGGGTAATGTGGGGGAGAAGATCCATGAATCGAAACATACATATATAAATAAGGACTTCTCCTTCTTATCCTAGATCTTCCTGAAAAAATTGGGGTTTTTTTTGGCACACATCGTGCCTGAAACAATGAAAACTTTTTCTTTTTTGGGCTAAACCATTTCAAAAGTGCAGCATTAATTCATGCTTTTTCATGCAGATGCTCCAGAATTACATGCACAGCTCCTGAGATAATACTGTACTTTCTAATCTTTTTAATGTCCTGAATAGTCTGCACTCGAATACCATAATCAGCTCTTAATCTTGCAGCAGTTTCTCAAATATTTCAATTAGTTCAAATTTCTGTTTCAATGTCACATGTTTTTCCATTTATCTGCCATCTCTTTTACAAATTTCTTTTAACTGAGCTTGTTTTTGATTTACATGGAGGAAACAGCAGTTATTGTACATTTTTCTTTTTTATTTAGATTCATGAATAATCCGTAAACTTTATAATCCTCACACAAATAATTGGGAGTGCACTAACTTACTATAAGTGCAATATGTCATTTTAGAGCAAATATTTGAGAGAGAAAAAATTCTGCAATAAAACAAAAATAGCTTCTATTATTTTTTAATTTTTTTTCATTCCAAGCCTCCTTAAGAATGTGGATGGAAAAAGTAAGTATCCAACTACAGCTACCAGGCATGCTCAAAACACTGAAGACAATCAAAAATATATCTGGTTTTTTACTTAGGAGTATAGAGAAAAAAATCTGTATCTATTTAAAAACATTATATTAATAATTTTGTCTGATATTACAATATAAACACTGAATAACAATAAGAAGCAGCAAATAAGGCAAAGTGTTACATCCATAGGCACACATGGACCTTACACCAATGACCTATTTCGTCATCAGCCTGACTGAAATAGAAATAAAAATGTTGCACTTTTCATTCACATAATCTTCCTCTCAGTACAAGGTTACATCTAATACTATTGCAAAATTCTACACATCTCTAAAAATATGTTCTACTGTGTAAGGTTCATCATTAAAATTCTCTCTTAGATGAGTTTCCCAATAAATGCTTTCCAGTATATAATTTATTAGTGCATTTTGTACGATATCTGAGTGGCATTCCATGTAGTGTTAAGTTTGAGAGATAAATTTGTTGACTAGAGCATGTAGATAGAATACTGTGAAGAGATGATAGTCTAGAATGGCCTGGGACAACACTAATATTCATTAATACAATAAATACTTGTTGAGTGTAACATATTCTAAGCTATGTCATGGAATGTCTAAGAATAAAAACAAAATGGGTTACTCTTCTTCACTAGGCAGATGAAACTAAATGTTATATCTCCTTCTACTGATCAAAATATTGTAGTGTAGGTAGTCTATAGACTCTTTGACTTGATTAACTATATAGTGCAAAACTGGCTTGCAAGTAATCTTTCCTCTTTTGAGTGAAAAACCATCGCCATCTGGAATTCACAAACCATGTTCTTAGATTTGCAATGCTGGTTAGCTGTAAATCAGGAGGCTTGTAGCAGATGGTATGTTATAAATCTAAACATGTATCAAAATTACAAGGCAAGTCAGATGTAAGTAACAATTATAATAGAGCAACAATGCTGAGTAACAATTATATATATTGGTAAAGCTATGCGAGGGTTGCAGCAGATGGGGAGAAACACATACACATATACAGCATTTTTCAGAACATGACGACTCTGCCCCAAAGATGGTCTGAATTTGGAGTTAGAGTTTGCAATTTTTCTGTTTGGCAGTTAGGGTGTGTGCGGCTGGAAACCAACCTGCGCTGTTGCCAAGTCTTAAACTTACTGGTCCCCCTAGTGAGGCACGATTCTCGACTTGCAAACAATATCTCCAGGAAACACATTTTACAGCATTGCCTCTCGCCCCCTAGTACAGCGTTGTCTTTTGTTTGCTAATGATTATTGGCCAGTGGTAGGAGGGAGCAGTTTCTTTTGGGGGCCAGGAGGTTTTGGAAAAAAATGAACACACAAAATGGGCTTAAGAAGTAGTTTAAGTGACTTCCACTGGTGATCCATATTTGAAAGTGTTGAAAACATGTTGTTCAGATGTGAAAGTTTCCAGATTGCCCAAGTTTTGACTTCTTCTTGGGATCATTGGTGGTTTTAGCGTCACAGATTCCTCAGCTACACTTTGTGGCTTAGGGAGGATTCAAAATATTCATTTGCAATGAAAACATGAAAATGGAAAAAAATTATGAAAATCCCTTTTCGACTCCCCTTAAGGGAGAATGTAGTCGAGCGTTGCAAAAAAAGAAATCTGATATTGTTTTAAGACTTTTATGTGATATTGACACATTACAGTTGTTGTCATTAAGGTTTATAACAGACCAATAACCAACTATAAAGCAGCTGTAATAACAAAGGTTCCATGTACTGAAGTAATGTCAAGCGATGTAACCATCATATAGTGTTACTTTTCAACGTTTACACTATATTAATGTTGTACTGGTTGCCGTTTTCTTTTCTTGTTGATATATTCAGTAAATGTTGGTTGTTAGAGAGATTCAGGTGTTATCTTGTTAAGGATTTAACAAGTTACAAGATAACTGTGACACATACATAAATAGATAACATTGCAATCTGAAGATCCTATTTTGATATTAGACTCTATACCTAAAATCTAAGCTTTAGATCATGTCAATTGCATTTATTCATACTTATTAATACAATTATTTGCAAATAACTCTGACAATGAATGTTCAGAGGTGTCAGTTTTGCATAATTTACAATTACATGACTGTTTACAAAAACCTACTCGTACACTTGCATTCTTAGAATATTCACATTTATTATATTTACAATGTTACATTATTACCAGTTTTTTTTTTGTTTTTTTTTGATTGAATGAAATTCTCTTAGTATAGAAGGTGCGAGTATTAAGGATCCTTTTAATTCTGATCTGAATTAGTTTTTGTTTATTTACAATTCATTAATAAGAGAGGGAAGCGAATTAAACAAAACTATTCCTTTGTAGTAAACCCTTTTTGGAATGATTGCAAATTATTTGTTAGTCTATGCAAGTCCTGTCCATGTCTAGTCTCTTTGTTATGAATATCCGCATTTTTTGTAAACCTTGAACAACCTCTAAATGTTGGTTATTAGAGTGATTCGGGTGTTATCTTGGTTAAGGGTTTAAAAACTTGCAAGATAGCTGTGACAAATTAATAATGCACTGATATATGGGGGCTACATGAAAATAAATGCAGATGATTAAATTGTTAGCCACTGAGAGACCTCCCTACATGCTGTAAATGATCAGTGTATGTTTTAATGATTTGTTCTGCTTTTCCTTCCTAAATAAACCAATACCAGCTCACAATTCAATATCTTGCAATTGCTTTCATACATATAGCACAATCTCCTAAATAACAGATAATTATTCATTAGAAGTCAGTAGGTACTTATTTCAGTATTATTTATAAAAAGAATATGGAAATATTGGATTTTTATTTTACTTAGGAATCATAGACTTGTAGCCAGGTACACAGCACTATCTAAAATATATTTAAGTGCTTTAGAAATATATCTTTGGAGGTGGGGTTTAAATTTGAGGTTAGGTTATGTTTTCTTAAATTAAAAAACATATACTGTTAACAACTGTCACATACTCAAAACTTCTGAATCAAAAAATATAGAGCACAAAAAATGCACTATTTAACACAAATGCTATTTAATTCTGTGATGTGTTCTCACTGATACACTTTCAGACACAAGTAGTACCTACATGTGTTTGTTTATAAGATAAACCAATCCTCCCTAAAGTGTTGGTGGCTCTACAAACATGGCTTGTAAATACCAGAGGGCATTGGTGAAACTGTATTTTCTGTTTATGCACAACAGTGGAATCTTGTTTTAAGGGTGCTGAATTTTCTGGAAAGCTGGAAAGGATAGAAATTTACATTAAACATTTTGATTGGTTATAAGTGTTTGTTATTTTCACTTTGAACACACATCACGACCAAATGAAACATAAGGTTTATAATGTGTATTGTTAAAATAATAAATTAAAGTGCTGTATTTTTGTCTTGTAAAATTTGCCTGGCATGTTGCTGTAAATGTATGTTGACTTTAATATTTGCTATGCTGAATGTTACAGAGATGTTAATTTATTTAAATGGAGAAGCATTTGTGGACATTTGTTGCATGTTCATTCACTGAAACAAGGTTATACTGTATTTCTTCTGCAACTAAAAACTCAGCATACAGTCGGCCTATTTAAGTGACTTAATTACTCATTACTTTGCGTTGAAGTGATTCTGTGATATTATCATTAACAACATGCAATAATGAACTTTTTTATTGGAAAATGTGTTTTAATGACATAAGTTGGAATAGTTTGTTACGTTTTTGTAAAAAAAAAAAAAAATAACTCAAATAACAAAAAACATTATTATTGCATCATATATAAGAGATTAAATATACATGTATGAAGATGTGTGTATAAAAGATGGGCTTGTTGATGACAGCTTATTAAATCAAAGGATCCTCAACTTGCATAAGAAGCAACCACAAGATGCACTGAATGGATAATGGTTCCTCTAATTTAACCATTTATTGCAGCTTTGAGATAGGTAAGGAGTTTGTTGGTTGCATCAAATAGTAATAATTTTATACAAGATCTACATTAATGAAAGGTAAGAGATCCTTAAAAATTGAGGACTATTTTTGTATTGCTGCCACTGGCAAAATTGAATTCACTAGACATTAAATAAAAGAGTTAAATTTACACACACTTCACTTATTTATTGGGTAGGACAATGTTTCGTGGAACTTTGCCTGCATCCTCAGCTGTTGAACCACTACTGCCAGAATCTGATGCTGTCATCTGTAGCTAAAATAAAACACATTGAAACAGCTGGTCTCCTTCGACGTGACGTTCGTATTTCCAAGCACACCTACAGATAAACTTCCTGAACTCCTGAAGAATTGGCTTACCATAAGGAGGTTTGCATGGAACGGAAATAGATGATCTGGTAAATCTCGCCAGCTTATGCCTAAAATAATCAGCCTTCACCTTCAACATTTGGGTGCATTTGAAATACATATAACAAATTCATTCCCACACATTTTCAAAAATTTGTTTCGATATGTAGATGATATTTTTGCTATAATACTGAGAAAATTTACATAGGATGCACTCAAACTTCTCAACATACAAGAAAAAGCCATAGAATTCACCATAGGAAGAGAAAATAATGGCTACCTTCCATTCTTTAATCTCAAACTAATCAGAAACAAGATAGTTTGGAATACACCAAAAAACTACACACACTAACAACTACATAAAAAAGAAAGTTTTAACCCCTTACCTTATCAATATGCAGTGTTCAACAGATTGGTCAACATCCCTCTGAAAACCAATAAATATCAAAATGTGTATGAGAATATTTGAAACACAACAGTAACCAACGGCTTTGATACTTCTACCATAATGAAGATCAAGAAATACAAGCAGCAAAAATACATTAAAGACATAACTACCATGGAAACAAAGGAAGAACAAAAAAAATATTACAAATTTACTTACAACCCACACTTCACAACAAATTGTGCAAAACTTTTAATAAATTTAATATAAAACTAGCTCCAGTCAATAGACATAGCATAAAAAATCTTTTAGGATCCACACTGAAGGACAAAATACTCCCTATCAAAAAATCTGGAATATATGCTATACATTACTTGGAGTGCAATTCGAAATATATTGATAAAACCAAAAGAAATTTGGAAACACGAAACAAGGAACACAGAAGAAACATAAAGCTTAACCAATCTGACAAATTTGCGTTTGCACACCATTTTTGGCACCACAATCATGAAATTAACCCAAAAATAAAATTATTAAGAGAATTATTCAATCCATTTGTGTTAACAACATGGGAAAAAATTTTTATCCTAAAACACCACCACATAGCCTAGAACTTTGAAATTCTCCTCATCGACTGTTTATTTAACCTCATTGTCCTTCCACCAGATGACAGCATAAACAGTACGAGGTAGTGGTTCAACAGTTGAGGATGGGGGCAAAGATCTGCGAAACATCGTTTTACTCAATAAATAAGTATGTGAAGTGTGTGTAAATTTAACCCTTTTATTAATTAGACACGTCTTCACTGTAAGTAGCTTCACTTGTCACTAGATACTCTTGTGCAGAGTCTTGGTGTAGATCTGCGACTTATTACAAGGAATTACTTGCGCTGCATTGTACTGTTTCTAACCAGTTTAGTTTCCCCTTCTCTTCACATACTGGCTAATCAGGTGATGCAAAGTCTGTGGTATACAAACATTGATATTTTTAAAATTAAAGACATTAAACTTTCTCGGCACTGATTATTGATGATTTTCTCTCAGGACGTCAGCCAGGTAAGCGTTGGATTAACTTCCAAGCTTTCATCCCTGATGATGGCGACAGAGTACATCGTTGAAAGTTTGGAAATTAATCCCAACACTTACCTGGCTGGTGTTTCAAGAAGAAACCATTAATTTTTAAAATTGTTTCTTCATTTATTTGGATTGCATAACGAGAGATGTTCATGTGTGAGGCATTCCATATTGATTTATAATCTCTATGAATCTCTGTGTGTCAACAAATATATCATATTCTCAACATAGTCTCCATTAAGCTGTACACACTTGCATCGCCAATGTGGCACCTTCCCCAAGCCCTCTTGAATCACTTTCTTCAAAGCCTGTTGCACCCACCCTGGGACATCTTGTTACAGTTCCTCAAAGTTAGTAAAATAAGGTCTGCATAGACATTTTTTTATAGCCCTAAACAGGTTGTAGTCAGAAGGAGCAAAGTCAAGAGATGATGTCGAGTGTGGCACCATCTGGAAAAAGTCTCTTTGTGCTGCACTCAGGGATTCAGACATGTTCACCCTCCTAAGCTGTTCCTCCAATTCTGAAAACATGACGAGCCTGTTCTCCTGAAAATGTTGGTTGCAATTGTGAGTCACTTTCCTTCAAGAACTGGTTCCTTTTGCCGTTGATGTGTAGCCACTTTTCTAGCATCCACCCACTTGAAGACGGTTTTTCATGATTGTACACACTCTGCACAGAAACCACATCGTCCAGTGTTGAGCTTGATGATGACAGTCCACTTGTGTACTGACAACATTCTGCACTTTGAAGCTATTACACTCCTCTGCATGAGCTTGATGATGACAGTCCACTTGTGTACTGACAACATTCTGCACTTTGAAGCTATTACACTCCTCTGCATGAGCTTGATGATGACAGTCCACTTGTGTACTGACAACATTCTGCACTTTGAAGCTATTACACTTCTCTGCATGAGCTTGATGATGACAGTCCACTTGTGTACTGACAACATTCTGCACTTTGAAGCTATTACACTTCTCTGCATGAGCTTGATGATGACAGTCCACTTGTGTACTGACAACATTCTGCACTTTGAAGCTATTACACTTCTCTGCATGAGCTTGATGATGACAGTCCACTTGTGTACTGACAACATTCTGCACTTTGAAGCTATTACACTCCTCTGCATGAGCTTGATGATGACAGTCCACTTGTGTACTGACAACATTCTGCACTTTGAAGCTATTACACTCCTCTGCATGAGCTTGATGATGACAGTCCACTTGTGTACTGACAACATTCTGCACTTTGAAGCTATTACACTCCTCTGCATGAGCTTGATGATGACAGTCCACTTGTGTACTGACAACATTCTGCACTTTGAAGCTATTACACTCCTCTGCATGAGCTTGATGATGACAGTCCACTTGTGTACTGACAACATTCTGCACTTTGAAGCTATTACACTCCTCTGCATGAGCTTGATGATGACAGTCCACTTGTGTACTGACAACATTCTGCACTTTGAAGCTATTACACTCCTCTGCATGAGCTTGATGATGACAGTCCACTTGTGTACTGACAACATTCTGCACTTTGAAGCTATTACACTCCTCTGCATGAGCTTGATGATGACAGTCCACTTGTGTACTGACAACATTCTGCACTTTGAAGCTATTACACTCCTCTGCATGAGCTTGATGATGACAGTCCACTTGTGTACTGACAACATTCTGCACTTTGAAGCTATTACACTCCTCTGCATGAGCTTGATGATGACAGTCCACTTGTGTACTGACAACATTCTGCACTTTGAAGCTATTACACTCCTCTGCAGACAACTCAAAGTATTGCAACTGTAAAAACTGCCAAATGACAGACCATGGATAATGGAAAAAAAAATGCACATTTGAATGAAACTTGGTATGGCTGCTGCTTTTGTTACTGCTAATGTCTGTACAAAAAATTAAATCTCTATTTTTTACTTTCCTTAGCCCATATACATAGTGGATAAAGAATTATTGTACTACACCCAAAACTTTGATACCGAGATTTCACCGCAAATATGCTTTGGGACTTCCAGAAACCAAAACAATCTGATTTGTTGCATTCACATGAGTTTCTCTACATCTCTGTAATAGTGTTAAAAAGCTTATGCTTCTATCTGCTTCAAGCTAATCAAGATAAACATTAGCAGCAGAATTAGTCTTATTACTAGCCTCCTTATAAGTAAAAGGGAAATAAGAAAATGCACAGGTTAAAGTGATAGTCTTGCCCTTTAAAAGCAGGTCGTTATGTTAAACAAATGAGGAATGAGAAAAAAAGATTCTTCCTGTTTGATAAATGTGGCTTAAAATTGAAACCAATAATTCAGAATACATCGAAAGTGTTAACTCTACAAAAAAGTACGTAAGTTTCGTGTTTTAATGAGATCTACATTTTATGTGTAATACATTTTTGTACATCTTTTGCGGTTTGGCAATTATATAAAAGTCATCCAGAATGAAGAGGTCTTCAGAGGCTATTCCCAGAAAATTCAAGATATACATTTCATTTATTACAAAAGTATCTTAAACACAAGCTGTTTTATTCAAAATCATTATTGGCATTTTTGAGAAAATCAAAATTTTTGAAAAATGTTTCATGTAAAGGGTAATTTGGGATGAGAGGATTTTCTCGAAAATTATGTTGCATCCTTGGAGGACACCAAACTTAAATACCAAGTTTGGTATTTAATAGGCTTTTCGGTTTTTAACTATGCTGCACGCACGCACGCACGCACGCACACACACACGCACACACGCGCATTCGCGCGCACACACACACACACACACATATTTTTTTTTTATGCAGGGGTTCCAGAACATGCATTTGCAGTGAAATCTCGGTATTACATTTTTGGGTACAATACAGTACCTTTTCTATACACTATGTACATAGTACGTGTAGAGAAAGTAATAAAGTGTAAATCATTATGGAATGGTCTTCATATTACACAAATGGCAGTGATACGTTGACTTCAGAGATTTAACAATATAGGTAGGTGTTAAAAAATAAAATACATACAGGAACTGACATAGTCTTACAGATGTAGTGAATAGTGAAACAATAAAATGTTAATTTACCCTAAAAAGCAGACACAAATAAAGTGCACATTAAGAAGTGTTTTGGTCTTGGAAATGTAAACGAATAAGAGAAATTATGTATTAAGAAAAATAAGGTTAAATGATTAAACAATGTTCTTTTAGACTGTAAATAAGTAAACAGTGGTACAAAAAGGAACACAAAAGCACTTAATATAATAGGAACTTCAATAGGTGATATACTACCAAAAGACCTCCAAACTAGCTGTGTGGTGTTTTCCCACTGCTGCTGTAAACAAGGTCATGCCTCTGACGCAGTTTGTTCTGCTCTGAAAGTGTAGTATTGAGTTGACAGTGATATTGTTTAGTTCAGTTATAATCAGTAATTTATTATTTTGTCCTGTGCTTAGTCACAAAGAGCATTATAGCTCAGCATTTGTTTTCTACTGTACAGCATGTATTTGTATGTTAACTCGGTCAGGTTGCCAAGTGTAAGTACAATTTGCAGAAATGTTGTGGAGAAAGAGTCATAGTCGATTTGTTTTAGAGTCAGCAGTTGACACCTGTACATACATGAATACAATATTGCCCCCCCCCCCTTTTTTTAAAAATGAACAGAACAGGGAGCGTGATTTTGCCTTTTTTCAGCAAGACTCTGCAACAGTTCATACAGTCAATCTTTCGATGAAAGTGTTTCAAGACAGAATTATTAGTAGAGATTTGTGGCCCCTGCGATTTCTATCTCTGGGGTAACTTAAAACATAAAGTGTACAAGACAAACCCACACGCCCTGGAAGAATTAAAACAAAATATCCACCAGAAAATTGCCAGCATTTCTCAACATGTAGTTTGGCAAGTGATGGATAGTTTCCTAAAGAGATACCAAAAATGTATGGACAATGGCGCTGGCCAGTTTCAGTAATATCTTTAATAACATTGGTAAGTAAAGCCTTTTAATAGTAATTTTAAAAATGTTGTATGGTTTCATCCGCGCCTTTCTATGATAACGGCCCATGGCAATTAGCACCAAGGATGCAGACAGGCAAAACACTGCACAGCCAGTTCATACTTTTTTGACTCGCTCATTATCTAGTAACATTCAGTAGGCACACGCTAACCTACAGCATGCATGATCATATTGAATATACAAGGTGGGCAGAAAGTAACTCCCTATTTTAAATTGTCAATAATTTTATTAGTAATTGGTGTTTACATTGCAACAAGCTTTGTTGTGGAGAGTGAAAAGTATAAATCATTTGAAACAAAGTGTTTTGTGGAGTGGAACTTTAAAAATTAAAACTCCATGTGTGCACCAGCATTTTGCTGTAGCCTCTTGGGGATAGTTTCAACTAACTTGCGGGGGAACTCCTGTAGTATGTGAGGTGGGATGTGACTAATTTAATCTTCCAGTTCCTCCAAAGAGCTTGGTTTGCTGCAGTAAACCTCGTCTGTTGCCCAAACCCCCAGAAATCACATTCAGTGAGATCGGGACTCCATGCTGACAACAGTGACCTAACGAACATCTCCTGAAAACTGGTGATCAAGCCAGTCATAGTCATTTCATTCAAAGAGAGGTGGGACACCATCTTGCATGAAAACGAGACTATTGATATTCCAGGTGGAGACAATTGACCGAATATCATTTCTGAGCATGCTTAGGTACCATTTTGAGCTAAAATACCTCAAAGAATGAATGTCCCTAAGTACGACATGATTGAATGTTGTAGCATACCACACGATGTACTAGGTATGGTGGTGCAACTTTCCCACCATGAACCCTAGATGCTGTTGTGTCCAGTAATGACAGTTGAGGTGACTAATAAACCTTCCAGCATGATAAACGTCTTTGTTGTTTCAAATGATGTTCCTGAACAAATTGAGCTAGTCTTCACACCAACCAAGATCTTAACATATTCCACCTGCAGTCACAATCTTTTCAGTGATAGCTCTTGAAAGAAGTGTGGCTTGTAGGCATGAAATTTCAATTCATTTTTTGGAACATTTCTGTGTGGTGTGTAAGGCCATTTTCATGAGCAGCTCGGAGCTTTTGGTGAACATCCTGCACAATATCAACTTTTCCTCTGTCCTGGATGTTAATATACTGCCACTTCCATGAGTATCCCACACAGATCCTGTGTTCATCGGTTTGTAATGGCAATTGTTGATCATCTTTGGATCTGGTGTAGCATGAGGTCTATGCCTTGTACATCTGCACCTGCACAACAGAATACCAGACATCATAACCGGTGGTTACCAGAGCTTGTTTTTGATTGGTGATACAATGTACCATTACAAATCAGCTTCTGTCTCTTTAAAGAAACCATATAATAAGTCACACAAATATATTGTAATATATATAAACATTGCAAGCATTTTTCAATAGGAAGTTGCTTTATGCCCACCCTGTATGTTGTAAGATCACCTGTTTTAGTGTTGGTGCTGTCATAATTAAAGCTTGTTTTGGGTTTTGAAGCACGCACAGTTCCAAACTCTCAGAACAGTCAGGAGCATAAAGAGAGGGTAGTGGGGAGAGGTTTAGCATAAATATGCACATGCTGAGGTATCTATTCCAAAAGTAATTCATTGCATGTATTGATATTATATACATCATTCTTAATTCATTATGCAACTCAATAAAACGATTATTTCATCATATGGTTAGTAAATAAAAATGCCTTCTATACTTTTACCAATAAAAGTATAAAATGTGATGCAAGTAATAATGTGCAGAGCTTTGAAAAGGTAATGAACATAAATCAACCAAACTCACCCAGAATTCACTGCAGTGAATTACAAGAAACATGTTTACTGTATTGAAAGAAAATGCTCTCCTGTCACTCAAAATATGTTTGAATCATTCACAAGTTTCTTCAGTGCAAAAGTCTGCCCTTTCATATTTTCAACATTTTTCAATCTGTGCTCTCTTTCAGAGTTTTCTGGTTTCTGTAGTAGCAGGAAGTGAATGAGGCCAGGCAGTGAGCAATGTTAGTGTAACACATTTCAAAACGGATCGTAGAGACCATGCCTTCTCTATTACGACATTGTTATACTTTATGTGCACTGAATTCAATCCAACAATTTTGTGACCCTGGACCGATCTCTAGTCATAATACCAAAAGTTCTGTATACTTTTGTACACAGAATTGTGATATATGATTCCTATCTGATAAACTCTTGTAGTGAGATGACGATAGACTTGCCAGACATCCTATATTCTTTATTACATGGAATTTCCTGTATTCTCATATTACTTATTTCAGGATGCAAAAGATCCTGTATTGCATTCTGTTTGAAGATTGTACTTGGAAATAGATGCATGTTCATTTAGTACATTGATATTGGTAACGCATAGTCACATGGTCATGTCACAGTGTTGTATACAGGATGATTCATAATTCCTATTACAAACTTCTGGGGGATGTAGAGGGAACTAAGTAGGTACAGTTCTGATTAGGAACGGAAATGTATCGTTTCTATGCAAAATCAGTTTGAATCGATTTCACATCTCGCACTTCACTACAGAATGATGACTTGACGTTCATTACACACAGTGTGCCTGTCGTACACACGTCCCACGAGACCTGGCGTGTGTCCAATAATGTGAGCTGCGCCACAATCGTGCAACGAGATCTTCCGACTCTACAGGAGTCTCATAAGCAAGGCTCTTCATGTGACCCAAAGGAAAAAGACGAGAGGAGTTAAATCTGGCGAACGTGGTGGTCACCTGGACCTATCCATCTTTCCCCAAATGTTTGGTGGAGATGCTCGTGGACTTCAAGTGCAAAGTGCGCTGGTACGCCATCATGTTGGCACTACATTTGCTCACTAGTGCCAACGGAAAATCTTCACAGAGCTCTACCAGTACCTCTTGCAGGAAATCAAGTACCTGTGACCCGTTAGGCGGTACGGAGGAAGGCACGGCCCAACCAGATGACCATCAAAGATACCAGCCCATACACTGATACCGAACCGTTGCTGAAATCGACGTGGCTGTGTGACCTGCGGAATTTCTTCAGCCCAAATGCGACTGTTTCTACATTTAAAAACCGCCTCCCTAGTGAAGTGAGGTTCATCGGTGAAAAGAACACTACGGTTTGTAAAGAGAAGACATACTGTACGACATCAGGGGACTTCAGAGGAAGCCCTCAGAACATTTTATTTGCGTTCCGTGAAGCGGGAGATTTAAAATCAAATTGATCTTCAAACTGATTTTTTGAAATACTTGATAAGTAAGTTAATAGTTCTGAACACACATTTGGTAAAGTAAACTAAATTTACAATTCATTTATTAATAGCCATGCCAACTAGGACTGTAAGTTTAATGTCCTTTAACCTGGTTGGTCATATCGGACGATGAATGAAATTGGTAAAATGATGCTCAAATGATCTCGGGGTCCAGGGAGCTTAAGCTTATTCGACATTAGTCTTCTCAGGATAAGGGAAAACCCCGAAAAAACCCTTATCCGGGTAACTCGCCCTAAGCGAGATTCGAACTCACGGCATTTTGAAGGCTACCACCACACTACCCAGGCGGGCCTGTAAGAGTTTGAGAGGTCATTAATACTTAACGTACAATTAGGAAATGACGTAACACTCAAGACATGTGCTACTTCAAGTAAAGAATCTATTGCAAAATTCATTAACAAAAGAGTATAAGAAGGCTTTGTCCGTATAATTTAGATGTAACCTTTCATTTGTTCACGTCGAGAATTCAGTTTTGCTTAATGTTCAATAAAATGTTGAAAAGCAATTTTGATTTATTATTATTATTTTTTACGGGTTTTTCAAGTATTTCAAAAAGTAATTGGCTAACCACGAACTGTAAGTTACTTATCAGATCTCGTATTCCCAATATACATTCTCGACCTGATAAGTATAACTTACAGTTCTTTGTACGCAATATACTATTGTATCGAAACGACATATTTCCGGACAAGGGCTCCTAATCACAATTGTATCTATTTACTCCCCTCTACAACCGCCAGAAGTTTATAATAGGAATTGTGAATCATCCTGTATAGCAGCTGCTTGTGTGCATAGCCAAGATAACTAGAACCTTTAGCAGGGAATGCGTTGGGACCGTCAATTTTGATATAGTTTAATGTCAATGAATAGACAAGATTTGTACAGAAATTAACATTTTAAGTGATATCATTTAATTAAGACAGTTGAGGGCATATTAATGAATATTTCTGGGTCTAACTGTAAACTTGAGTATTTTTAATTTCGAACAAAAATTGAATATCTACTAAAAGAAGTAAGTAAATGTTTTAAATTTCATAAAGCGTAGCTATTCAGGGTTTATGACCTTATTAAGAATAATACAAGCTTTTTCACTAGAGCAATGAAAAGTTGCTAATATGAAGTATGATAGTTCATCAACGTGTACAGATAACTAATTGTATAGGGTCTTTCAAAATTCACTTTAAACTGCTATAAATATTTTAGATCGGAAAGAAAAAATCTTGTGTGTTCCATTCACATGACTTTTTCTATATCTCTGTAAAAATTATTGTTATTAAGCTTATTCTTCTATCCATGCCATGCGAATCGAGATAAACATTAGCAGAAATGGTGTTATTACTTGCTTTCCTGTAAGTAGGAGGGGAATACCATACGCAAGCGATAGTCACCTTTTAAAAGTTAGTTGCTATGTGATTGAAGTTCCTTTGTTTGTAGGGTCAGGAGTTGACAAATACCTGTATGGGAAAAGTAGGAGTATTTTAAAACTGAAACCAATAACAAGGAGTATCTTAAAAACGATCAACTCTACGAAAAAAAATGTATATAACGTAAAATGTGTGTTTTAACAAGCTCTAATTTTTATATAGTAAGATTTTGTCTATCTCTTACGGTTTAGGAGTTATGCAAAATTCATCCAGAATAAAGACTTCTGAGGATATTCTCAGGAAATTCAATATACATTTTATTGTGATGTAAATATCTTTAATATACGTTAAAATCGTTAGACCATTTTTGAGAATCAATCATTTTCGAAAATTTCTCTATGTAAAGGGTAGTTGCAGGTGGGGGATTTTCTTGAAAATCTTCGTGTCGCATCCTTGGAGGATATTAAACTTAAATACCAAGTTTGGTATTTAACGAACTTTGCGTTTTTCACCTATGTTGTCCACAGACACGAACATTTTTGTAAAAATGTTTTTTTGATGATTCAGGGGGTTCCAAAACATATATTTCTGGTGAAATCTCGGTGTTGAAGTTTTGGATGCAATACAATACCTTCTGTGTACATATTACGTGTAGAGAAAGTAAAAATAGTAACTGAAAGTGTTCCAATGTTAATGAACAAAGAAATCCTGCATTACGGTGCATTTTACGTTTAGAGATAGGTGCCATTTGGAACCAAATGTTAGAATTTTACAGATTTGCTACTGCTCGTTTCTTAGAGCAGAGTTAATAACCTCAAGTTTGATGATGATCCCACAGCTGTCGTTTCCCTGACCTTGCACAACATCACACCACTGAGTATCATGACAGGATCATGCCGGTCTCACTCGCAACATGCTGGTGATCATGCGCAGTGCAGCTGGCATCAGGGGATCTCCCACACTTTCAAACGTGCAACACACCACTTCTGTGCCTACTTACATGGGAAGAAATCTGATGCTCCATTCACATGACTTTCTCGACATCTCTATAACAAATTATTGTTAAAAGCTTATTCTTCTATCTAATTCATGATAATCGAGATAAACACTAGCAGATTTTGTCCTTATTACTTGTTTCCTCGTAAGTAGAAGGGAACCAATCGAATGTGTTATTCTATTATTTCATAATAAATTATTACTTTCTCTACACGTACTATGTACATAGTGTATAGAGAAGGTATTGCACTCCACCAAAAATTCGATACCGAGATTTCACCGGAAATGTATGTTTTGGGGTCCCCCTGTAACCAAAGTAAGCATTTTCAGAAAAAGGTCCTTGTGTGTGTCCGTGTGTCTGTGAACACAATAACTCAAAAACGAAAAGCCGGTAAAATACCAAACTTGGTATTTAAGTTTAGTATCCTCCAGGGATGCGACATGAAGATTTTGAGAAAAATTCCCCCACCCTAAACTACCTTTTACATGGAACTTTTTTCGAAATGTTGTATTTTCTTAAAAACGGCTCTAACAATTTTGATTAAAATACCATATATTAAAGATATTTACTTCACAAATAAAATGTATATCTTGAATTTTCTGGGAATCACTTCTGAAGGCTACTTTATTCTCGATGAATTTTACGGAATTTTGCATAACTGCTAAACCGTAAGAGATGGGCAAAAATTACCACAAAAAAATGTAGAGCACGTTAAAACACACAATTTGTGCTATATACATTTTTTTCGTGGAGTTGGTCGTTTTTGAGATGTTTTTTGTTTTTACCTTTAAATATAATTTTTTATTATTATTTTTTTTTTTTTAATATAATGTATTCCATTCATATAATGTGCTCCAACTGTTGGAAAACAAACCGTTTTGTTTTCAAAACATTAATCTATTATTTACATCATGCTAATCAAGATAAATATAAGCAGAATTAGTCTTATTACTAGCTTGCTTGTAACTAGAAGGGAAATAAACTGCACAGACTAAAGCGATAGTCAATTTCTTTATAGGCCGGTCGCTATGTGAAGCAGTTGAAATTCCATTCTCTTTGTTTGCCAGGGGTAAACAAACTAGAAGAAAGATGTCTTTACGTTTGAGAAAAGTAAAACTGAAATCAATAGTCCGGAATATCTCGAAAACGGCTAACTCCACGAATATTAAAATAAGAACTGAAGCTTTCCTGGCGACGTGTTAACTCCACGAATACTACTAGTAAAATTTTGCTTATCTCCTAAAATTCATTCACAATAAAGAAGTCTTCTCAGGCTATTCCCAAAATATGCATTTTATTTGCCATGTAAATATTTTTAATATAGGTACAGTATTTTAGTGAAAATCGTTAGAGCCATTTTTCAAAAAATTAAAATGTTCTAAACTTTTTCCATGTAAAGGGTAGTTGGGGGTAAGGGGCATTTTCTTGAAAATCTTCGTGTCACACCCTTGGAAGATACTAAACTTAAATACTACGTTTTTGAGATATGTATTCACGGACACACACGCGCACGTATTTCTAAAATGTTTTTGTATGCAGGGGACCCTAAAACGACAATTTCCGATGAAATCTCGGTATCGAATTTTTGGGTGGAATGCAATACCTTCTCTATAGGCATACTACGTACATAGTACGTGCAGAGAAAGTAATTAGATGTCGATTTTCTGAAAAATTTTAATGTTACATTCACATGACTTTCTCTACCTGTTCTACAAACAAATTTCTTACAAAACTTAAGCAGAATTGTCTTATTACTTAAGTCCTTATAAATAGAAGGGAACTAAGGGAATACATTAGACTAAAGCAATATTCATTTGTTTTAAAAGCGTGGCTATGCAATTGTCATAAGTAATACGCCGAGTGTTTTCATCTTGTCGATAATTCACGACCGGAGCGAAGCGATTGTCTCCTGAATTATGATATGGCTGACCGTGTCTACACCCAATGTACAAATATCGATAGCAACAATAGAAATAGGGAACAATTATTTTATATCACCTTTTAATAAGTAATAGATGAAATGAAAACAAACGTTATTTTATTTGAGGTTATTGCACCCATCTCATTCATATGAAATACAAATAATGATTATTTTCACTTCTTTTTTCAACTATATACATTATGAAGTGGATAAAACTTTAAATAAACATCGTAACTGAATTAATTGAAAGTAAAATTGTGGAACTGACAGTTATTAAAAGTGTAGGTTGGCTGCCTGGATTGTCACTTTCTTGCCAATAACCAAGACAGGAGATTAAACTATACGAACGTTGGGTGTGACAAGTTTTCAAAGAAATGAACATCAGCTGCGATAAGATGTTTCGACAAAATATTGTTCCAGTCAGATGACCGCGATTGGTTGAAATTGCCTAATCTCTGCCATTGCTTTAATAGTGGAGCTGAATTGTCACTGAAATTCGCTTCTTTGCAAGACCTGGAGTAAAACAAAAGAAACACGGAAGATTTCTTGTTTGAGAAAAGTAGAAGTATTTTAAAGACTACCTCCGTGGTCGGGTGGTCAGCGAGCTGACTTCACGCGCGGAGGAGGTCCTGGGTTCGATTCCCGGCTGGGGCGGGGAATTTTTCTTTAACCAGAGTGAATGTGTGAGAGTTTGAGGAACCCAACGGAAATCTACAGACAACGAGTTTCTAATTCGAAGCCCTCGGTGTGACCTTAGATGAAACAAAAGAACAATTATTTTAAAATTGAAATCGATAACAAGGAAAATCTCGGAAACGTTCCTGATACAGAGCACCTGATAAGGATCTTATAAATAGACGTGAAAGTGTTCACACGTGGCCACTTTAATGACGACTTTTAGTGTTGCAATTATTAATTTTTACCTTGCAATATGACGCTAATCAGAATAGCGTCAGTGATAGCATAAGGTCACGTGCACTTATCTCAGTTGCAGTGTACTGGAGGGGATAGTGGAGTCAGAAACAGCTGAAAACAGTCGGTTTATGTCATCCTTCTCTTGAGTGAAGAGTGTAAACAAAGTCTAAGAGTGTCAGAATATACGGCATAGCAACGGGTAGAGGTTGTCTGTCATTCCATCACCGGAGCGGCGCTGACTGGGACAACATGGAGGAGATTCTGCATGACATAAGTTAGTAGGCTCTTTCTTTATTTACTCCCTGTCTGTGTATCACCTTCTTTAAACATTCCTTTGTTTTAACTTGATATTTCAGTATCTTAGATTCCTAGTTCGATTTTTACTTTCTCTATAGGCACTATATACATAGTGTATAGAGAATGTATTGCACTCCACCAAAAAATTCGATACCGAGATTTCACCGGAAATGTATGTTTTAGGGTCCCTTTTATCTAAAAAAAACATTTTCGGAAAAAGGTCCGTGTGTGTGTGTCCGTGTGTCTGTGAACACGATAACTCAAAATCGAAAAATAGGTAAAATACCAAACTTAATATTTAAGTTTAGTATCTTCCAGGGATGCGACGGGAAGATTTTGAGAAAAATCCCCCACCCCCAACTACCCTTTACATGGAACTTTTTTCGAAAATTTTGATTTTCTCAAAAATGGCTCTAACGATTTTGATTAAAATTTCGTATATTAAAGATATTTACCTGACAAATAAAATGTATATCTTGAATTTTCTGGGAATAGTCTCTGAAGAGTAGTTTATTCTGGATGAATTTTACTAAATTTTGAATAACTGCTAAACCGTAAGAGATGGACAAAAACTTACAACACAAACAATGTAGAGCACGTTAAAACACACAATTTATGTTATATACATTTTTTTCGTGCAGTTCGTCGTTTTTGTGACATTCCTTATTTTTGGTTTCTGCTATGAAAAACTTGTACATTTCTCATACAGGAATTTGTCAACTGCTGTCCATACAAACAAAGGAACTTCAGTGACATAGCAACCAGCTTTTGATTATCACTTTAACCTATGGTACTCCCTTATTTCACCTCTACTTACAAGGAAGCAAGTAATATGGCTAATTTCTGCTAATGTTTTACTGATTAGCATGAACTTAATAGAAGTATAAGTTTTTTAAGAATAATTTGTTGCAGGGATATAGAGAAAGTCATGTGAATGGTACACATTAGATTTTCTTATGTACAGTCCAGAGTCAGTTTTTTTTTAGCTTATGGTGCTGCAATGGAGTGAAAATGTTGTTTTAAAACCGGTTGTTATTAAGTATTAAGTATATTACAAAACAAAACGAATAGACCAGAGCAATTGGCAGGCTGAGGGCAGCCCGAGGTGTGATAGACGTGCCCCTGTTCTCGGAGAGAACTTAACCACGTTCTGACGGGATTGTGGGGTTTTGCAGGATGGCGGGTGAGTGTTGGGGTTGTGGAGTGACGGGAGGAGGCAAGTATTGCCCCTCGACGGTTGCTTATGATGGTGCAACGGCCCTTGTGCACCGCTGGTGTGAGTTTATCAAAATGTTTGTTTTGAGGTTTTAATTTTGAATCCAAGCAACTCTTGAAGGATTATAAGGAGCTTAGCCGTAGCAGCTGTTGGAGGTGCTCCTTCGTTACCGAGGATCAAAACGAATATGAAGTTCCTTTCTTTACTTATTCTATAACAACCATTGTTAAGCCCGCCTGGATAGTGTGGAGGTAGCGTGTCTGCCTCACATTCAACAGGTTGCGAGCTCGTATCTCGCTTCGGGCGAGTGAACTCAAATCAGGGTTTTTTGGGGGATTTTCCCTTATCCTGAGAAGATGAATGTGCAGTAACTTTAAGCTCCATGGACCCTGAGATCATTTGAGCATCATTTCACCAATTTCATTCATCGTCCGATATGACCAACCAGGTTAAAGGAAGTTAAGCTGAAAAAAAGAAGAAGAAAAATAACTTCTCAAAAAGCTTATTCTTCTATAAACTTCGTGCTAATCGAAATAAACGTTAGCAAAAATGTATTTGCTTACTTGTGAGTGGAAGTGAAATATGGGAGTACACTGGACTAAAGCGATAGTCAAATGTTTTGAAAGCTGGTTGCTATTTGACTGAAGTTTATTTCTCTTTGCATGGGTAAGTGTAATATCCAGGGGGGGGGGGAGAAGACAAATTTTCGTTTGAGAAAAGTTTAACTAACAAAAACTGAAATTAATAACAAGCAGTGATTAACTCCTCAGAAACGATGATGTGGTACATTCACACGACTTTCTCTACTTATTCTGCAACAAGCTACTCTTATTAAAGCTTATTCTTCTACCTGTTTCATCCAATCGAGGTAAACGTTAGCAGAAATTGTCTATTATTTAATTTCTTGTAAGTAAAAGGGAAATAAGGGAATACACTAGGCTAAAGCGATAGTCAAATCTTTTAAAAGCTGATTGCTATTGGACTGAAAATCAATTCTCTTTGCTTGGGTAGGAGTAAAACAGGAGAAAAAAGAAACAGATTATTTTGAAGTATTTTAAAACTGAAATCAATAATAAGCAGCGATTAACTCCACAAAACCTATGTGTTACATTCACATGGCTTTCTCTACATATTCTACAAGCTGTTCTTACTAAGGCGTATTCCATCCCAATCGAGATAAACATCAGCGGAAATCGTCTGTTTGTAAGCACACTAGGTTATGGCGATAGTCAAATGTTTGTAAGAGCTAGTTGCTATGTGATTGAAATTCGGTATTATTCTTTGCATGGCCAGCAGTAAAACAAAACAAAAATGAATGTAGACTTCTCGTTAGAGAAAAATGTAAACTGAAACCAATAACAATGAATATCTCGTACACGGTAAATGTCACAAAAATATACGTGACAAAATAGATGTGTTTTAGCGAGAGCTGTATTTTTAAATATGGCGTTTGTATAACTGGTGAAGCGTGACAAATGGATAACAAAATGTATATCTCGTAAAACACACAATTTATGGCATATATAATCTTACTTTCTCTATGCGTATTAAGTACATAGTATATAGAGGAAGTATTGTATTCCACTCAACAATTCGATGCCGAGATTTCACCGGAAACACATGTCTTAGGACCACCTGAATAAAAAAAAAAATGCATTTTCAGAGAAAAGTCCGCGTGCGTGCGCGCGCGCGTGTGTGTGTGTGTGAGTGAGTGAGTGGACAGCAGAGTTCAAAAACGAAAAGACCGATAAATATCAAACTTAGTATCTTCCAAGGATGCGACACGAAGATTTTCATAGGGATACATCCCAAACTACCCTGTACATGGAAACATTTTTTAACTTTTTTTCTCAAAAATGGCTCTAACGATTTTGATTAAAATAGCACACATTAAAGCAATTTCCTTCAGGAATAAAATGTATATCTGGGAATAGCTTCTGAATTTTGCACAACTAGTAAACCGCAAGAGATGTACTACACAGTAAAGGTAGATCTCATTAAAATACATAATTTATGTCATATGCATTTTTTTTTCGTGAAGTTGACCCTTTTCAAGATATTCCTTATTATTAGTTTCAGTTTTAAAACATACATTACTGACCACGCAAAGAAACGATTTCAATCCCATAGCAACCACGTTTTAAAACATTTGACTGTCGGTTGAGCCATTCCATTATTTCCGTTCTACTTATAAGGAACTAAGTAATAAGACCGTTTCTGCTAATGTTTATCTCGATTAGCATAAATTAGATAGAAGAATAAGTGTAATAACAATTATTTATTACAAAGATGTAGAGAAAGCCATGTGAATGTAACACATCAGATTTCTTTCCTAGAGTTAAACCTTTTCGAGATTTTGGTTTCAGTTTTAAACTTTTCTCAAATGGGAAGTCATCTTTCCAATCGTCTTGCTTTTGTTTACTCCTAGCACGTAAAGAGAATCGAATTTCAATTGTTTCACGTAGCAACCATAGTTTAAAACATGTGACTGTCGGTTTAGTTTAGTGTAGTCCCTATTTTCCCTCCTACTTATAAGGAAGCAAGTAATAAGACCAAATCCTGATAATATTATTCTTGATTATCATGGTGTAGATAAACGTTTAATGTTGTGTAAGAAAAACTGTTTGTGGAAGAGCTAGAAAAATCATGTGAATGGAACACATCAGATTTTGTATATTAACTCGTGATTGCGCTAAAATGATTACTTTTAGTTTTTCAAAAAGTTCACAATTTATTTCTCATAATTGGAGCATTTTATGGATGAAGTATATTATTTTCTTTCATATGTTTTAAGAACAAAATTTTTGAAGCAAATTTTGTTTAAAAAAATCTGATGTGTCCATCCACATGACTTTCTCTAGCTGTTCCAACAATCCTTCCTTAGAAAAGATTATTCCTTTATCTAGATCATGCTAATCGAGATAAACATTAACAGAAATGGTCTTACCTCTTTTGTTAAGTAGGAGAGAAATAAGGGAATACAGTAGGCAAAAGCGAAACAATTGAAATTCCGTCCACTTCTCCTGCTGAGAGTAAACAAATGAGAGACGAAAAGAAAGATGTTTTACTATCGGATTTAAAGCTAACCGGAAATCTGACATTATTTTCTCCTTAATATTAAATTAAATTAAAATACGAATTAAAATAGCGGCCAAAATTTAATGGTCAGAATATGAACACAACAACACACTTTGTGTCTGTGGGCGAGTGGTGTTATCGTTCGTTTATCAAGATAAGAGCGACGTATAAATACGAGATGATTAATGTTACTGTATGGATACGATAGCTTCTCCGAATGATCTAGTGTGACACTTACCCATGTTTAATGATGGGCACTATCGAATTGAACTATCGAATTATTCGATAGTCGTCTATCGGTTATTCGATTGCTACCCAATATTCGGTTTTCATTGTGTTTTAAAATGTTACTATACTATTGGCTGCTCAGCAGTCGATAGTCCCCAGTCGTTTTCATCGATGAACCAATGCACCCCCAATCCACAGAGTATAAGGCATCTACTGTTTTATTTTCTTTATTTAACAGTTTTGATAGTCATAAACATTACAATAAAGAATGCTACATATTAACAACTGAGAAAGAAATATAAAAATGATGTGTTCCATTCACATGAATTTCTCTACATCTCTGCAACAAATTGTTGTTAAAAAGCTTATGCTTCTGTTTACTTCATTCTAATTGAGAAAAATTAGTAGAAACATTCTTATTACTTGCTTCCGTGTAAGTAGAAGCGAAATAAGGGAGTATCATAGATTAAAGTGACAGTCAAAAGCTGGTTGCTATGTGATTGAAGTTTCTTTGTTTGTATGGACACGAGTTCACAAATTCCTGTATGAGAAAAGTACAAGTTTTTCAAAGCTGAAACTAATAACAAGGAATATCTCAAAACGATCAACTCCACGAAAAAAAAGTATATAACATAAACTGTGTCTTTTAATGTGCTCTACATTTTTTGTGTGGTAGGTTTTTGTCCATCTCTTACGGTTTAGCAGTTATGCAAAATTTCGTAAAATTCATCCAGAATAAAGTAGTCTTCAGAGGCTATTCCCAGAAAATTCAAGATATACATATTAGTTGTCAGGTAAACATCTTTAATGTGCGATATTTTAATCAAAATCGTTAGAGCCATTTTTAAGAAAATGAAAATTTTCGAAAAAAGTTCCATGTAAAGGGTAGTTGGGGTGGGGGATTTTCTTCAAAATCTTCGTGTCGCATCCTTGGAAAAAACTAAGCTTAAATACCAGGTTTGGTATTCAATGGTCTTTCATTTTTGAGCTACGCTATCCACAGATGCACGCACAGACACACAGACACATACACGCACACAAACTCAAACACGCGGACCTTTTTGTAAAAATGCTTTTTTTGAATTCAGGGGGTCCCAAAACATGTATTTCCGGTGAAATTTCGGTATCGAATTTTTGGGTGGAATGCAATACCTTCTCTATATACTATGTATATAGTATGTGTAGAGAAAGTAAAAATGTAGTTATTCTACTAGGCACTAGAGCATAGAGTTTGTTCTAAACTGTGCATCAGTATTGGTAATACTACCAGAGAGGTCGCCATTTTGTGGCGGATGCATCAAAAACGCAGGTGGTAATTGTTGTACTTGTAAATAAAAACCAAAACGTTAATATATAGTAATCTTGCTGCTTTATGTTTTCTAGCTAGTTAAAAGCCACCTATTTGTGTATTAAAATCAAAAGCACATGCCCAAAGAAGGCTTACAATGTTAGATATTCCTTACATTCTATACAACCCAAATATAATTTTGCCAAATTTAGGACCGAGTGCCGCAAATACTAAATCAAGGTATTCCCATATTGCGAGAGGGAATAATCTTCAGTATATTCATTTTAACCTCAAATCAACTTTAAATGAAATAATTAATACGATATAACCTTTTATAACAACCTGAAATTACTATACCATAACCGCGCATAATTTTAAATAGGTAGATAACCTTAAGAAGGGAAATATGTTTCTTTAGGTATATTTATTTTTAAAAAAGTACGGATCATTTCAGAGTTATAGTGCTAGTCTGAGAAACGGTAAACTTTCACAATTCAAAATTCATGGAATCAATTGTCACTTTAATTACTAGAGAATGACAGCAAGCGAGTTTGTGTTTTATTAATGCAAAATAATGTACACTAAAGCATTTTTATATTACTCGAAGGCTAAAACGCCATTCTACGCCATTTAAATCTGAATTTATTTATACTATTACTTCACGAATTTTGCGAAAGTAAACCGTTTTTAAATCCGATGAAAAATTAAATTATTCGATAATGTCCATCGCTACCCATTTCGCCTCATTATTATGATCCTTTGCCACTAGAGGACAGTATATAAACTCGCTCCATCAACGTCATTTCTTGCGCGGGAAATCACGGATAAAAGTAAATATCTGGTATAAAGTTTATTTCATCATAGTTAATATATTATTATGATGTTGTTTGTTTCAGAAACGTTGTGCGCGTTTGCTGGATTGTTCATCGGAAGTAGCGTGACGTCATTGATGGAAGATGTGATGATTGTACCTCTGTACGTGTTCTACCAACTCTACAAATTCTCACACTGGAAGAAAACTGCCGAATAATTCAACTGTTCAACATTTAAAATCAAGTATTCCATTGAGAGCTTTATATGGCCTGTGATATAATTGCATTTGCAAATACATTTTTATTTTAAACTTTGCATTCTTATTTAAAACCTTCAACATCAAATCTGAACAATTAGCTGTATTCTTCTGGTTGTTTGGGGGTTTTTTGGTAGTGTTTAACGTGCGCTTTAACTACTTATGGCACCGCAGGTGGTGACATTGATGATACATGAATGAAGATGGAGCACCGGTGGAATGCGATGGGGGGAAACCGGAGAAAAAATCCGCCCAGCGCCGCTTTGTCCATCACAAATCTCACATGCGGTCGTTTGGGATCGAACCTGGGCCGTCTAGGTGAGTGGTCTAACCACTCGGCCACGGCGCGGCCCTTTCCTCTATTTAGCGCTGCTTACAGGAAGTCTGTCACATTGATGTCGCAGATCGAACAAGGACTCTCTAGGAAAGTAGATCGAAAATAAAAATATCTATATCTCGTATTTCTGAACCCAGGTTTGACTTCTAAAATCTGATGTGTTGCATTTACATTACTTTCTCTATCTGTTGTGCAAAAAAAAACTAAAACATTATTCTTCTACCTATATCATGCTAAACGAGATAAACATTAGCAGAAATTGTCTTAATCATTAGCTTCCTTATAAGTAGAAGGAAAATAAAGGAATACATGGGCTAAAGTGATAGTCAAATCTTTTTTAAAGCCGGTCGATATGTGAACAATTGAAATCCTATTCTCTTTGCCTGCAAGCAGTAGAAGAAAAGTTTTAAGTAGCTTAAAACTGAAACCAATAGCAAGGATTATCTCAAAAATGGTCAACTGCACGAAAAAATGTACCTATATTATCTAAACTGTGTGTTTTAACGAGATCTACATTTTTGTGTGGTACATTTTATCTATTTCTTACGGTTTACCAGTTTTGCAAAATTCAGCAAAATTCATTCAGGATGAACAGATCTTCAGAAGCTATACCCAAAAAATTCAGGATATACGTTTTATTTGCGATGTAAATAGTTTTAATTTACGGAATTTTAACCAAAATCGTCAGACATCTTTGAGAAAAACAAAATTTTCAAACATTTTTCCATGTAAAGGATAGTTTGGGGTGGGGGATGTTTTTGAAAAGTTTAGTGTCGAGTCCTTGGAAGATACCAAACATATTCATATCGAGTTTGGTGTTTAACGGTCTTTTAATTTTTGAGCTGTTGTCCACACACATATACACACACGCACACATAGAGACACATATGGGAACTTTTTCTAAAAATACTTTTTTTGGGACTAAGAGGCCCTCAAAGCAATATTTTCATTGAAATCTCAATATCGAATTTTTCGGGTAGAATACAATACCTTCTGTATATACGTGTACATAGTACGTGCAGAGAAAATAAAAATTATCATAGATTATATATAGGTTTTTAAGAAAGGTTAAACCAGAGAAGTTGTAAATACGAGCGATTTTTACATCTTCCAATGTTTTACCTCTCTACGTGTATTGTTCACTTAGTAGGTAATGAATTTATTGTACTCCACCCAAAACTGCGATATCGAGATTTCACCTGAAATACATGTTTTGAGGTCTCCTGGACATAAAACAAATACATTTTTAGAAAAAGGTCCGTGGTGTGAATAGTAAGCTCAAAAACGAAAACCGGTTAAATGCCAAATTTGATGTTTAGGTTCAGTATTTTCCAGGATGCGACATGAAGAATTTTAAGAAAATGTCCCCCAATTTAAACTACCGTTTCATGGAAGAGTTTTAGAAAATTGTATCAAATATAAGAGAAAGATAAAAACTTACTACATAAAAAAAACTGCAGATATCGTTAAAACACACAATTTATGTCATATTGTTGTGAAGTTAACAAGTGTCCGAGATATTCCTTGTTATTGGTTACAATTTTAAAATGCTTAAAAACGGAGCCAGGTGGCTCAGGCTCTGGGTTCGCTCCCCGTTGCTCGCGCACTCTGGTCCAGGAGTCTTCCTAGGGTACTGTATATCTACCAGGTTACTTTCCCATCATTCCTTTATTTTCCTTCTTCATCTTTCAGGTCGGTGTAGGAGTGGCTTGAGGCTTTACAGACAGATGGCACGGTTGTTTGAAACTCTCCTCCCCTTGGTTACACTGGTTGGGGCTAGGCGCCGCTGTATAGGTCTCCTTCCGGCCTCCCGGCGCCTGTATAGCCTCCGTGGCGCGCCAGGGCTGCCATCTAGGGAATTGTTGGGGACTTCCGTGCGTCTCTGCGCTTGGCTCCGTCGTTTCCTGTGTACTGGCCTGTGGTTCCCTTCCCCCGGGTGTGGTAGGCCGATATAGATCAGTGCTTGGTCGCAGCTTCCAAGTGTCCCTCGTCGTTAACATGGTATAGCCTCTAACCTCTAAAATACTTAAAACTTAACTCGAACGAAATCTTCGTTTCATATCTCTTTTGTTTTACTCCTGGTCATACGAAGAGAACCGAGTTCCAGTTGTATCACATAGCAAAGAGTTTTAAAAGATTTGACTATCGCTTTGACCTGGTGCATTCTCTTAGTCCCCTTCTGTTGACAAGAAAACAAGAAATATGACCATTTCTGATCCATCATATAGATCAGAGATGTCCAACGTTTTCGAAAGAGGTTGGGTTTCCTCCTTCCACTTGTTGCTGCTCTTGAACATATGCATTATGTTGCAGTGGCGGTTCGTTTGCTTGTAGGTAGCGTTATTTTACGAAGGCACTTTCAAATATTATACGATAACACCTTTTAATTAGTGATTTCTTTGGTACTGATTACGTTTAAGAAGTCGATCCATATTTGGCGACATTGTCGAAGTGCCTAGCTTCAGGCCCGGTATACCGGCGAGGTTCAGGCACATCTGTGCCAGCCGCTGTACAGGCGTAGCGACCTGCGGAGAACAATCGACATTTATTTATTTATTTATTCTGGATGGAGTTGATGCCATACTTCCACTCTACTAGGCAATACATTAATTGCAACGCAGCAATGATACAATGAATAAACAACAAAAATCTGATGTCCTCCTTCACATGACTTTCTCTACATCTCTACAACAAATTATTCTCTTCATCTAATCGAGAAAAAATTAGCAGAAATGGTTTTATTACTTGCTATTTTATAAGTGGAAGGGAAATAAGGGAATAAGGGAGTACCAAACTTAAATACTAAGTTTTTTTAACGGTATTTTTGTTTTTGAGTTATGTTGTCCACAGACACACACATGGACCTTTTTCCAAAAATGCTTTTTTTGGATTCAAGGGGACCCAAAACATGTATTACCGGTGTAATCTCGGTATCGAATTTTTGGGTGCATTACAATACCTTCTCTATACACTGTGCACAGAGTACGTGTAGAGAAAGTAAAAAACTGTAAACAAAAGTATTTTAAGTGAATTATTCACTTAGTTTGAAACACATATTAATGATATTTACAATTGAAATGCATATTATTTGCTAGCACATAAAATAATTATAACAATAAATGAAAGTAGTGACGTATTTATCATATTGATACAGCAGCAGATTAGGTTTCATTACAAATGTATGTCCTAATTTTCTTCTTGAACAGTATAACATTCCGGCAGTCCCTTACGTCTTCAGGGAGGGAATTCCAAAGACGAGCTAAATCTATTGTAAACGATGATAGCAGGTTTAGCAAGAAGGAAAGATGTCGTGAGCGAGTTCTCGATTATGAGAGTCAGAGAGGTATTTGAAGCGAACATTTAGATAGTTTGGAAAGCGAGAATGAAGGAGTTGATAGAGAAATGATAAAGAATGCAATTTTCTTTATCTCTAATCTGGAACCATTTAAGTGTTTTGAGCGATGGTGTAACAAGATCAAATTGACGGAGATTGCATACAAAGCGTACTACGCACTATTCTGATTCAATTCTCTCTACAGGCCTGAGTCTCTCCGGCAGGCCTGTGCAGTTGTTGCTTAGTTCTTTGAGTGGAGAACTACTCTTTTAGTCGTTGATTATTATTATACAAGGTGGTTCACCTGCCCCTTATTCTCTGGTTTTATGCAACCCGCAGATTACAGTCTAACCTGAAAACATGGTTCCCGAGACACACCTTCTCATGCCAACTTTGCAAGTTATAGCTAAAGACCAACGCGCGGTGTTTCAATTGCTCCATTCAGGTCCGAATCTTACTAAAACCTTGACAATTTTTTTCCCCCCGTTTTCTTTCTTCCTGATTTGGCACAAAGCAAGATGGGATATCGGAACATGTTTCAACTTTCTTATTTGTTTCTTTTATTGTTGTTCTCTTTATTTATGTTTATTCTAACTTAATCAGTCCAACTGCAGTAACACAAATGAAGATGACCATTCTGAGACATATTGCTATTTCAGATAATACTACAGGAGCAGCAGGCCCATTTTCAGGGTATCTCTAAAACGAAAAATACACAAAATACCTAGTCTGACAACCACAAACGTGTTCACCATACTTTCAGTTGAAAGGAAAATTAGCTTTACTCCCCATAACTTACAAACTCCTCAATACCATCTAGATAAAGTGTTTGCGACATGAAACTTGGTGATGAAACATTCTCTAACTACGAGGAACAATCGATAACATGTTAGGAGTTCTAGTATTTTGAAATTATTTTTATTAACTTTATACGTTTTGAAAATTTCCTTTATTGTTTAAAGACTTAGTGAGGTTTCTTCTTCAAAATAATTAGAAAAAAAATTAAGGATCGAAGACTGAAGAACACGTAAAATGTACTTTCGTTTGTTCTTAATTCGTATACCTTTTTTATTTACACCTAAAATTATAAGAATGGCACAACTATTTGCACCTCGATGGATAATACATACAGAAGGAAAAGAAGTGCACGCAGACTCGAACCGCTGACACACTGGAGCTGATGAGGGAGCATGAAATTAACCAGCTGGGCTACAATCATTGCGCCTGGTTGCTCTGTTAAAACTTGTAGGTATAGTGTCCCACATGTCTCCCTCTCCGCTTCTCATCTCCTTATGACTGTTGTGTGACTCCTTTTTGTAGCTTAAACAGTTCATTTGGTCTTCATTCATTATAAGTTACGTTGCAGAACGTACGACAGCGATCCTTTTGATATAACATGTACTGTAACAGGAGCTAATAAGCGCATGTTTTTGGAATGGACGTAACTATTGCTGCTAAGGTCTACTTTCGCGATGATGAGCAGGCTAGATTTGTATGGTTACCAAATGGGCGACAAGCACGGTAATATCGACCTTATTTCAGCGTGTGAAGTGTTGGCTATCTCCAAAAATAATAAGGAACAGGTGAACCACCTTGTATATCATTATACAGGGACATTATTTTATATGTAAACCCCCTCGCGCAATCTAACAATGCGCGAGAGAGTCAAGAGTTGCCGGGAAAACTATGCAGACAGAGGCGGACTAAAATCCTTACCTTATAATAGATGCTGGAAATGTTGACGTTCTGCTCTCAAACAGGCAGCTTATCTCTTACAAATCCGATGTGTTCCATTCACATGACTTTCTGTACATGTCTGTAACAAATTATTGTTAAAAAGCTTATACATCGATTTACTTCTAATCGAGAAAAAGATTAGCAGAAATAGTCTTATTACTTGTTTCCTTGTAAGTAGGAGCGAAATAAGGGAGTACCATAGGTTAAAGTAATAGTCAAAAGCTGGTTGCTATATGACTGAAGTTCCTTTGTTTGTGTGGACAGGAGTTGACAAATTCCTGTAAGACAAAAGTATAAGTTTTTCAAAGTTGAAACCAAAAACAATGAATATCTCAAAAACGACCAACTCTACGAAAAAATGTATATAACGCAAATTGTGTGTTTAAGCGTGCTCTACATTTTTTGTGTAGTAAGTTTTTGTCCATCCCTTACGGTTTAGCAGTTATGCAAATTCCGTAAAATTCATCCAGAATAAAGTAGACTTCAGAGGCTATTCCCAGAAAATTCAAGATGTACATTTTATTTGTCGAGTAAATACTTTTAATATACGATATTTTAACTAAAATCGTTAGAGGCTTTTTTGAGAAAATCAGATTTTTCGAAAAAAAGTTCCATGCAAAGGGCAGTTTGGGATGAGGGGATTTTTCTCAAAATCTTCGTGTTGCATCCCTGGAAGAAACTAAAGTTAAATACTTGCATACCTGTGCAGGTATATGGTAACGTGATGCACCGAGTGATCGTCGCCCAACCAATTGCGATACAAACTTCTAGTATATTATGTAGTTCAATTTGGAGAAATTTGGTTCGCAAATTTATGAGGACATATTCGCAGTCTATGAAACGTGTCACGGGGCAATAATATAACATTGTTTTATGGTACATTTGAAGGCAGAAGAAGGATTTGCATTTGCAACACATGTGGAGCCTCGCTGCTAAAAACATGCATAGGGTTGTCCAACAGGCGAACTCTCCAATCAGTAGTTTTCAGTTCGGCAAACTTAGACTTGATAACTTATCGTGCTTACAGTTTTCAAGAGCATCGTTTATTGTGAATAATGACCGTAACCCGGGAAAATGAGATGTCATTAACTACCAGCTGACCTTGACAGGGTGTCCATTTTGCCACAAATAGATTTACGGCACCAGATAGCAACAGTTATGGTTTTATCTTTGCCCTGGGAGTTACCATTCAAAACACCAGGGTCGGCTGATAAGTCCCGGGCCTCTCAATGAAAGCAGTATTTAATTTTTTGCTTTATTTCTCAACATAATCTCCAGAAAGGCTAATACATTTGTCATATTGGCGTTCTAAATGAATTAAACCATCTCTGTAGAGTGGTTTGTCCAAGTCCTTGAGATAGATGTTTACCGCATTAATGATCTACCCGTTGCTGTGAAATGTTTTGAGGTTTGGGAACAGGTGGTAGATCTGGCGAATAGGGTGCATGTTCAAACAATTCCAACTTGAATTCGCATATTTTTCCATTGCAATGACTGAACGATGGGCTCGGGCATTGTCGTGATGAAACAAGTTTTTTTTTTTTTTTTTTTTTTTTGCTAAATGAGGTCATTTTCTTTTCACCTCATCACTCAACGATGCAGTAAGCTTGCGTAGTAGTCACCGGTGATACTTTTACCTTTTCCCAAGTTATCAATAAAAATAATTTACTGTGCGTCCCAGAAAACACTCGCCATAACCTTGTTAGCTGACAAAATTGTCTTTGCTATTTTTGGAGTTGGCTCACCTGGCGCAATCGACTGTTTTGACTGTGATTTACTTGCTGGAGTGTAGTGATGTATCCAAGTTTCATCCATGATAATAAGCCGTCTCAAAAATTCACTGGGATTTTTACGGTAGAGCGCCCCATTTTAACAGGAACGGTTTTTCTTTGCAACTTTTGATCAGGTGTCAACAAATGTGGCACCCATCTTGCACAGACCTTGTGAAACCCCAAAACATTACTTAAAATATTACATGCACGTTCTTTTGATATGTTTACAGCCTCTGCTATCTCAAACAACTTTAATCTGTGGTCTTCCAGTACTAAACGATGAACTTTTTCAATGATCTCTGGAGTTGTCACTTCTACAGGGCGTCCAGAGCGAGGCTCATCACTAGTGCTCGTACGTCCCATTTTAAACTCTGCAGCCCACCTTTTAATCATTGAATATGAAGGGGCAGAGTCTTGCAATATACTGTCCATTTCCTCCTTGATTTCTTTAGGCATTAAGCCTTTCAAATGGAAGTATTTAATCACTGCTCGTTTTTCCAAATCCTCCATTTTGGTGAAAACTCTAAAGTTGTCTTGTTTAAAATGCTGTCATTGGAAAATTAAAGAAGCTATTGATTGACCTATAACTATGGATACAAGCTAGTCTACCGTTTTACTGGCCTAGTGGCGCCATGTCTGAGTGAGGCCCGGGTCTTACCAGTCGATCCTCGCACTATGGATACAAGCTAGTCTACCGTTTTACTGGCCTAGTGGCGCCATGTCTGAGTGAGGCCCGGGTCTTATCAGCCGATCCTCGCACTATGTATCAGAATAGTAAGATTGTAAAACCAGTCTTCCCTTGCTACTTCTGGTACTTCAGGCCGCTATTAAACATCTGATGTGTTCCATTCATATGAGTTTCTTTGCATCTCTGTAATAAATTATTGCTAAAAAGCTTATTCTTTTATCTACTTTATGATAATCGAGACAAACATCAGCAGAAATAGTCTTATTACTTGCCTCCTTGTAAGTAGAAGGGAAATAAAGGAGTAGCATATGCTAAACCGACAGTCAAGTCTTTTAAAAGCTGGTTGCTCTGTGATTGAATCTGTTTCTTTGCATGACCAGGAGTTGATAAATTCACATACGTGAAAATTTGAAGTATTATAAAACTGAAACCATTAACAACGAATAGCTCAAAAATGGTCAGCTCCACAAAAAATGTATATGGCATAAATTATGCGTATAACGAGATCTACTTTTTTTGTGTTGTAAACGTTTGTCTGTCTCTTATTGTTTACCAGTAATGCAAAATTCAGCAAAATTCATCCAGAATAAAGAGGTCTTCAGGGGCTACTTCCAGAAAATTCAAAATATACATTTCATTTTCCTTGTAAATAGCTTTAATATACGGTACGACATTTTAATAAAAATCGTTAGAGGCAATCAAAATTTTCGAAATATTTGCAATGTAAAGGGTAGTTTGGGGTAAGGCATTTTCCTTAAAATCTTCATGTCGCTTCCTTGAACCAATATCAATATCAAGTTAGGTATTTTATCGAATCTTCGTTTTTGAGTTTATCTGCTTACAGACAAACGGACCTTTTTCTAAAAATTATTTTTATACAAGAGATCATAAAATGTTTTTCCGGTGAAATATCGACATCGAATTTTAGATGGAATACAATACCTACTCTATCCACTATGTACATTGTACATATGCGCTAGAGAAAGTAAACAGAATACGATTAAAGGGTGCAAATATGTCCGTATTTTGTGTTGTAAAGATTTTATTCTGATACAGCTAATAGTGTAGGAGAAAATGTACTCCGGGCTTTGGAAATTTAACGTGAATCTGTTGTTACCGAGCGCCCTTAAATAGCTTTATTATTGCCAAAGTCTCTGGATCCAATTTCATGTTTAACAACAGTCATTCGATCATATACATATTTTTAAAACGTATTTAGTTTCAAGTGTTACTTTTTTCGTTGGTTCATCTAACGTTTAAAATGAGAGCAGCCAACTTAAACAAACCAAATCAGTCTTTAATGAAGCTGTTTCTTCTTTTCTTCGGATACTGGATTTTATGCATGGGTTGATTTTTATTTTCTCTACATGTACTATGTACATAGTGTATAGAGAAGGTATTGCATTCCACCCAAAAATTCGATAGCGAGATTTCATCGGAAATACATGTTTTGGGTCCCCCTTAATCCAAAAAAACTATTTATGGTGTGTGTATGTGTGTGTGGACAGCATAGCTCAAAAACAAAAAGACAAAAATACATCCCTAAATACTCTTTACATGGAAAAAAAATCGCAAATGTTTATTTTCTAAAAAATGACTAACGATTTTGATTACAATCCCTTATATTTACATGCTAAATAAAATGTATATCTTGAATTTATTGGGGAATAGCCTCTAAAGATCTCTTTATTGAATTTTGCATAACTGGTAAACCGTAAGAGATAGACAAAAACTTACAACACAAAAAATGTAGAACACGATGAAACACACAATTTATGTCATATACTTTCTTTCGTGGAGTTGATCGGTTTTTAGATATTCCTTGTTTTTGATTTCAGCTTTGAAAAACTTATACTTTTCTCATACAAGAATTTGTCCATACAAACAAAGGAACTTCAATCACATAGCAACCAGCTTTTGACTATCACTTTAAACTATCCTTATTTCGCTCCTACTTACAAGGAAGCAAGTAATAAGACTATTTCTGCTGTTTTCTCGATTAGCATGAAGTAAATAGAAGCATAAGCTTTTTAACAATAATTTGTTATGTGAATGGAACACAGCAAAATTTTAGTAGTGGCAACAATGCTTTAAAATGAGCCAGAAAAGAGGGATATTGTATAACTTCGTGGCTAAGAAAACTACCACAATTATTTGTTAAGTTTCAACAACTGCCAATTGACAAGTGCCTGGTGTTTGTTACCGTGGTATTATTGCTTTACTGCGCTCTGTGATAGTTTTATCTTTTCTCAGTGTTATTCCACCTGATTGCTAAAGCCAGATGTTAGCACTGCTGCAACTGTCACCTAGAGGATTTTGCTGACGTCATTTAACAGAAATACTAATCGATTCGATATTGTGTTCTTCGGATAAAACGGGGATTCTATACAAGCAGAATTCCCCCAAACATAGATTTTAATATTTTTAGCCTTTACTTTCTCTAGCACACATCTACAATGTACATAAGTAGAAACAAAATCTGATGTGTTCCATTCACATAACTTTCTCTACATCTCTGCAACAAATTATTGTTAAACAGCTTATGTTTCTATTTACTTCATGCTAATCGAGAAAACATTAGCAGAAATAGTCTTATTACTTGCTTCCTTGTAAGTAGGAGCGAAATAAGGAAGTACAATAGGTTAAAACTGGTTGCTATGTGAAGTTCCTTTGTTTGTAAGGACAGGAGTTGACAAATTCCTGTTTTTCAAAGCTGAAACCAAAAACAAGGAATATCTCAGAAACGATCAACTCTACGGAAAAGATTATATTATTTAAATTGTGTGTTTTAACGTGCTCCAAATTTTTTGTATGGTAAGTTTTTGTCCATCTCTTGCGGTTTAGCACTTATGCAAAATCCCGTAAAATTCATCCAGAATAAAGTAATCTTCAACGCCGATTCCCAGAAAATTGTAGACATACATTTTATTTGTCAGGTAAATATCTTTAATATACGACATTTTAAGCAAAATCGTTAGAGACATTTTTGAGAAAATAAAACATTTCGAAATTTTTTCCATGTAAAGGTAGTTTGGTGTAGGGGGATTTTCATGAAAATCTTCGTGTCGCATCCTTGCAAGATACCAAACTAAATACTAAGTTTGGTATTTAACGGTCTGTTTCGTTTTTGAGCTATGCTGTCAACACACACACACACACACACACACACACATACAAACACTCACTCACACACATACACACACGGTCCTTTTTCCAAAAAAAAGTTTTTTTTGGTCTCAGGGGGACCTAAAAGATGTGTTTCCTGTGAAATCTCGATAGCGAATTTTTGGGTGCATTACAATAGCTTCTCTATACATTATGTACATAGTACGTGTAGAGAAAGTAAAAAGATATGCATGTCATATCGTAAGTGTCCACGTTGGTATATCTAAGCTCCGGACCGAGATAACAGGTACATGCCCAGTGATATAAAGCGACCTAACGTTGTAATAAATCTAGCGCAGTTCCGCTTTATTGGTGGAAAGATACAGAACCGCATTACCTAACATAGCAAGATATAGGTCAAGAATGCCTGCTCAAGTTAGCCCATTTATTAACAATGATTGAAAACGAAAGTGTAGAACAATCACTCGTTGTAATTAATTGAACAGTGTTTTTAATTTCTCCTCATAAATGTTATCTTTGTTGCTAATTTGCTGATAAGTACGTGTTTTATCACAGTTTGTGCTGATAGGGGGAGCTGCGAGCAGTAGCGCTAATTACAAGAAGGTTCCACTACCAACCAGTGCAATATTGCTACCATGTACCTGGGGGACATTTAAAATGATGTCGGAAACCCGACTACCCAATACTTTTGCTACTTTACGTTTCCATTCACATGACTTTCTCTACAATAAATTATTGTTAAATAGCTTATTTTTCTTATTTAATGTTAATCGAGAAAAAATTAGCAGTAAATTTGCTTCCTTGTAAGTAGAAGGGAAATAAGAGAGTACCATAGGTTAAAGTGATAGTCAAATAATTTAAAGCTGGTTGCTATCTGACTGAAATTCTTTTGTTTGTATGGACAGGAGTTGACAAATTCCCGTATGAGAAAAGTATAAGTTTTTTAAAAGCTGAAACCATTAGAAAAACGATCAACTCCACGAAAAAAATGTATAATTGTGTGTTTTAACGAGATCCACATTTTTGTGTGGTAAGTTTTTGCCCATCCCTTACGGTTTATCAGTTTGCAAAATTCCGCAAAATTCAACCAGAATAAACATGTCTTCAGAGGCTATTCTCAGAAAATTGAAAATATACATTTTACTTGTCATGTAAATATCTTAAAAATAAGATATTTTAATCAAAATCTTACAGCCATTTTTGAGAAAATAAAAAATGTCGAAAAATGTTCCAAGTTAAGGGTAGTTGGGGTGGGGGATTTTCTTGAAAACCTTCGTATCGCATCCTTGGAAGATACTAAACTCAGATATCAAGTTTGGTATTTGACCAACATTTTGTTTTTACTTTCTCTAGCCCACATGTACAATGTACATAATGGATAGAGAAGGTATTGTATTCCACCTAAAAATTAGATGTCGAGATTTCACCAGAAGTGTATGTTTTGGGGTCCCCTGAGTCTGAAAAAAGAAATTTTAGAAAAAGGCCTGCATGTAAAAGGTATTTAGGTTTAGTATCTTCCAAGGATGCGACACGAAGATTTTCCAGAAAATCCACTGACTACAAACTACCCTTTACATGGTAAAATTTTCGAAAATTTTAATTTTTTCCTAAATGCTCTTACGATTTTGATTAATATCAAAATATATATTAAATATATTTACATTCCAATTAAAATGTATATCTTGAATTTTCTGGTTTAAGCCTATGAAGACCTCTTTATTCTGGATAAATTTTGCCGAATTTTGCTTAACTGCTAAACCGTAAGAGAGAGACAAAAAACTTACTGCACACAAAATGTATGTCATCAAAACACACAATTTATGTCCTTTACGTTTTTGTTGTGGAGGTAATTGTTTCCGAGATATTCATTGTTATTGGTTGTAATTGTAAAGTACTTATACTTTTCTCAGACAGGAAGTGTCCGTTTTTCTTTTGTTCTACTCCTGGCCAAGCAATACCGTTTTGCAATGACAAACGAATAACAGCTTTTAAAACACTTGACTATCACTTTAGCCTAGCGCATTCCTTTAGTTGCCTTCTATTTTTAAGGAGCTAAGTAATAAGAACATTCTGCTAATGTTTATCTCGAATAGCATTGTGTAGAAAGAAGAATAATCTTTTGCAAGAAGTTGGTTTGTAGAGCAGCTAGAGAAAGTCATATGAGTGTAACACGTCAGATTTTTTCTTTGCATTACAAAGAGTTTTGGTAGTGTTTAACGCCATCTTTAACTACTACTTTGACACTGATACATGAATGGTGATGGAGCACCGGTGGAATGCGATGGTGGGGGATCCAGGAGTACCCGGAGAAAACCCGCCCCAGTGCCGCTTTGGCCACCTGAAATTCTCACATGCGGTCGCTTGGGATCGAACACCGGTCGTCTAGTGAGAGGCGAGTGTTCTAACCACTCGCCCACGGCGCGGCCACGTCACAACGAGTGACTTTGTTCAAGGAGTGGCTCTAGCTATTTGTACAGATTAATGCCTTTAGACACACGTACGATTTGCTATTCTTTCAACATATCCCATGCAGTACCGGAAGCTTCGAAGACCCAACAAATGATTTACGTGTAAGGTTCTTAGGAAACGAACAGCTGTGTTTCGTCTCTGCTACAGACACAGCACACTAATTACATGCTAATTTAGTAAATAGAAATGTGGTCAAAGTCTGTTAGTGTACACCCTTATCTCTAACAACACAAATGTGCAACACTAACCTTGGTATCTTGTTTCTTCGCAACCTCTTAAAAAGCAGTCGCCGAAAATAATACACAACCTGTAAAAATTAAATCTGACGTGTTCCATTCACATGAAAGTCTTTGTCTGTTATGCAAACAAATGATTCTTATAAAGATTATTCTTTTATCTGCTAATCAAGATAAATATTACAAGAAATTGTCATTAAGTAGAAGGGAAAGAACGGAATGCACTAAGTTAAAGTGATGGTCAAATTCTTTAAAAGCCGGTCGCTATGTGATACCCTGATGAAATGGATAAGGACTTCGCGTTTGAGAAAAGTTTAAGTATTTTAAAACTGAAATCAAAAATAAGGAATACGTCCTATACCTATCACAAACATTCAATGTAAATGACAAATTCTGTGTTTTAAAGAGATTTACATTTTTATAAAGCAAGTTTTTGTTTGTCTTGCGGTTTACCAGTAATATAAAAGTTATCCAGAATGAAGAGATGTCTTCAGAGCTTGTTCTCCTAACATTCAAGATATACATTTTATTTGTCATATAAATATCTTTACTACGCGGTATTTTAATCAAAACCGCTGGAGCCATTTTTGACAAAACAAAAATTTTCGTTATTTGTTTTTTCTTTTTTTATGTAAAGGGTATTTTGCGGTATTCTTGAAAATCTTCGGTCGCATCCTTGAAAGAAACTCAAATATCAGGTTTGGTATTCAATGGTCTTTTTGTTTTTGAGTTATTTTGCCCACAGACACACACACGTACATACATAGGATATTTTTCTAAAAATGCTTTTTGGATACAGGGAGTCTCAAAACATGTATTTCCGGTGAAATCTCGGTACCGAATTTTGGGTGCAATACAATATCTTCTCTATACACTATATGCATAGTACGTGTGGAGAGAATTAAATATAAAAATTTGATGTGTTCCATTCATATGACTTTCTCTACATCTCTGCAACAAATTATTGTTAAAAACCCTATGCTTCTAATTACTTCATGATAAACGAGAAAAAATTAGCAGAAATAGTCTTATTACTTGCTTCCTTGTAAGTAGAAGAGAAATAATGGAGTACCATAGGTTAAAGTGATAGTCAAAAGCTGGTTGCTATGTGACTGAATTTCCTTTGTTTGTATGGACAGGAGTTGACAAATTCCCTTACGAGAAAAGTACGTTTTTTAAAGGTGAAAACAAAAACAAGGAATATCTCAAAAACGATCAACTCCATGAAAAAAAGTTATGTGACATAAATTGTGTATTTTAACCTGCTCTAAATTTTTTGTATTGTAAGTTTTTGTCCATCTCTTACGGTTTAACAGTTATGCAAAATTCCGTAAAATTCATCCAGATCAAAGTAGTCTTCAGAGGCTATTCCCAGAAAATTCAAGATATATTTATTTTATTTGTCAGGTAAATATCTTAATGTACGATATTTTAATCAAAATCGTTAGTCATTTTTAAGAAAATAAAAATTTTCGAAAAAAGTTGCATGTAAAGGGTAGTTTGGGGTGGGGGGATTTTTCTCAAAAGCTTTATGTCGCATTGCTGGAAGATACTCAAGTTAAATACTAAGTTTGGTATTTTACCGACTTTTCGTTTTCGAGCTATGGTGTTCACAGACACACGGACACACACGGAACTTTGTCTGAAAATGCGTTTTATTTTCTCTATACGTACTATGTACATAGTGTATAGAGGAGGTATTGTATTCCACCCAAAAATTCGATACCGAGATCTCACCGGAAATATATGATTTAAGGTCCCCTGTATCCAAAAAAAGTATTTTGAGAAAAAGGTCCGTGTGTGTGTGTGTGTGTCTGTGAACACTCAAAAACGAAAAGTCGGCAAATACCAAACTTGGTATTTAAGTTTAGTATTTTCCAAGGATGCGACACGAACATTTTCAAGAAAATCCCCCCACCCCCAACTACCCTTTACATGGAACTTTTTTTGAAAATATTGATTTTCTCAAAAATGGCTCTAATGATTTTGATTAAAATATCGTATATTAAAGCTTTTTGCCTGACAAATAATACGTATATCCTGAATTTTCTGGGAATAGTCTCTGAAGATTACTTTATTCTAGATGAATGTTTAAGGAATTTTGCATAACTGCTAAACCGTTAGAGATGGACGAAAACTTACCACACAAAAATTGCTGAGTAGTTAAAACACACAATTTATGTTACATAGATGTTTTTTCGTGGAGTAGATCGTTTTTGAGTTACTCCTTGTTTTTTATTTCACCTTTAAAAATGTTGCCAACTCCTGTCCATACAAACAAAGGAACTTCAGTTACATAGCAACCAGCTTTTGACTATCACTTTAATCTGTGCACTCCCTTATTTCGCTTCTACTTACAAGGAAGCAAGTAATAATACTATTTCTGCTATTTTTTTCTGGATTAGCATAAGCTTTTTAACAATAATTTGAGAAATCATGTGAATGGAACACATCGGTTTTTGTGGTTATCGGGGGACCCTAAAACATATATTTCCGGTGAAATCTCGGTATCGAACTTTTGGGTGGAATGCAATACCTTCTCATGGTACGTGTAGGGAAAGTAAAAATGAACTTTTAATGTGTCAACAATAGATTCACTCACCACAATGTGAGGGAATCTTTCTCATGATGCACTCGGTTTGATGAAAGAAGCGATAGTGACCTGTTTATGGTGCGTGGCAGCATATTATTCAGTGGCAGAAACTGGCTCACGTGTTGCATCATTGTTTGTTACACACTAAGAGGTAAGCACCTATTGTTGAAGTTCAAATCCGATTTGTACCCCTCACTTTAATAATATTAAGTTGATTTTCCTTAACACCCGCTCGGAGTTAGCATTTGCATGCGGCCAAGAATGTAAACTGAGGAAACACAACAAAACTCACGCATCAGCAGTGTTTTTCAATGGCAATAATGGACCCAAAACTCGTCACCTCATTTCAATTCGTGATATGTTTACATCCTGCGATGTCAACCTTCGCCTTGCACAACGTGTTTGTTTTCTTTTTCCAGTGAAGGGTTTAATCCTCGTTCTGCACCCGCCAACTGTCTTTTCGGCGTGAAAACAACAATGTATCACCAAAGTTGTGATTTTTATACTTTCTCTACTTAGCTCATGGTATTAGGTATTGCTCTCCGCCCAAAAATTGAATAATAAGATTTCGCCAGAAAATACACTTTTAGATCTTCTGTATCAAAAAAATAGAAAAAGCTTCGTGTGTGTGGTGTCTGTGTGTTTATGTGTGTCTGTGTGTATGTCTGTGGTTTGTGTGTGTCTGTGTTTTTGTGTGTGTCTGTGTGTTTGTGTGTGTCTGTATTTTTGCGTGTGTCTGTGTGTCTGTGTGTTTGTGTGCGTCTGTGTGTGTCTGTGTGTTTGTGTGTGTCTGTGTTTTTGTGTGTGTCTGTGTTTTTGTGTGTGTCTGTGTGTTTGTGTGTGTCTGTGTGTTTGTGTGTGTCTGTGTGTTTGTGTGTGTCTGTGTTTTTGTGTGTGTCTGTGTGTTTGTGTGTGTCTGTGTTTTGTGTGTGTCTGTGTGTTTGTGTGTGTCTGTGTGTTTGTGTGTGTCTGTGTGTTTGTGTGTGTCTGTGTTTTTGTGTGTGTCTGTGTGTTTGTGTATGTCCGTGTGCTTATGTGTGTCTGTGTGTTTTTGTGTTTCTGTGTGTCTGTGTGTTTTTGTGTTTCTGTGTGTCTGTGTGTTTTTGTGTTTCTGTGTGTCTGTGTGTATGTCTGTGGTTTGTGTGTGTCTGTGTTTTTGTGTGTGTCTGTGTGTTTGTGTGTGTCTGTATTTTTGCGTGTGTCTGTGTGTTTGTGTATGTCCGTGTGCTTATGTGTGTCTGTGTGTTTTTGTGTGTCTTAGTTTTTGTGTGTGTCTGTGTGTTTTTGTGTCTTTGTGTTTGTGTCTTTGTGTGTGTCTGTGTGTTTTTGTGTCTTTGTGTGTGTCTGTGTGTTTGTGTGTGTCTGTGTGTTTGTGTGTGTCTGTGTGTTTGTGTGTGTCTGTGTTTTTGTGTGTGTCTGTGTGTTTTTGTGTCTTTGTGTGTGTCTGTGTGTTTTTGTGTCTTTGTGTGTGTCTGTGTGTTTGTGTGTGTCTGTGTGTTTGTGTATGTCTGTGTGTTTGTGTGTGTCTGTGTTTTTGTGTGTGTCTGTGTTTTTGTGTGTGTCTGTGTGTTTTTGTGTCTGTGTGTTTGTGTCTTTGTGTTTGTGTCTTTGTGTGTGTCTGTGTGTTTTTGTGTCTTTGTGTTTGTGTCTTTGTGTTTGTGTCTTTGTGTTTGTGTCTTTGTGTGTGTCGTGTCTGTTTGTGTGTGTCTGTGTGTTTTTGTGTCTGTGTGTTTGTGTCTTTGTGTGTGTCTGTGTGTTTTTGTGTCTTTGTGTTTGTGTCTTTGTGTGTGTCGTGTCTGTTTGTGTGTGTCTGTGTTTTTGTGTGTGTCTGTGTTTTTGTGTCTTTGTGAGTGTCTGTGTGTTTTTGTGTCTGTGTGTTTTTGTGTGTCTGTGTTTGTGTGTGTCGTGTCTGTTTGTGTGTGTCTGTGTGTTTGTGTGTGTCTGTGTATTTGTGTGTGTCTGTTTTTGTATGTGTCTGTGTGTCTGTAAGTTTCTGTGTGTTTGTGTGTGTCTGTGCTTTCGTGTGTGTTTGTGTGTGTCTGTGTTTTTGTGTGTGTCTGTGTATTTGTGTGTGTCTGTTTTTGTGTGTTGTGTGTCTGTAAGCTTCTGTGTGTTTGTGTGTGTCTGTGTTTCTGTGTGTGTCTGTGTGTTTGTGTGTCTGTGCTTTCGTGTGTGTTTGTGTGTGTCTGTGTTTATGTGTGTGTTTATGTTTGTATGTGGTATCTGTGTGTGCCTGTGTGTTTGTGTGTGTCTGTGTTTATGTGTGTTTATGTTTGTGTGTGGTATCTGTGTGTGTTTGTGTGTGTTTGTGAGTATGTGTTTTTGTGTGTGTTTGTGTGTGTCTGTATTTTTGCGTGTGTCTGTGAGTTTTTGTGTGTCTGTGTGTTTGTGTGCATCTGTGTGTGTCTGTGTTTCTGTGTGTGTCTGTGTGTTTGTGTGTGTCTGTGCTTTCGTGTGTGTTTGTGTGTGTCTGTGTTTTTGTGTGTGTCTGTGTATTTGTGTGTGTCTGTTTTTGTGTGTTGTGTGTCTGTAAGTTTCTGTGTGTTTGTGTGTGTCTGTATTTCTGTGTGTGTCTGTGCTTTCGTGTGTGTTTGTGTGTGTCTGTGTTTTTGTCTGTGTCTGTGTTTTTGTGTGTGTCTGTGTTTATGTGTGTGTTTATGTTTGTGTGTGGTATCTGTGTGTGCCTGTGTGTTTGTGTGTGTCTGTGTTTATGTGTGTGTTTATGTTTGTGTGTGGTATCTGTGTGTGCCTGTGTGTTTGTGTGTGTCTGTGTTTATGTGTGTGTTTATGTTTGTGTGTGGTATCTGTGTGTGCCTGTGTGTTTGTGTGTGTCTGTGTTTATGTGTGTGTTTATGTTTGTGTGTGGTATCTGTGTGTGCCTGTGTGTTTGTGTGTGTCTGTGTTTATGTGTGTTTATGTTTGTGTGTGGTATCTGTGTGTGTTTGTGAGTGTGTGTTTTTGTGTGTGTTTGTGTGTGTCTGTATTTTTGCGTGTGTCTGTGAGTTTTTGTGTGTCTGTGTGTTTGTGTGCGTCTGTGTGTGTCTGTGTGTTTGTGTGTGTCTGTGTTTTTGTGTGTGTTTGTCTGTGTCTGAGTTTTTGTGTGTTTGTGTGTGTCTGTATTTTTGTATGTGTTTGTGTTTGTATGTGGCATCTGTGTGTTTTGTATGTGTCTGTATGTGTTTCTGTATGTCTATGTAGTTGTATGTGTGAGCATGTGTGTATCTGTGTGAGTGTCTCTGTATGTGTTTGTGTGTCTCTGTGTGTCCCTGTGTGGTGTCTATGTGAGCCTGTGTGTCTGTATGTTTTTGTGTGTATCTGTGTGTGTCTATGTGAGTCTCTGTGCCTGTGTGTGTTTGTGTGTCTGTGTGGTGTCTTTGTGTGCCTATTTGTCTGTGTGTTTGTGTATGTATGTGTCCGTGTTTCTGTGAACACAATAACTCAAAAACAAAATGTCAGTAAAATACAAAGCTTGGTATTTAAGTTTAGCATCTTTCAAGGAAGCAACACGAAGATTTGGATGAAGATTCCCCGAACCCAAACTACGCCTTACACGGAAAAGTTTTGAAAATTGTGATTTCCTCAAAAATGAATTTAACGATTTTGGTTAAAACACCGTATATTAAAGATATTTGCATCACAAATAAAAAGTGTAACTTGAATTTTCTGGAATTAGTCTCTGAAGACTTCTACATTCTGAATGACTTTTGTATAACTGGTAAATGTAAGAACTTTTCGTAGTCAGCGTACCCTCCCCGTATGTAGGACTGACAACCCCTAGGACTTATAAGAGGATGTCTAGAGGTCAGAAGCCTGTCGGGGAGCCAACGGCACGAAACAACAGAATGGAGAACCTGGTCCGTAGCCAGGCATGAGTGTGAGGAAGTGGATCATATGTAGGACTGACACTCCCCTAGGACTTACAAGAGGATGTCTAGAGGTCAGAAGCCTGTCGGGGAGCCAACGGCACGAAACCACAGAATGGAGAACCTGGCATGAGTGTGAGGAAGTGGACCATATGTAGGACTGACACTCCCCTAGGACCTACAAGCGGATGTCTAGAAGTCAGAAGTCTGTCGGGGAGACAACGGCACGAAACCACTGAATGGAGAACCTGGTCCATAGCCAGACATGAGCGTGAGGAAGTGAATCATATGAAATGCAAGCGAAATGAATGACAGGAAAGGTGATGATGGAGAAATTGGTGGAATGAGTGGCCATACTCCGCTTCGTCACCACAAATTGCACATGCCTGCGCTTGGGATCGATCCCGAATCGCCCCGTGACAACTTACTACACAGAATAATAATATTGTTTGTTAACGCCGCTGTCAATTGCCAGGATCACTTCAGCGCCGCCGTATGCCGGAATTTCGTCCCACAGGAGTTCTTTTACTGACATGGAGCTGTCGCTTTTAAGCACACTTAAAAACCATTGGTCTGGGCCGGGTTTGAATCCGCGACCTTGAAATAAGAAAGTCAGCACCTGGCCTGTTGAGCTATCCAGACCGACTAGATGGCATTAAAACACCCAGTTTAAGTCGTACACTTTTTCGTGGAGTTGATAATTTCCTACTAATTCCTTGCTATTGGTTTCAGTTTTAAAATACTAGTTTTTCTCATACGGGAAATTGCCAACTCCTGGCTACAAAAAAAAAAAAAAAAAAAAAAAAAATGAATCACATAGCGACCAGCTTTTAAAATATCTGACTGTCAGTTTAGCCTAGTCTATTCCCTTATCTGCCTTCTACTCACAAGGAAGCAAGTAATAAGACAATTTCTGCTAATGTTTATCTTGATTAGCATGATGTTGATAGAAGTATACACGTTTTAACAATAATCTGTTATAGAGATGTAGAGAAAGTCGTGTGAATGGAACACATCAGATATTTTAATTCCGTACTCGTGAAAGTTTTCTGCGTCGAAGTGAGGATTTTGATAGTGCGCGGAGAACTAAAGAGTAAGGGTTGCCCAATATACTGAATTTCGATTCCTTCATCGTTTTCAAGAGGCGAGCTACGCCGGTCGCTCGCGCTAACCCGCTACTCAACCAGTGTTTGCTTCCAGTTGCCCCGTTCAATTCTACAACTCTTTTAAAGCACGTGAAATGACGCGTTGTTGAGGCACATGATACAGGTTAAGGTTATAACAATTACAAACACATAATCGACGCTCACGACAGTGGCGTCACGATAATTGCTTGACCAAAATATTGAAAATAGTGCAAGCTTGGAGAACGTAGCAAGTGATAAAGCTGCACATGTAGTGCAATGTGCATAAACGTTTTGCGCCTTACAATTTGTGAGAGCCAAGAAATCTAGACGCGCACACTCTAAACAGCACGCCGTCCTTGATCTTTGGTGCGATGTCCTCCATCGAGTGGACCAAACTCGGTGTCCGCCAGCTGCTCTCTCCTCAGGCCTGCGGTATCCCATCCAGCTGCAGGCACCTAGGTGGGGGTGACAGTTACTAACTTCTGTCTACGTTAGTTGTCGGAGGACATTAAGGAGTCTCACAATCCCGTCCTGGCATCTCAAATCACCCATGGGTTTCGAGAACGACTACCCCACCGAGTACAACCCAATCCGAACAGTTCTCTTATATGATCCACCACAAATTCCACATGAGGTCCTCTGAGAACGAACCCAGGCCGCATTGGTGGGAGGCAAGCGGTCTAACCATTGACTTTTTCATTTAATCCTCAACAAGTTTAAAAAAATTAGTGTCCTAAATATTTTTGTGTGTGTGTTTAGTACCGTAACGTTCTTTAAGGAGTAGGACATGCCTGACGACGAATGAAATTGGTGAAATGATACTCAAATGATCTCGGGGTCCATGGAGCTTAAAGTTACTCGACATTCGTCTTCTCAGGATAAGGGAAAACTCCGAAAAAAACCTTAACCGAGTAATTGTCCCTAAGTGAGATTGGAACTCGGAAACTCTTGAAGCTCAGGCGGTAACGTGTGAGGCCCACTTTCAGGGAGTCTCGAGTTCAAACCCCTATAGACGACAAATGTGACCGAAAATTTTATCTCTGGTTTGCTTGCTCGCTGGGCGAATGCTGGGTTGAATAAGTTAACCCGCGGAGTTTCCTTTATTTTCTCTCTTCACTACATTTCATCTCCTTGTTGTTCGTCGTCGCACCTAACGTTGGATTGATCACTCAATCTGGATATGCTACAGTTTGCTTGCTCCTGGACTGGCAAGTCCTGCAAAGAGGAGCATATCCGAGAAAGAACACGAAATGTCCATAATCAAAAAATCGTATGTGTTACGTTCACATGACTTTCTCTACATCTCTGCAACAATTTATTGTTAAAATGCTTATGCTTCTATTTACTTCATGCTAATCTAGAAAAAAAATAGTAGAAATAGTATTATTACTTGCTTCCTTGTAAGTAGAAGCGAAATAAGGGAGTACTATAGGCTAAAGTGACAGTGAAAAGCTGGTTGCTATGTGACTGAAGTTCCTTTGTTTTTATGGATAGGAGTTGACAAATTCTTGTATGAGAAAAGTGAAAGTTTTTTAAAGGTGAAACCAAAAGCAAGGACATCTCAAAAACGATCAACTCCACGAAAAAAATGTATATAACATAACTTGTGTGTTTTAACGTGCTCTACATTTTTTGTGTGGTTTAGCAGTTATGCAAAATTCCGTAAAATTCATACAGAATAAAGTAGTCTTCAGAGGCTATACCCATACAATTCAAAATATACATTTTATTTGTCAGGTAAATATCTTTAATATACGATATTTTATTCAAAATCGTTAGAGCCATTTTTGAGAAAATCAACAATTTTGAAAGAAGTTCCTTGTAAAGGGTTGTTTGGGGTGAGGGGATTTTTCTCAAAAGCTTCGTGTCACATCTGTGGAAGATACTAAACTTAAATTCCAAGTTTTGTATTTTACCCACTTTTCGTTTTTGAGTTATCGTGTTCACAGACACATTGATACACGGACACACACGGACCTTTTTCTGGAAATGCTTTTTTTTTTAGATACAGGGGACCCTAAAACATATATTTCCGGTGAAATCTCGGTATCGAATCTTTGGGTGGAGTGCAATACCTTCTCTGTACACTATGTACATAATGCGTGTAGAGAAAGTAAAGAGCAAATAAATGTAGGGTGTACAGGAACGGAGGGGTACTTTTTGCTCTCGACCATGATGGGTCGATTATGGCTACACTAGGCGAGAGGCAGGGAGGAGTTGAAGGAAGCACCAAGTCCGCAGATAGAAAGGTCACAGAGTTGCGTCGAAGTCCCCAACACTTCTGTTTGATCACAATCCCAGAGGGTGATGCAGAGACTTTACACTGTCGTTCACCAAAGCGCAAGCAACTGCACCAATTGTCCGGCACTGCCAAACCTCAAAGCACACCTGAAATATGAGATTGAGATGAAATGAGTAAAATACATCAACCCGGATTCGCTTTGAGACCCTGGAGATGAGAATTAAGATTATCGTCTTATAGGACTCCTAAGAGAGAAATACCCAAGGTAAGAGCAAATCCGGAAAATGACGGGTACAAATACGTGCAGCGTCTCTAACGTTTCCAGATTGAACGCATCATACGCTGCCTAGTTCTGCTCAATAGGCCACCGCCGAAAGCGGGTCCTGACAGAGTGGTTCCACAACCAGGAAGAAGCGCCTACAGAGTGCAACCCGCCGCCTGGCACAGGTGATAAGCGAATAAGTACGGGAATATTGCACAGGAAGGCCGTTGTAGAAGATGAACCACCCCAGCATTTCCCTATCAACCCGGGGATCCACGAAAAAACTGTGGGATCAAAGAGGGTGGTCTCTGGGAATCGAACCTGTGACTTCCAGGTTTCGAGCCAGAGACGTTAACGCGCAGTCATCTGCCTTGGTAATTTTAGATGTAGTGATGTAGTCGATATGACTATTAACTAGACATGGGGCGATTCATGAACGAATCATTCATATGAACCACTACAAGGAAAGAATCGCATGAATCGTGTCAGTCTTGGCATGAATCGTCCTTCAAAAAGAATCACGAGAATCGTGCTAGTCTCAACACGAATCGTCGTTCAAAAAGAGTCGCATGAATCCAAAAGAGTCGCATGAATCCAAAAGAGTCGCATGAATCCAAAAGAGTAGCTTAAATCTTGTCAACCATTTATTTTATTGAGTAAATAAATAATGCTGAGGCCTAAGGCTAAATGTAAGAGTGTATAAATATATAAAATAAAATATATATAATGTACAATATACATAAGAAAATGAACACTGTCGACCATTGCCGAGGCCACCACGAGCGTCTTTATATCATTTAGGGACGAGTTATTGCACATGTAGAGGCAAGGACCAGAATTTACAGCTGTTTTTATAAATATTGCAGTATCTTAAATATGATATATGCACAGCTAAATCGTCACTGCATTAGCAAGATGAAACAAAATTTTACGATAAATAAAGCAATTATGCTCCAACATAATTGGTATAGAAACATACTATTCTATACATTAAAATTACCTCGAAGAAGAAGAAGAAATTACCTGAAGAAAATAATAATTATTTTGGGTACTAGTTTTGCCTTATAATGACTTATTTATAAAAATTTTATGACTTAGTGGCGCGCAATCACGGCTGTGATCAATAATAATTATTCTGCGCATTAACGTTACACAAATGCAATCAATTTAGGTATCAATTTTAGACAAACTTTTTAGGGTTTTTTTTTTTCGAGTAATGGAGGAAATTTTACCAAATATGTTTTCAATAGACAGAAAAGAGTCGAATTTTTTATATAAATGACTGTTTTTATGCTAAAGGAGCTACCATATGACTAGCATTCCCGTGTACAAGTCAAACACAGAAAAGGCATAGCGACGATTAATGAATCATGAACGAATCGTAGGAAACGAGTCATATCGGATGAACGAATCGATTACTGAAAATGAATCGCTCGACCCAACTTTGCTATGAACACAGCATCTATGTTCACGAGATAAGCAGAGGTCAGGAAGGAAGGTCAGAGCCGGGACAGTTTTATGGCTTCCCTCAGCTACAGAACAGAAGCCACTCATAAAGCGAAATGAGAAGCGCGTCTCTTCCTTCAACAGAAACAGTAACACGTCTCAAACGTTTAAACAAATGCTTTCTTCTTCTGATTTTACTTACTCTACTACGCACAGTAAGCAGAGGAAGTATTACATTCCTACCCAAATGTTATATCGAAATTTTAAAGGAAATACGTCTTTCGGAACTCATGAACAAGCCATGTTCCCATGGGAATTGAAATCGACTTGAGTGCACTTGCTACCGTACTGAATACTGCACGAAGACGCGGATTCAAATCGTCAGCAATTTTGGACCCGATCCTCTTAAAAAGTTAAATCGGAATGCGATCAGATAAAAATATGGTGCATGGAAACACATTCGTATTCAAATCGTTTTCCATACGGCAAAGAAAGTGTTCTTCAGCTATACTCGTTGCACGCGGTAGTCATTTGTTAATATTTTAATTCCTCTGTGGTAGATTATAACAGAACCACTTTGAATGGTTTTTACTTTCTCTACACGTACTATGTAATTACATAGTGTATAGAGAAGGTATTGCACTCCACACAAAAATTCGATACCAAGATTTCACCGGAAATATATGTTTTAGGGTCCTCGGTATAAAAAAAAAGCATTTTCACAAAAAGTCCATATGTGTGTGTGCGTGTGTGTGTGTGTGTCCGTGTGTCTGTAAGCACGATAACTCAAAAACGAAAAGTCGGTAAAACACCAAACATGGTTTTATCAAAAATGGCTCTAACGATTTTGATTAAAATATCGTATATTAAAGATATTTACCTCATAAATAAAATGTATATCTTGACCTCTGAAGTATACTTTATTCTGAATGAATTTTACGGAATTTTGCATAACTGCTTAACCGTAAGAGATGGAGAAAAACTTCACACACAAAATGTAGAGCACTTTAAGACACACAATTTATGTTATATGCATTTTTTCCGTGGAGTTGGTCAGTTTTTAGATATTCCTGGTTTTTGGTTTCAGCTTTAAAAAAACTTATACTTTTCTCATACAGGAATTTATCAACTCCTATCCATATAAACAAAGGAACTTCAATCACATAGCAACCAGCTTCTGACTATGACTTTAACCGCAGAGGTTTCATACATTGGGAAATCTTCCAACATGTAATTGATAACGAGCTAAAACCTGCGTACAACCTGAAAAATCCCAGTGATGCAGAAGCAGCAATTCTTGAGTTCACAAAATTCATAACTTCAGCCATAGACAAATCCACAGCTCCAGCTAGACCTCTGCAACAAAGAAAACCGTATCACGAAACTTTGCCCTCTAACATCAGATCTCTCTTGAAAGAAAAACACAAAATGCGCCGGCTTTGGCAGAAGTACAGAGAAACCTGGCAACTTCATCGCTTGAACCAACTCACAAGAAAGGTAAAAAAACAAATGGACGAGTACCGGTACTCGACTTACCAACGGCACCTCTCCAGCATTTCACCAGAAGATTCATCCTTGTGGAAAGAAACCAAAAGAATATTAAAAGAACCGACGCTTATTCCACCCTTAATACAAGACGGAAAACACTACATAACCGACTTTTAGAAGTCGGAACTATTCGCAAATACTCTACAATGTATCTTCAGCCCAAACCCACTGATAAACGAAGAATTCAACCACGAAATTGAACGTTTTCCTGGTTCTTATACCACTGCTCCACTTCCCATTGACTTCACTTCGCCAAAAGAAATCTTGTTCATAATCCAGCAACTACCAGCAAGAAAATCGCCTGGTCATGACCTAATTCCAAATTCTGTATTAAAACATCTGACTTGCAAAGCACTTGCTATTCTGGCCTCACTCTTCAATAGTTTGATACGTATGGGCTACTTCCCCAGAATCTGGAAACACGCTATAATTATTGTTATTCATAAACCTGGGAAAAGCTCCTCAGACCCAAACAATTATCGTCCTATAAGTCTGCTACCAACTCTGTCCAAAGTGTATGAAAAGATTATACTGAAGCGTTTAACAAAATTTCTCAATGAAGCATCAGTATTACCTCCCTTTCAATTCGGTTTTCGTCGTAAACATTCAACCACCCATCAAATTCTCCGGATTACAGAGCAAGTGGCGCAAGGCTTCGAGAAGAAAGAACACACAACTGCAGCTTTCCTTGACTTCACTCAGGCATTCGACAGGGTTTGGCATCAGGGTCTTCTATACAAACTGTTCAACAACGGCATTCCAGACTACCTCTATAAAATAATTTCCTCCTTTCTGTCACAACGAACATTCTCAGTCCGCATAGGTAGTTGTCACTCTTCTACAAAACCTATAACAGCCGGAGTTCCTCAAGGATCTATCCTGGGACCAGCTCTGTTCAACCTGTACACCTCTGATATGCCTGCAACGCCTACAGCTCAAATCGCTATGTATGCGGACGATACTGCAATCTTCTCAACACATCGCAATATCCACACCGCCAGAAATCACCTTCAAGAGGCCTTAAACTTAATTATGCCCTGGCTAGCCAACTGGCGTATTTCGCTCAACCAGCAAAAATGTGAAGCAATGGTCTTTACACTATGCAGACAAAACTATCCACCACCAGTAACGCTCCCAGCGAAACAGATACCCTGGAAAACTAATACAGAAACAGTGAAATATCTCGGTGTACTGCTGAATCGACGACTCACATGGAAACCACATATAAGCAACAAACTTAAACTAGCCCGAGCAAGACTAGCAAAACTCTACCCCCTCCTCAATAAAAGATCTTCACTCAAACTAAAAAACTGCACACTACTTTACACGACCCTATTAAGACCACTGCTACTATACGCTTGTCCAGTTTGGGGAGGAACTAGTCCTTCTGAAATCAAACTTATCCAGACATTTCAAAAAAAAAAAAAATATTGCGAATCTCAGCGAATGCACCATGGTTTGTCAGAAGTAGTCAACTACATAGAGAAACTGGAATCAGCATCATTCAACAGTCAATTTCTTCACAAGTTTTACAGCAAGCTAAAAGACGTCTCAGGAGCCATTCACTATTCTCTTGGCAGAAAATCTAGCTATCCAACTCGCATCAAGAGTCGCCTACCACTGGAACAGCTCTCACAGCAAGACTTTCTGTAAAATAAAAACAAAAAAAAATGTACCTACTTATGAGGGGCCCAATGGGGCTTACCTCATTTCAATTTTATTCAGTATCATGCATGTAAATAATGTCTAAAATCAATGATCTGTAGAGCGCACATGCGCTGATCGATCAATAAATCATTAAAAAAAAAAAAAAAAAAACCTATGGTACTCTCTTATTTCCCTTCTACTTACAAGGAAGCAAGTAATATGACTTTCTGCTAATTTTGTCTCGATTAGCATAAAGTAAATAGAAGCATAAGCTTTTTAACAATAATTTGTTGCAGAGATGTAGAGAAAGTCAAGTGAATGGAACACATCAGATTTTTGTAATTTGCAATGCATTCTGAAATATAATTATTTAACATCAAAACCTGCAAATAATACACAGATGACAAATATATGCATAGCAGGTTCGCCAACGCAATTCTGAGTTGATAACATAAATGGATAAATAAAATTATTTTCGCAACTTGCGTATTCAAAACGACTCAATTCGTATTGAATTTAACACGTGAAACGCAATTTATATTGAGATAAAATTGGACTCAAATATGTTTCAATTCCCCGTGAAAACGTGGTAAGTCTTAGAAAAAATTCTGATGTGTTCCATTCACATAACTTTCTCTAGTTGTTCCATATACAAACTATTCTTTCAAAAGATGATTCTTTTAACTACTCCATGCCAATCGAGAAAAACTTAACAAAATTAGTCTTATTACTTAGTTCCTTCTAAGTAGAAGGGAAATAACTGAATTCGAGGGGTATTCAATAAGTGTTTAGAAAATCCAAGAAATTACACTCGTAGCATCGCAAAAAGTTTGTATTTAGTAACCGTCGTCTCTTAGTAGCTGGCAGTTAAAGTTTCAGCTGTATCCACTAGTGGTTTCTTGCCTTAGGCGATTGAATCAACAATCTTGTGCTTATTCAGAAAGATGGGAGAAACGAGTTTCGTGCGGTGATTAAACACTTATATTTATAAAAAACTTAATAGCGAAGGAGGTAAAATTCGAGTTGGATGGAGTTTATGGCATATCTGCTCCTGTGTTTGCAACAATTTACAATTGGATAAGTGAATTTAAATGTGGCCGTACATCCACAAATGATGAACATCGTTCCCGATGTCCAGTAGAAGTGACTTTCTCCAAAGTGGTTGGCAAAATTCAGGATATGGTTTTGAATTATCGACGAATCAACGTTAGCGAAATAGTAGAGACCACAGGCATATCCCAAGGTACAGTGTTCTCAATGTTGCACCAAAAGTTAGGTCTGATAAAGGTCTTGGCAAGATGGGTGCCGCGTTTGCTCTCAATGAAGAACAAACGCAATCGTGTGATCGTTTCGGAAGCTGGTTTGACACGTTTCCGTCACAATTCTGTCGAGCTTCTACGTCAATACAAAACTATGGATGAAACACTACATACCAGAGACAAAAATAAGTCGAAACAATGGGTTTTTAAAGGCAAACCGCTCCGAAGTAGGCAAAGGTGGTGAAATCTGCAGACAAGGCGATTGCCTCTGTTTTTTTTTTTTTTTTTTAGGGATGCACACAGAATCATCTACATTGATTACTTACAGAAACGATTAACGATAAATGGAGAGTATTATGCATCGTTATTGCATCCGTTGAACGAAGAAAATATGAAAAAACCGCCCTCATCTGGCAAAGAAAGAGATATATTATCTCCGGAGATCCATCAGGGACGGACGTATTTGCTACCTGCTCGTGATGGTGTGTGACCTGCAGACGTACCGGGCGAGGATCGGCATGTGAACAGATAGAGGGTGACGAGCGGGACGAAAGTTACATCGGGAAAGATACGAAGATGCACCAAGACATATGCACTTCTATGCATTGGTGTTATCTGTGTTATTGGTGATAGGTGGGGTAGAAATAAACCCAGGACCAGTGCAAGAGGCGGTGAAATGCCAGACATGCAAGAAGATGGGCCTTCTGTGCAGTCTCTGTATGAGCTGGTTTCATTTCAGCTGCCAAAAATAAAGAAAACACAGCAAATTGAAGACAGTTGGAAGTGTATTCAGTGCGAGAAAACCCACATGTCAATGGAAAAAGAAAGGAAAGAAATTAAAATGATGGATGAGATTCGGCGGCTGAGAGTAAAGTTGCAGCGAGCCGAAGAACAAATACGACACTTGAAAGAAGAAATGAAAATGTTAAAAACTCCGGATGTGCATACAAAGCGGGAACAATGTTTGTTGGTGGGAGACTCAATAATAAAGCAGGTTGGACATCACAGTGCAGAGTTGACTGTAGAGTGCTTCTCTGGAATAAGAACGGAGCAGATGAGGCGCGTTGTGGAGCGGCAGGAACAAAGCGGGAACAATGTTTGTTGGTGGGAGACTCAATAATAAAGCATGTTGGACATCACAGTGCAGAGTTGACTGTAGAATGCTTCCCTGGAATAAGAACGGAGCAGATGAGGCACGTTGTGGAGCGGCAGGAACAAAGCGGGAACAATGTTTGTTGGTGGGAGACTCAATAATAAAGCATGTTGGACATCACAGTGCAGAGTTGACTACAGAGTGCTTCCCTGGAATAAGAACGGAGCAGATGAGGCACGTTGTGGAGCGGCAGGAACAAAGCGGGAACAATGTTTGTTGGTGGGAGACTCAATAATGAAGCATGTTGGACATCACAGTGCAGAGTTGACTGTAGAGTGCTTCCCTGGAATAAGAACGGAGCAGATGAGGCACGTTGTGGAAATCCGGAAACGGTAATTGTGCATGTAGGATCAAATGACCTGAGGGGAAGCGTAGACCACATCATGGGGAACATGTACGATTTGGCTACAACAATGAAGAGTAAATTTCCCGCTGCTAAAATAATTTTAAGTGGAGTGGTACGACGTAGAGACGTAAACTGGCGCAAGGTTGGTAGAGTAAATGACTCTTTTCAATGGGTGGCAGAGCGACTGGGCCTTCTCTTCGTTGACCCAAACTCCTGGCTGGGTGATAATGATTTAGGGCGTGATGGTGTGCACCTAAATAGGAGAGGAGCGGCGTCATTGGCGTCACTTTTCACTAGAGTGGCTGCATCGTTCGGCGGAGAACGGGAAGAGGACGGTGATGAACACGACGGTGGTGCATCTGGCGAGGGGGGCTGCGGACGAGACGAGGAAGGTGATGGTGGACGGGATGAGGCCGGTGATGAACACAACAGAGGCGCATCTGGCAAGGGGGGCTGCGGACGAGACGAGGAAGGTGACGGACGAGACGAGGTCGGTGGCGGACGGGATGAGGCCGGTGGCAACTGACAATGGAACGGTGGGAACGCCGGCGAAAAACCTAATAGTAAAGGTGAGTCTCTAGTGATTTTGCAGGTAAATTGTCGAAGTATCTTAAACAAAAAATTAGAATTCTCAAACTTAATAGATGCTTATGATCCAAACGTAGTAATAGGTACCGAATCATGGCTTCATCCAGATATTACAAACGCTGAAGTATTAGGGAATAACCCCACGACAATAAGAACAGATAGGAATGGCAGAGGAGGTGGGATATTTATTTGTGTCAAGAATATATACAATGCTGTCGAATTATGTAGGGATGAGGAATATGAAATCTTACAAGTAGAAATTTCAGGAAACTATAGTAAAAATAAATGGCAGGTAATAGGAATATATAGGCCACCAGGTGATCACTTAGGATCACTAAAATCACTTGCAAAACGAATTTTTAAGAGTGACATGGCCAGTGAGCAGGTAATTGTTGGGGGAGACCTAAATCTTCCGCGAGTTAACTGGGCGGGTGACGTGAGGGGTGGGGAATCGCAGGCTATAATTAATGACCTGGTTTGGGAAGGTGGCCTTGTTCAAACTGTAAAAACCCCAACCAGAGAAGGGGCGGTTTTGGACATATTTCTTGTAAAGCCAGAAGAAGCTGTACTAGAGTGGGAGGTTTTTCCAGGTATAAGTGACCATAACTGCGTATTACTTAAAGTAGAAGGAATACGTGCCAAGTTTCACACGCATGAAATGAGACACTTTTACCAATATTACAAAGGAGACATTCCGAGGCTGCAAAAATTCTTAAACGAAAAATATTCGCTGTGGTCCCAATCTGGAAGCTCGGTAGAAGAAATATGGCAACATTTTAAAAAAATTGTTATGGAAGCAACATACAAATTTATACCCCGTAAAATGCTAACTAAAAACCCTGACCAGGAATACTACAATAAAACAGTAAAACGGCTAAAGAAACAAGTCAGGAGAGCATATAGTTCACGAAAAATAGTAGTTATCACGCAAATAAATTCCGAGTTTTGTCAAACAAACTTCTATTAGAAAAGATTACCGCGGAAGAACAGTTCTTAAAAAGTATTCTCTCGTCTGACAGGAATAGTTGGCAGCAATTTTTTAAATTTGTGAGAAGGCGCAGGGGAAGCGCAGAAATCATTCCAGAAATCAAGAATGGAAATATACTAATGGCCGATTCATTGTCAAAAGCCGAAGTGTTTTTAATCAACATTTCGCTTCAATTTTTCGAGTAAAGAGCAATGCCTGTATTAAAAGAACGGAAGGGCCCCCTATGACAGTGAAGCCAAGTGACATTAGAAGACGGTTAGCTAAATTAGGAAAACATAAATCAGTCGGGCCAGATGGCATTTCGGGCGACTTTCTTAAGATTGGGGGGGGGAGGCAATCGTGCCACACATATTGAGGCTATTCGAAGTAACAGTAAATAACGGAAGTATACCGCAAGATTGGAAGCAGGCTATAGTTGTGCCTATTTATAAAGCAGGGGATCGAACAAATGCGGCAAACTATAGACCAGTTAGTTTGGCATCAGTAGTAAGCAAACAAGTTGAGCATCTTATAGCACAATATTTAAGACGCGAATGGGATAAAATGCATTGGCTCTTCGAAGGCCAACATGGTTTCCGGAACGGACATTCTTGTGAGAGTCAACTAGTAGCTGTTTGTCAGGATGTAGGCGATACACTTGACGCGGGTGGAAAAGTACATGCAATAATAATTGATTTTTCTAAAGCGTTTGACCTTGTACCTCATGGACGACTAATAGAAAAACTTTGTAATCTGGAATAGACAACAGAGTGATAACTTGGATTCGGGAATTCTTGAGCGAACGAACCCAAAGAGTGCGGGTGGGAAATAAACTATCGTCTCCTACAAATGTAACTTCTGGTGTGCCCCAGGGAAGCGTGATCGGGCCGTTGCTTTTCTTAGCATATATAAATGATTTACGGGAAGGGATAACATCTCAGATTCGCCTATTTGCAGACGATTGTATAATCTATGGAAATATTAGCGGTAAATGTGACACAATAGATTTACAAGAAGATTTAAACAAAATTCAACTCTGGGCAAAATATAATAAAATGGAGATAAATCCAAACAAATGTAAAACAATTATATTTTCAATGGCAAGAATAGTAGAAAACGTAATATATAAATTAGAAAATAAGAAAATACTGAGAGTAAATAGCACCAGATATTTAGGGGTAATACTAAATCAAAGATTGGAGTGGGGGGAACATGTAAACTCGATCACTGGGAAGGCGTGGAAAGCGTTGCATTTCGTAATGAGGATTTTAAAACGCAGCAATGGAAAGTCGCGAAATTTGGCATACACTTTTTTAGTTCGACCAATATTAGAATATAGTGCTGCATGCTGGGATCCGTATCGGGTGGGGCAAAAACTGGCACTAGAGAGAGTTCAAAAAAGAGCAGCTAAATTTGTAGACAGAAGTAAACGATTCGAAAATCATACCAGCACTGCTACTTCCTGGGAAACACTAGAAAAACGTAGGAGACGAGCAAGGCTATGTGCAATTTTTAGAACCTATAAGGGGGAACCTGCATGGAAAGACATATCCAAACGATTATTAAAGCCATTATACTGTTGGAGGAATGATCACTCGGAAAAAATAAGAAATAGGGTACAGAAAACAGACATAGGTAAATTCTCCTTCACAAATAGAACAATAAACGAATGGAACAAAATACCTGCAGATTTACTGGAGACTTTGCCTCAAAGTGTAAATAGTTTTAAAAAGAGACTAAAGAAGAGTGATTTATAGTCAGGATAGTAAATAAAAATATTGCGTTATTATTACTGCTGTTACAATTATGTATATATTAGTATACTATGATTTCATTGGCATTTTAACAGTGTATTATTCACATTATTGTTTATTTAATTCATTGTATTATTACATTGACAGCGCTGCCACCGGGCTACGCCCTAAACAGTGAAATAAAGCATCTATCTATCTATATTCTCTTCCATCAAGACAATGCAAGGATGCGCAGTTTCGATGGGGAAAATTGTAGAATTAAGGTTCGAGTTACTACAACATCCATCGTATTCATCAGGTTTAGATCCAGCGACATTTTTTTTTTTAAATTTCCAAACTTGAAAAGTGACATCTAACGAAGAGCTCATCTCCCAAACAGATGCCTATTTTGAGCACCTTCCGAAATCCTAATTTTTGGAAGGCTGTAAAACAATTGGAGAAACGCTGTGAAAAGGGTATCGAGCTAAAAGGAGCTTATGTTCAAAAATAAATATAATTTATCAAAACTAATTTGTTTTGATATTTTTTTAAGGACTTGTTGAACGCCCCCTTACTTATTATAAATTAAGTAATAGGACCCTTTTTCTTGATTCGCATGACATAGATAAAAGAATTGCTTTTGTAAGAATAGTTTACTTGCAAAACATAAAGAGAAAGTCACATGAATGGTGACACAGTCGATTTTTTTCTCTAAGAAGTCAATGAGTATGACATCCTTCGCATCTATCATTTTTCCGGCCGACGGAGCCGTCTTTGCATTTTTCGGAAGTAAGTCATTGTCTTGGTTGTTATATGGTTTCCGGAGTATAGTGAGGAATCCTGGTCTCTTCGATGGAGATAATTCGACTCAAAAAGTCCTACATATGTCTCTTAAATAGCTCCAAACACAGCTTCAAAGTTGAAAGCCGCACCCGCTTGTTGTCTACTGTGAGTAATCGCGACGCCTTACGAGCCAACAATTTTTTTTTATCTTCAAGTTATCCTGTAAAATATGAATTGTCGCTCCCGTCGATACACCTATGGCCTCTGCCATTTCATGAACTTTCGTTCGAGGATGGGCAAGAATCACATCATAATCAAATTGATCGGCCTACGGAATTTGAGCCCAGTACCTCCCAAATGTGGGGCACAAACTTTACCGCTTCAGCCATCTCGCTTGGTGATTTTATTTATCGTATCTATGCGAAAATTAATATTACCTTTACTTATTTTCAACTTGCAGCGTACGTCGCTTGTCCCTTTGAATATTCTGTCCCTTCGCTGTCCTTAGTGATCAATCTATTAACAAATTAGCAAGGCAAAATTAATTGTCTTTGTCAACCATTTATTGTACTTACTTCTATTCCGTTTGATTCCCTTACAAATTAGCATAAACCTTTCTTTAACTATTCCATAGTCTCTGGCAGATATACGTAGCGTAAAAAATGTACCTACAATTTAAAGCCGTATATGATTTTACAGTACTGTTTTAACATATATTCAACACTATAGTGTTTTATTAATTATGCAATACAGAAATAATATATTAAAAGGAAGCAAAGAATTTAAGTTAAAAGATGGATTACTTCTGTGACTCAAGCGATTCACGTCTCGAAATTTATTTTAAAAATTACAGGCATTAACGTTCTTTTTTGTTGTTTTGAATATTGATGTTCTATCTTTAAGCACATCTAATTCTTTTTAACCTTATGTAAAGGCACAGCATAATACATAAACTTGTAATGTCTTCGTATGTGCAAACGCAAAAGTGGCCAACCTATCTGGTTTGCGAATATGAACTTGGAAGATTGCTCTGGAAAATAACAAATGCCCTAAGCTAAAGAAACTAATAATCGGGCACATTCGCGTTACAACGAAAGAATAAGAAAATGCCCCAGGAATAATCTATCAGGTGCAGCTGACATCCAGTGCTGGCGAGTTTTATCTTCAGCATGTTGGCAATTCTCGCTCTCGAAAAGACATTCTAGGGTGAGGTGTGAAAGGAGGCGGACGCAAACGTCAGCCTGCTTTGTTTGATCTGCGAGGGTACACACAGATTCTGAAGGAATTCCACGCAATCATGGCCAGCGCAGTTGGTAAGTAATATTGTTGTTTTAAACTGCAAATTCAAGTAGTTGTGTAAACAAATGCATGCCTATGTTTCACGTCCCAGGACACAACATTCACTGCATCGGCATTAGCTGTTGGTTTAAAACAATGTAGTATGCAGACAAATTCATGCCTATGTTTCACGTCCCAGGACACGACATTGACAGCATCGGCATTAGCTGTTGGTTTAAAACAAAGTAGTATGCAGACAAATGCATGTCTATGTTTCACGTCCCAGGACACGACGTTGACAGCATCGGCATTAGCTGTTGGTTTAAAACAATGTAGTAGTCTGCTATACTTCTTTAAATCCACTATTAAAATGATGTGACGGTTTAGACATTTGGTGTAGCAAGTGGATAGCTTGGGTTCGCATCCCAGACATGTATTTTACGTTTCATAGTGTAATGTTGCGTTGTCATTGGATTTGGTTGCCTCTTTGCTAAAAAAACAAAAGTTGTACTTACAATGTTAAATAATGTTGCGGCATGCTTATTGTACTACAATAAGTTTTGCAGGAATTGTATAATAATGTGCTTAGTTCTCATCCCAGACCTACCATTTTCTTTTCACTGCATAGCGTATTAGCCATCTTGTTCTTGCACTTTTAGATCTCCAAATTCGAAAGATAATTTGTTCCTTTTACGAAATATTCACAATACCTAGGCATAAATACTTAAAGTCTTTCTTCTGCATGCAAAACCGTGTTGTAGCATAGCGTGCAAATAAAACATATGTAATTTGATTTACCTGTGCAAGTTTTCTTAACATATCGTGTCATCTCGATTTTTTTATTATTTAGGGAAAATAATGAACATTCTGATTGATATCCTCATCCAAAGATTAAAAATAAAGTAGGAATTAAACGGTGGGGGGGGGGGTGGAATCGCAAGCAGAAGGGCCTAGAAAACCTTTTCATTACTATTAATTAAATGTGATTCTGTGTGTCTTTCACAGGGAAGATACTATATATAGATATATATATATATATATATATATATATATATATATATATATATATATATATATATATAAAACAAGTTTCTTTTTGGAATAATTTCTTTGGAGAGTAGACTATTTGTAATCATACATTCTCAATATTTCCAAATGTGTTTATAAAGGTCAGACTGCAATTTTTCTCTTTCTGTGTTGCACTGAGACCCCATTTTGAATATTGATATATTATGACGTAAAATCTCGTATAATTTGTATTTTTCTTAGAAGGTAACTCTGCTTTCAGATTTTTCATACTTTCCTCGTGACATATCTAAGACAGAAGAAGAATTGTATTAGACAAGTGTCGATATCGAGATTTAGCCGGAATTGTGTAGACGCCACAAGTTGCAACTTAGCGAGCATAAAAAACATCATGTGGTTCCTTCTCTGCTCTTGTTAATTCAGCTAAAACTTACCCACTGAAGAGGACTTATCTACTGTGGGATAGACAGATTTCTAAAGAGTGTGTCACGAAGTAACGGCTTTGAAATTACATACTCTTTGCACGAACACGAAAACAAAAAACAAACAAAAAATGACTTTCTATTTGAGACAAGTATCTGATGTGCTCCATTCACATGACTTTCTCTACATCTCTGTAACAAGTTATTGTTAATAAGCTTATTCTTAGTGCTAATCGAGATAAACATTAGCAGAAACGGTCATATTACTTAGTTCCTTATAAGTAGAAGAGAAATAAAGGAATTTTTTTTTTTTTTTTTTTTGGTAGTGTTTAACGCCCGCTTTAACTACTAATGGCACCGCAGGCGGTGACACTGATGATACATGAATGATGATGGAGCACCGGTGGAATGCGATGGCGGGGGAAACCGGAGTACCCGGAGAAAACCCGCCCCAGCGCCGTTTTGTCCACCACAAATCTCACATGCGGTCGCTTGGGATCGAACCCCGACCGTCTAGGTGAGAGTCGAGTGGTCTAACCACTCGGCCACGGCGCGGCCCCAAATAAAGGAATACACTAGGCTAAACCGACAATCAAATGTTTTAAAGTTTGGTTGCTATGGGATTGAAAACCGTTTTTTGCGTGGCCAGGAGCTGACAAGTTCCCGTATGAGAAACGTTTAAACCTGAAACCAATAACAAGGAATACCTCGAAAAGGTCAAAACCACGAAAAAAATACATATTACGTGAATGCGTGTTTTAACGAGTTCTAAATTTTCTGTTAAGTAAGGTTTTTTCTCTCTTGCGATTTACTGTTATGTAAAATTCATCCATAATAAAGATGTGTTCAGAGGATATTCCCAGAAAATTCAAGATATACATTTTTTCTGTTATGTAAATATCTTAAATATAAGAGATTTTAATCAAAATAATTGGAGCAATTTTTGAGAAAGTCAAAATTACGGATTTTTTTCTATGTAAAGGGCAGTTGGGGTGGGGGATTTTCTTGAAAATCTTCGTATCGCATCCTTGGAGGATAAAAAACTTAAACATTAAGTTTGGTATTTAACGGGCTTTTCGATTTTGAACTATGCTGCTCTCAAACAAACACACACACATACACACACCGACATTTTTCTAAAATGCCTTTTAAGATTAAGGGGGTCCCAAAACATGTATTTCCAGTGGAATCTCGGTACCGAGAATCTATGTACAGAAAGTAATACAAGGAATCTCTCGAAAATTTTCCCAAAAACGTTTTACTCGACATAAATTGTATGCCTTATGAGATCTAAGACATTTATAGAGTAATATTTTGTCTATCTCTTACAGTTTGTCAGTCAAGAAAGTCATCGATACTGAAGAAAACTTTAAAGGCAATTAGAGATATTTTTGAGAAAATCAGAAACTTCGAAAATTATTTATATAAAGGATAATCTGGGGTGGGCGTTTAAGTTTTGTATTTTAAACTACATTTTATTTTCTCTACATGTACTATATACATAGCGTATAGAGAAGGTATTGTATTACACAAAAATTCGATACCCAGATTTCACCGGAAATATAAGTTTTGGGACCCCCTGAATCCAAAAAAAAGCATTTTTAGACAAATGTTCGTGTGTGTCTGTCAGTGTGCGTGTGTGTGTGTCTGTGTGAGTGTATGTGGGGGGGAGCTGCTGTCTGTGGTCAGCATAGCTCAAAAACGAATACTCTGTTAAATACCAAACTTGGCATTTAAGTTTAGTATCTTCCAAGGATGCCACAGGAAGAATTTCAAGAAAATCTCCCCGACCTCAACTACCCTTTATATGGAAAATTTTCGTAATTTTTTATTTTCTCAAAAATGGACCCAACGATTTTGATTAAAATATCGTATATTAAATATATTTACATGAAAAATAAAATTAACATCTTCTGGGAATAGCCTCTGAAGACCTCTTTATTCTGGATGAATTTTGCGGAATTTTGTATAACTGGTAAACGTTAAGAGATAGACCGAAACTTACGTAGATAATAGAAAATTTAGAGTTCGTTAAACACGGTTTATGTTATATACATTTTCTTCTTGGAGTTGATCGTTTTTAGATATTCCTTGTTATTTGTTTCAGCTATAAAGTACTTATAATTTTCTCATACAGGAATTTGTCAACTCCTGTCCGTACAAACAAAGGAACTTCAATCACATAGCAACCAGCTTTCGACTATCTCTTTAGCCTATGGTACTCCCTTATTTCTCTTCTACTTCTCGATTCGCATGAAGTAAATAGAGAATAAGCTTTTTAACAATCATTTGTAGATGTAGAGAAAGTTACGTGAATGGAACACATCGGAGTTTTTAGCTATACAACTCACGGACATACAAACACACATAAAAGGGTCTTTTTCGAATATTTATCTCTTTTATTCAGGGGACCCTTAAATGCGTAGTTCCAGCGACATTTCAGTAACGAATTTTTGGGTGTAATGTAATAACTTCTCTACCTATGTATAAAGAAGTGAATAACGACTTTCCACTTGAGAAAAGTCCAAGTATTGCAAACTTTAACTCTGGGTCATGGTTAACTCCTCAAAAGAAATGTTTATGATATAAATGTTGTGTTTTAACTGGATTTGTATTAAGATCTGGTCAACCTCTTGACGTTTACCAGTTGTGCCAATATAATCCAAATGAAGAGCACTTCAGAGGCTATTGCTACAACATTTTAAATGTATATTTTATTTATGAAGAAATGCCTTTAATATGTGGAATTTTAATTAAAATGGTTACAGCCATTTTTTAGAAAATCAACATTTTCAAAAAATATTCCATGGAAGGAGTAGTTTGGGGTAGGGGGATTTTCTTAAAAATCTTCGTGTCGTATCTTTGGAAGATACCAAACTTGAATACCAATTTTGGTATTGTCTTTTCGTTTTTGAGCTAATCTGTTCACAGACACACATTGACCTTTTTAAAAAAAAACTGTTATGTTTTTTGGATTCAGGGGGACCCAAAACATATATTTCCAGTGAAATCTCGGTATGGAATTTTTGGGTGCAATACAATACCTTCTCTATACACTATGTACATAGTACCTACGTGTAGAGAAAGTAAAAAGAGAGGGAAAAGAAAGAAAGAAAATCTGGTTATCAGTGAGGGAAAATATAGGGATAATAGACCAAAAGACTCGTCTCTCTCTCTATCTCCCCTCTCCTCCCTCACCCCTCCCCTCACTGGAGCTGTTAACATCTTTAAAATTTGCACTAAGCAACTGTTATGCACAGAAAAGTTTCTCAGGATTCGAAAGTGTTTTGGGGAACAACAGACGAAGTTTTCAGTCGAATATTTGTGCAAAATAATGGCTATCAATAGTTATTGAACTTTGACAAAGAAGATACTTCTCCAGGGAGTAATGTAGATTTATTCTCTTGTTTTGTACTAACTGCCAAGGCAGTTTCAGTCTTTCAGTTTTATAGTGCATATTTATTGACATAATTTCAGGTTTTAAGAGCATGCATGCATGCACGCACATTTAGAAGATATTTTACTTTTTCTAAACGTACTATCTACTTAGTGAATAGAGAGGGTACTACATTCCACCCAAAAATTCTAATCCGACATTTCACCGGAAATACATGTTTTATGGTCCCCTAAATAAAATAAATCATTTTTAGAAAAAGCTCGGCAGAATACCAAACTTGATATTTAAGTTTAGTATCTTCCAGCGATGCGACACGAAGACTTTGGGAAAAATCCTCCCAACCCAAGCTACCCTTCACATGAAACGTTTTTTCAAAAATTTTGATTTTCTCAAAAATGGCTCTAACGATTTTGATTAAAATATCGTATATTAAATATATTTACCTGACAAATAAAATGCATATCTTGAATTTTCTGGTAATAGCTTCTGAAAACTATCTACTTTATTTTGGATGAATTTTGCGGAATTTTGCATAACTGCTAAACCATAAGCGATAGACAAAATCTAACCGCACAAAAAATGTAGAGCACGTTAAAACACACAATTTATACTAAATACATTTTTTTTCGTGGAGTTGATTGTTTTTTATATATTTCTTGTTTTTGGTCTCAGTTTTCAAAAACGTATATTTTTCTCATTCAGGTATTTGTCACCTCGTGTCCATACACACAAAGGAACTTCAGTCACATAGCAACTGTCACTTTAACCTATGCTACTCCCTTATTTCGCTTCTACTTACAAGGAAGCAAGTAATAAGACTATTTCTGATCATTTGTTCTTGATTAGCATGAAGAAATAGAAGCATAAGCTTTTTAACAATAATTTGTTGCAGAGATGTAGAGAAAGTCATGTGAATGAAACACAGGAGATTATTAGAAAAAGGTCTGTGTGTGTCCTTGTGTCTGTGAACAAGATAACTCAAAAACAAAAAGTCGGTAAAATACCAAACTTGGCATTTGTGTTTAGTATTTTCCAAGCATGCAACACGAAGATTTTTAGGAAAATCGCCCGTCCCCAAACTACTCTTTACATGAAAAAAGTTCAAACATTTTGAGTTTCTCAAAAATGGCTCTAGGAATTTTGATTAAAATACCATGTATTAAGGATAAATGACAAATAAAATGATATCTTGAATAGCCACTGAAGACCTCTTTATTCTGTATGGATTTTTCTGGATTTTGCAAAACTAATAAACCGTAAGAGATAGAAAAAAACTTACTACACAAAAAATGTTGATCTCGTTAAAACACAAGATTTATGTCATGTACATGTTTTTCTTGGAGTTGATCATTTTTGAAATATTCATTGTTATTGGTTTTAGTTTTAAAATACTTAAATACTTTCTTACAAGAAATCATTTCTGCTAATGCATATCTCGATTAACATGAAATAGAATATATGGCATTTTACAATAATTTGTTACAGAGATGTACAGAAAATGAGGTGAACGAAACGCATCTATTTTTAGTGCAAGAAATAGTAATAGAAGAGAGAACAAAGGAACGAAAGAGAAAGATCCAGTAGTACTGCGCTAACGCAGCTGTTCAGCTCCGAAGTGGTTTTTTTTTTTTTTTTTTTGGAGTGTTCATAAACATTAAGTTGACCTGCACGCGGTGCTGCCTAGTTATTTTATGAGTTGTGGCGTCTATATGCCCCACAAACAGCAGTCTGGTGTACTTTTAGATGCAGTCTGTAAATAAAGCCACCTGATTCAGAATGAAACATGACAATAGGAAAAGAAAGTATTTATGAACCAGGATACTTAAATCCTGATTACAGATTCAATTTACTAATGGAAAGGAAATTTGTAAATTTATTGAGATAACATTCTAATTTCATATTTATTACTTTCTCTACTATACCTATATAGTAACAGTAGGAGTATTGTATTCGATCCAAAAATTCGACTTCGAGATTTCACCAGAAATATATGATTTAATGCCCTCTGAATCCAAAACAGCTTTAGAAAAACTGATATGTTATACTCGCACGACTTTCTCTAACTGTTCTACAAACACACTTCTTACAAAAGAATTTTCTTCTTAGCACACAATGCTAATCGAGATAAGCATGCGCAGAATGTTCTTATGGCTTAGTTCCTTATAAGTAGAAGGCAACTAAAGGAATGCGCTGTGCTAAAGCGATAGTCAAATATTTTAAAAACTGTCGTTATGCGGTTGTCATCGAAATTGACTTCTTTGTTTGGCCAGGAGTAGAACAAAAGAAAAACGGACACTTCCTGTCTGAGAAAAGTATAAGTATTTTAAAACTGAAACCAATAGCAAGGAATATCTGGAAAACGGTCAACCCCAGGAAAAAAATCTGTATCACTTAAATTGCGTGTTTGTTAAGAAGCTCTACATTTTTTGTCTGTCTCTGACGGTTTACCAGTTACGAAACATTCTTACAGAATAAACAAGTCTTCAGGGGCTATTCTCAGAAGATTATGATATAACATTTATTTGGCATTCAAATATCTTAAATATAAGAAATTTTAGTCAAAATCGTTAGAGCCATTTTTGAGATAAGCAACAATTTCGAAATGTTTTCCATGTAAAGAGTAGTTGGGGGGGGGGGGGATTCTTAAAATCTTCTGTCGCATCCTTGAAAGATACGGAACTTAAATATCAAGTTTGGTATTTAACAGGTTTTTCGTTTTTTGAGCTATGCTGTCCACACACACAGACATACACACACACCACGGACCTTTTTCTAAAAATGTTTTTGTTGGACTCAAGGTACCTTAAAACTGCGAAATCTGGGTATCGAATTTTGGATGGAGTGCAATACTTTCTCTATTCACTATGTACATAGTACGTGTAGAGAAAGTAAAAATATGTGTATCATTCTTAACGTGCAACAAAATATGCTTACAAAAGTTTATTCTTCTATGTACTTGATGCTACTAAAGATATACATTAACTGGTAGACACAAGGAAAGAAATACTACGTTAAAGTAGGTTGCTATGTGATGGCGCTGAAAAGCGATTCTCTTTGCTTGGCCAGGAGAAAAGAAAACAATAAGGAATCACGACGTCCCATTTGAGAAAGGTGTAAGTATTGGACAATTTAAACCAGTAACAAGGAATTTATCGGAAATAGTAGCCTCTACAAAAAGTGTGTATGACTTAAATTGTCTGTTTAACGAGATCTACTTTTATGTGTAAATTTTTGTCTCTTTCTTACGGTTTACTTGTCATGCAAAAGTCATCCTCAACGAAGAGAACTTCAAATGGTATTCCTATAAAATTCAAGGTATACATTTCATGTGTCATGAAAATGTCGCGTGTTTTAATAAAAAAAAAAGAATAGAGCCATTTTTTAGAAAGTCAGAATGTTACAAACTTTTTCCAAATAAAGAGTAGTTAGGGATAGAAAGAAGTACTTGCAAATCGTTTTGTCGCATCTTTGAAAGATGCTCAACTTGAATATGAAGTTGGGCACTTAACTGACTTTTCAGTTTTTAGTTATGGTGTTCAAAGACACACACAGACACACACTCACACACACACACTCACCCACACCGACATTTTAAAGTATTTTTTACTTTCTCTACACGTGCTATGTGCATAAAGTATGGAGAAAGTGTTGCATTACACTCAAAAATTCGATACCGAGATTTCACCGGAAATATACGTTTTAGGGTCCTCTGCATAAAAAAGTATTTTTAGAAAAATGTTCATGTGTGTATCCGTGTGTCTCTGAACACGATATCTCACAAACAAAAAGTCGGTAAAATATCAAACTTGGTATTTAAGTTTAGTATGTTCCAGGGATACGACACGATGAATTTGAGAAAAATCCCCCGCCTCAAACTACCCTTTATATGGGAAAAAATCGAAAATTTTGATTTTCTCAAAAATGGCTCTAACGATTTTGATTAAAATACCGTATATTAAATATTTTTATATTGCAAATAAAATGTACCTATATCTTGAATTTTCTGGGAATAGTCTCTAAAGACCTCTTTATTCTTAATGCATTTGTCTGAATTTTGCATAACTGGTAAACCATAAGGGATAGACAAAAATTTACTACACAAAAAATGTAGATCACATTAAAACACACAATTAATGTCATATACTTTCTTTTTTTTTCGTGGAATTGACCATTTCTGAGATATTCCTTGTTATTTGTTTCAAATTTAAAAAACGTTTACTTTTCTCACTCGGAAAGTTGTGAACTCCTGGCTCTGGATAGAAACGGATTTCAGTCACATAGCAACCAACTTTTGACTATCACTTTAACCTATGCTACTCCCTTATTTCTCTTCTACTTACAAGGAAGCAAGTAATAAGACTATTTCTGCTAATGTTTATCACGATTAGCATGACGTAGATAGAACAATAATTTGTTACAGAGATGCATATGATAGTCATATGAATGAAGCATCAGATTTTTGAATAGAGGAACTGTTGGAAGTTTTTCTCCGAGCATGGTCTTAAGGAAACATCTGTTTGCTACAAAACTTATTTCCAGTGTTCCTGTTGCTGAACATTAACGTCCACATCATAAAACGAGCCGCTTCAGATTTATAGTTGCTTGCCCTAGATACTGAGCTGAGACCACCGTGAAGGCTGACACAACATCCCGCCTTAGTGACGTTTCTTTTGTTTTCTGCCAGCCGTCGAGTTCGGCAACTTCCGGTGTCATGCGAAACTAATTGCGGCGAGTTTAAAACTTACATTTTCCTCCAGCAGTACGGTAAACATGTAAGCGTTGTTTTCAAGCTAATCGTGTACTCAGAGTGCATCATGAGCTTTACTGCGCATTTATCTGTAGTTAAGAGCAGCATAGCCTCAAGAACCGGTTTTTCACCAGCGAAGACAAAACAAATGCAGACAAGACCATTGCAATTGTTTCTTCCACACCAACCTGTGTAGGATAGGAATTGGACAAATCTGATATGCTCCATTCACATGACTTTCTCTACATCGCTGTAACAAATTATTGTTAAAAAGCTTATTCTTCTCTCTACTTTATAAAAATCGAGATTAATATTAGCAGAAATTGCCTAAATAACTAGCCTCCTTGTAAACAGAAGGGAAATAAGGAAATACACTAAGCTATAACGATAGTCAAATATTTTAAAAGCTAGTTGCTACGTGGTTGCTATGGGATTGAAATCCGTTTCTTTGCGTGGTCAGAAGTTAACAAGTTCCCGTGTGAGAAAAGTAAAGTATTTTAAACCTGAAATAAATAACAAGGAATATCTCACAAATGATCAGCTCCACGATAAAAAAAAAAAAAAAAACATGACATAAATTGTGTGTTTTAACGAGAAATACATGTTTTGTGGAGTAAGTTTTGCCTATCTCTTACAGTTTGTGGGCTACCAAAATTCAATAAAATGCATCCAGAATAAAGAAGTCTTCAGTGGCTATTCCCAGAAAATTCAAGATATACATTTTATTTGTGTGTAAATATATTTAATATGCTGTATTTTAATCAAAATCGTTAAGGCCATTTTTGAGAAAATCAACAATTTCGAAAATTATTAATATGTAAAGGATAGTTTAGGGTGGGGGGGACTTTTCTGAAAGTCTTCGGTTGCATCCTTGAAAGATACTAAACTTATATACCAAGTTTGGTACTTTACCGACTTTTCATTGTTGAGTTATCGTGTTCACAGACACACGGACACACTCACACACACACACTCACAGGGACCTTTTTCTAAAATGCTTTATACAGGTGGCCCTTAAAACGTCTTTTTTCAGTGAAATCTTGGTATCGAATTTTGGGTGGAATGCAATACCTTCTCTATACACTATGTACATATTTTGTGTAGTTAAAGTAAAATAGTAAAATCATTTACATTTTTAAAACTAATTCTCGTTGGATTTTCTAAATAGTTTGAGTGTTACCCTTGTGTGACTAACCCAAAGACATGTTGACAATGAAGAGTGAGAATCATGATTGTATTGGTAATGTTGCTATATTTATTTTACCATGGGTATATTTTGTTACTCTTAGAACCAGCAGAAAAGTTCAGTGCCATAGTCGAAATTTGAACATGCACTCCATGCAGTTACTCTAACCATTAGCTCATGGAAGTAAAAGCGGGCGTTAAACACTACAAAAAAATCTGATGTGTTCCATTCACAAGACTTTCTCTATGTCTCTGCAACAAATTATTCTATTTACTTCATCTAATCGAGAAAAAATTAACAGAAATAGTCTTATTACTTGCTTCCTTGTAAGTAGAAGCGAAACAAGGGCGTACCATAGGTTAAAGTGATAGCCAAAAGCTGGTTGCTATGTGACTGAAGTAATGGAACTTCAGTCACAATGGAGTTTGTATAGACAAATTCCTGTATGAGAAAAGTATATTTTTCAAAGCTGAAACCAAAATTAAGGAATATCTTAAAAAACAATCAATTCCACGAAAAAAAAAGTGTATATAACATAAATTGTGTGTTTTAACGTGCTCTACATTTTTTGTGGTTTAACTTTTCGTCCATGTCTTACGGTTTAGTAGTTATGCAAAATTCCGTAAAATTCATTCAGAATAAAGTAGTCTTCAGAGGCTATTCGCAGAAAATTCAAGATATACATGTTATTTGTCAGGTAAATATCTTTAATGTACGATATTTTAATCAAAATCGTTAGAGCCATTTTTAAGAAAATCAAAAATTTTGAATTTTTTCATGTAAAGGGGAGTTTGGGTGTGGGTGATTTTTTTTGAAAATCTTCGTGTCGCATTCTTCGAAGATACCAAACTTAAATACCAAGTTTGGTTTTTAACAGTCTTTTCATTTTTGAGCTATGCTGTCCACACACACACACACACGGACATTTTTCTAATTTTTTTTTATTCAAGGGGTCTCAAATCATGTATTTCTGATGAAATTTCGGTTTGGACATTTTGGGTGCAATACAATACCTTCGCTATACACAATGTATATAGTACGTATAGAGAAAGTAATAACCAATGAGCTACTGTATGACATGTGATTTGTGCGCAGCCAACCAATGGTATCCAAACACGTCCGAACCGGCTGCGCGGTGTTTTGTCTGTCCGCGTCCTCGGCGCTCATTGCCGTCTGCTATCATAGAAAAGCGCGGATGAAACCATGCAGCATTTTTAAAACTACTTTTAAAGGCTTTACTTATCAATGTTATTAAAGGAGATGGCCACATACATTTTTGGCTCCTCTTTAGGAAACTATCCATCACTCGCCGTAGTTCACGTTGAGAAATGCTGGCGTTTTGCTTTAATTCTTCCAGGGTTACAAAATTACATTTATATTATAATATATTATATTATACTTATATTCATTTATACATTTTAACAGTAATTTTGATACTCTTATGTTTTTATGTGCATGCACAAAAAAAAAAAAAAAAAAAAAAAAAGGAAGGAAGGAAGGAAGGAAGTACATATGTTTTTATAGAGCACATTAAGTGTAGTGCAGTGGCGTACAGGCCTCAAAAGCAAATGGTGTGATTATATGTCTATTCTGCTGTTTTTGTAACCCGTGCTTTTAGCGCTAGAGCTTTATACATTGTTTTTTTGTTTTTTGTCGTAGTATATAAACAAACGTATAGGTACATGTATTCCTTTGACAAGTTCTATGTTCAGTGGCTTCCTAGCCTAAACGAACCTACAGAATGCTTTCTAATCTAATCTAATTACAACTACTTTCTTTACAACTCTGCACCAAATTATTGTTAATAAGTTATTCACTTCATACTAATCGAGATAAACAATAGCAGAAACGATCTTATTACTTAGTTCCTTATAAATAGAAGGGAAATAAGGGAATACGCTAGGATAAACCGACAGTCAACTGTTTTAAAATGTGGTTGCTATGGGATTGAAATCCGTTAGCGTGGCTAGGAGTTGAAAGCTTCCTGTGTGAGAAAAGTTTAAATATTTTAAAAGTAAAACCAATAATAAGGAATATCTCCAAAACTGTAAACTCTAGGGAAAAAAATGTATATGACTTAAATTGTGTGTTTTACGGAGCTCTACATTTTTGTGGATTTAGTTTTTGTCAATCTCTTACGGTTTACTAGTTATATGAAATTAAAAAAACAATCATCCAAAATAAAGAGGTCTTTAAAGGCTATTTCCAGAAAATTGAAGATATACATTTTGTTTGTGATGTAAATATCTTAAATATAATAGTTTTTAACCAAAATTTTTAAAATCATTTTTGAAAATATAAAAACTTTCGAAAACTGTTCCATATAAAAGGTAGTTGGAGGTGGCGGGATTTTCTTGAAAATCTTCGTGTCGCATCCTTGGAATATACTGAAGTTAAATATCAAGTTTGGTTTTAGGAATTTTTCTTTTTTGAGCTTTGGTTACCACAGACACATACACATGCATACACCCAGACACCCACCCACACACTCCCACACTCACGCCCACCCACACCAACATACACCGATACATACACACCCACACACACTCCCACACACCCACATACACACCCAGACACCCACCCACACACCCACCCACACACACACCCACACACACTCAAACACGCACACACACTCCCACATACCCACACACACACCCACACCCACACCCATATACACACCCGCACACACCCACACACACTCAAACACGCACACACACTCCCACATACCCACACACACCCACACACCCACACCCACCCACATACACACCCACACACTCAAACACGCACACACACTCCCACATACCCACACACACACACACCCACACACACACACACCCACACACACTCAGACACCCACACACACACCCACACACACACCCAGACACACATCCACACACGCACCCAGGCACACACCCAGACACCCACACACACACACACACACACACACACACACCCACACACACACACCCAGACACCCACACACACCCACACACATCCAGACACCCACACACACCAACACACACCCATACATACACACCAACACACACACCCACACATACACACCTTTTTCTTAAACTGCTTTTTTTGATTTCAGGGGGTCCCAAAATATATATTTCTGATGAAATTTTGGTTTTGAATTTTTAGGTGCAATACAATACCTTCGCTATACACTATGTACATAGTGCATGTAGAGAAAGTAAAATATGAATCAATTGGAGGATTGAATGTAGCCCAGTAGTTAGAACAACTGCATGTTCAAAACCTGGCTAGGACATTGAACTTTTCAGTTGCTTCCAACAATAACAATGGAAGTCAGGTTTAAAACTTGCTGTTCTCTTTTGCAGGTGGAGATTCTGAACATGAAGATGAGATTGAGACAAAAAGAGAGCAGAGAGAGGTGAGGCATTCACATAACAGTAGTTCTTAAGACCAGTGGCTTCTCGTGAGTCTTTAACTTGTGGGAGCTCAGTGAGTGTACATTAAAATGAACAACTTTATGCTAAGAATGCCAAAGAAAAATAAAAGCGCACAATTTACCCTTCATTTAAACTGGAACTCCATATAACAACCTTTCTTGCAGAATAATGGGAATATTGTACGCTCCTAACAATTTTTACTTTCTCTATATGCACTGTGTACATAGTGTATAGAGAAGGTATTGCACTACACCCAAAAATTCAATACCGAGATTTCCCCGGAAATATATGTTTTGAGACCCCCTGATTCAAAAAAAAAAAACACTTTTAGAAAAATGTCCGTGTATGTGTGTGTCTGTGGGCAGCATAGCTCAAAAATGAAAAGACTGTTAAAAACCAAACTTGGTATTTAAATGTGGTATCTTCTAAGGATGCAACACGAAGATTTTCAAGAAAAACCCCCCACTCGAAACTACCCTTTACATGGAAAAATTTTCGAAAATTTTTATTTTCTTAAAAATGGCTCTAAGGATTTTGATTAAAATCTCGTATATTTAAGATATTTACTTGACAAATACAATGTATATCATGAATTTTCTGGGAATAGCCTCTGAAGACCACTTTATTCTGAATGAATTTTACGAATTTTTGCATAACTGCTAAACCATAAGAGATGGATAAAAACTTACCACATAGAAAATGTAGAGCGCTTTAATACACACAATTTATGTTATATAAATGTTTTTCCTGGAGTTGATTATTTTTAGGATATTCCTGGTTTTCGTTTTAGCTTTGAAAAACAATACTTTTCTCATACAGGAATTTGTCAACTCCTGTCTGTACGAACAAAGGAACTTCAGTCACAGAGCAACCAGCTTTTGAGTATCACTTTAAACTATGGTATTCCCTTATTTTGCTTCTACTTACAAGGAAGCAAGCAATAAGACTATTTCTGTTAATTTTTTCTCGATTTGATGAAGTAAATAGAGTCATAAGCTTTTTAACAATAATTTGTTGGAGAGATGTAGAGAAAGTCATGTGAATGGAACAATATAAGATTTTTATAGTATTTAACGCCCGTTTTTACTACTTTGGCACCGCAGGCGATGACACTGATGGAATGAAGATGGAACACCGGTGGAATGTGATGGCGGTGGAACTGCAGAACCTGCAGATAAACCCATTCCTGCACCGCTTTGTTCATCACAAATGTCACATGTGGTCGCTTGGGATCGAACCCGGGAAGTCCTGGTAAGATGCAAGTGGTATAACCACTTGGCCACGGCACGGCCACACTCCTAGTTGTTGAAAACTAATTAAATTAGTTTTATGGTTAGAACCATCAGGTTTTTTTATTTTTTCCTGCAGATGTTTCAAGTCACACACTCTGTCTTTGGTCCATGCATCACAACCACCACCACTAAACAACAAACACATGAATCAGAGGAGCAACGTTTTTCTTCAATCCAGACAGCCAGGAAACTTTTTTGTACAACAAAATATCAACTTTTCGAGTAAAAGAAGCTCTACTCTCACATTGGAGTTGTACTTGAACACTGTTAAGCTCAGGCTGTGGTCAGCCCCTGTTTTTCAGTTCTAATGTTTTGGATAAACTTAGTCAGCTTAACACAACTGTTTTAGTTCACAAATTTGATTGTTTCGTGACTGTATCACATTGTAACTGAGTGCCAAGCCAACTGGTTTCTGTGACTGGACATCAAAGAACTGTAAACCCCGAAATAGCCATACAAGGAGAAACCCCATCCCTTTTCTCACTTCAAGTAAACCTGTCCTCGGAGGCTGAAATCAGAGTGGTCATTTCCATCGTTCATATCCCCAATATGAAGCCAGAAAATTTCAATTGTGGGAACCTTCTATATAATACTTCTATTTAATAATAGCAGCAACAGTAATAATAGTAAAAATACTCTTTATTACTCATAGATTAGTTTTTACAAATTTCACGCATTTTAAAATTTTATATACAATTTGTTTACAATTACTTTTTACTTTCTCTATACGCACTATGTACATAGTGTATAGAGAAGGTATTGCACTCCACCAAAAAATTCGATACCGAGATTTCACCAGAAATATATGTTTTAGGATCCCCAATATCCAAAAAAGCCATTTTCAGAAAAAGGTCCGTGTGTGTGTCAGTGTGTCTGTGAACACGATAACTCAAAAACGAAAAGTCGGTAAAATACCAAACTTGGTATTTAAGTTTAGTATCTTCCAGGGATGCGACACGAAGATTTGAGAAAAATCCTCCCACCCCCAACTACCCTTTACGTGGAACTTTTTTCAAAAAATTTGGATTTTCTCAAAAATGGCTCTAACGATTTTGATTAAAATGTTGTATACCAAAGATATTTGCCTGACAAATAAAATTTATATCTTGAATTTTCTGGGAATAGCCTCTGAAGAGTAGTTTATTCGGGATGAATTTTACTGAATTTTGAATAACTGCTAAACCATAAGAGATGGACAAAAAATTACTACACAAAAAATGTAGAGCACATTAAAACACACAATTTAAGTTATATACATTTTTTCATGGAGTTCGTCATTTTTGAGACATTCCTTATTTTTGGTTTCTGCTATGAAAAACTTATACTTTTCTCATACAGGAACTTGTCAACTCCTATCCATATAAACAAAGGAACTTCATTGACATAGCAACCAGCTTTTGACTATCACTTTAACCTATGGTAGTCCCTTATTTCGCTTCTACTTACAAGGAAGCAAGTAATAAAACTATTTCTGCTAATTTTTTCTGATTAGCATAAAGTAAATAGAAGTATAAGCTTTTTAAGAATAATTTGTTGCAGGGATATAGAGAAAGTCATGTGAATGGTATACATCAGATTTTTTTAAAATTGGTTACAATTCATTCATGGATATATTATACATTTCTTAATTATGTATGGTTTAAGTTTCCTCTTGAAGGTTTTACCATATAAAAGGTTTATATTTGATGGTAATTTATTAAATGATATAGTTCCCAAAATGTATACATTTTTTTCTGTAGCTGCCTTCCTAGTTCCAATTCCATAATTCACCCTTATTTCTGATATTATAGCTATGTACACTGTTGTTTGCTACTAAATCTTTTTTCCTTACAAATAATATTGTCTTATATGTGTAAAATGAGTAGGACTTAAGTACATTATTATTTATAAAAACATTTCTCCATGATTCTGTGGGCAGCATATTTTTTATAAGCCTAATACATTTCTTTTGTAGAATGAATAGAACCATATACACCTTTGCTGCTGATCCCCATATTTCAATACTGTATAATAAATTTCTGTACATAGTACCATAGTCCCGGGCCTCTCAATGAAAACAGCATTTAAAATCTTTTTTTTTGCTTTGTTTCTCAACATAATCTCCAGAAAGACATTTGTCATGTTGGTGTTCCAACTTAATTAGACCATCTCTGTAATGCAATTAATCAAGGCCCTCAAAATAGCTGTTTGCTGCATCAATGACCTCCTCATTGCTGTGAAATCTTCATCCTCCAAAAAATGTTTTGATGTTTGGGAACAGGTGGCAGTCACTGGGTGCTAGATCTGGCAAATAGGGCGGATGTTCAAGCAATTCGAAATTTAATTTGCACATTTTTCCCATTACAATGATTGAAGGATGGGTTTGGAGCATTGTCATGATGAAACAAGATTTTTTAATTTTTTAATTTATTTTTTTTCTTCCCAAATGAGGTATTTTTCTTTTCACCTCATCACTCAAACGTTGCAGTAAGCTTGCTTAGTAGTCAACAGTGATACTTTTACCCTTTTCCAAGTTATCAATAAAAATAATTCCCTGTACATCCCAGAAAACACTCGCCATAACCTTGTTAGCTGACAAAATTGACTGCCTTTTTTAGAGTTGGTTCACCTGGCGCGATCCATAGTTTTGACTGTGATTTACCTTCTGGAGTGTATTGATGTATCCAAGTTTCATCCATAGTAATAAGCCACCTCAAAAATTCACTGGGATTTTTACAGTAGAGCTCCACATTCTTAACAGAAACAGTTTTTCTTTACAGCTTTTGATCAGGTGTCAACAAACGCGGCACCCATCTTGCACAGACCTTGTGAAAGCCCAAAACATTACTTTTGATATGTTTACAGCCTCTGCTATCTCAAACAACTTTAATCTGCAGTCTTCCAGTACTAAACAATGAGTTCTTTTACGTCCCATTTTAAACTGTGCAACCCACCTTTTAATCATTGAATATGAAGGGGCAGATTCTTTCAATGTACTGTCCATTTCCTCCTTGATTTCTTTAGGTGTTAAGCCTTTCAAATGGAAGTATTTGATCACTGCTCATTTTTCCAAATCTTCCATTTTCATGAAAACTCTAAAGTTGTCCTTTTAAAATTGTGTCATTGGAAAACTAAACAAGCTATTGACCTGTAACTATGGATACAAGCTAGTCTAGAGTTAAAGTATACGATGCTACCATCTAATTGGCCTAGGGGCACCATACCAGTGTGAGGCACAGGACTTATCAGCCGACCCTCGTAAATCAACCATAGAATATGCTTGTTAATAACTAATTTAATATGCTTTATGAGATATATTAGCTTACTGATTTTGTTACATAGATGATTAATATGTTTCCCCCAAGTTATGTCGAAGAGCTTATGTTGATTTACATTTACTAATTCCTCATCATTAATAATTAGACTGATTTCATCTGCTATTTCGCTAGTGCGTAATTCCAAAATCATATAGTTTATGTTTTCATGTTACACAGAAGAGTATTTGATTCAAAGTATTTTAGATATAGGCCGATAGGAGGCGGTGAGCACGGCTTTTAATAGTGTTATTTCTGTGTTATTAAAAAGTGCAATATTTCACAACCAGCTAAACCTGTAAGTAATTTCGCTTATAGAAGTTTTCCCCAAACCTTTAACAAGCAGTGTAAATGTTAGGAATTCTATGCGTTGTACATAACGCATTATTTATTATATATTTAATTTCATTTGGTTAGCTCTCTTCAGAATTGCCTTTTGTTAAAGAAGCAGATCGTCAGTTGTCTGCGAAGCAGATCGTCAGTTGTCTGCAAAGCAGACTGTCTTTTGTCTGGTTGCCAACACCATGCAATCTAATCAACAAGAACAGACATTCTCAGATTCACATTCTATTAATCCTGTGGAAATTTCTACTACATCTCATTCAATCTTACAAACACCCAAGTTAGTTCATAAACGCCCGCTTGAAGATCTCAATCAAGGTAATGCCTCCATGTCAAGTGACGGGTTTTTCACTCCTAACAAAAAGCATATAACTTCAGCCTCAGCTGTAAACTCTAAATATATTGTGGACTTAACCTCCATACACAATAAATTTTCCCCTTTGGAAACAATGGAGGAAGCTAACGACACAGTCGCTGAAGTAAATTTTACTACAGCCTCTAAAACCAGGATCCCACTCATTTTTCTCCATGAAGTGAACAACTACCAGCAGATTATCCGCGACATAAGTACTATTGTAAAAGATGACTACTCAAGACAACAGCAAAATAAAGTCCTTAAAATAAATACAACTTCAGTCAATGACTTCCGAGCCCTTACAAAATTCCTGGAAGAATCAAAGCTCCCTTTTCACACCTTCCGTGATCCAAATTTCAAAAGACTTGAAGTTATCTTGAGAAATGTTCCCTACTCTCTTACAAACGACGACATAACCACAGAATTAACCACTCTGAAGTTACCAGTGATAAAAGTTACAAGACTCTTTTACAAAGATCGTCAACCTATGCCGCTATGCGCTGTTGAATTAGAAAACAATGAACAAGGAAAGAAGATCTTTGAAGTCAAACACATTCACCATGCTTTAATAAAAGTTGAATACCGTAAGAAACCCACAAGCATCCCACAATGCACACGATGCCAGCGCTATGGGCATACTAAAAACTTCTGTCGACTTGCACCTCGATGTGTAAAGTGTCCCTCTAACCATCATTTCTCTGAATGCCCAAAACACAAAGATACTCAGCCCTCCTGCGTGAACTGCAGAGAAGCTCATCCGGCAAATTTTAGAGGTTGTCGTATTTACTTGGAATTAAAAAATAAATCCAATGCAACTGTAACCGAACCCGTAAAAACACCTACACCACCAAAGCTAAACCTGGAGAATTTTCCAAAGCTGACACCAACTTCTTCTTGTTCTGCTCCTGAAACTCCTCAGTGGCCACGCTCAGTTCCTCCAGAAGATAAAAGTTACCGACATTCCACTCAGCAAGCATTTGCACAAAATTCTTCTTCTGCTTCTTCCTCCGATGACACTGGAAACCTTATTCAGCTAGCTATTAATTTTCTAGCACCATATCTACCAAAAATCAAATCCTTTTTATTACAGCTTTTTGCAAGTTTGTTTGCTAATGGCCACTAAAAATCAAGTATATACATTCTCTCAACTAACTATACTAAACTGGAACGCTAACGGAATCAAAGCCAAGCGGGAAGTCTTTCTGGAATTCATCTCAAGACACAACGTCGCAGTAGCTTGCGTCACTGAGACTCATCTAGCACCACAGGAAAAGTTTTCAGTACCTGGTTATGCAGCGTATAGGTCCGATCGCGAAGCTCTCGTCGCCTCGGGTGGAGTGGCCATCTTCATTCAAAAGGAAATACACCACTACTCGGTCCTACTACCCCAACTAACTAGCCTCGAAGCTTGTGCAGTTCAAATATCCATGCAAAACTCCACTAAAACGACAATAATCTCAGCATACAAGCCACCAGGACCCTGCCTCAATGACCAGGATATTACTACTATATTCTCTGACACAGTGCCAACCCTTCTCGTGGGAGATCTAAATAGCAAGCATGAAACGTGGGGATGCTGTGTGACAACTCCAAACGGAAGACGACTATTAACAGCAGCTGAACGCAATGCAGTTAACATCTTAGCCCCACCTGGTCCTACTTTCTTTAGGCAAAATGTAGCACCTGACATACTAGACATAGTACTTTACAAAAATGTATTAGGCTTTCCCACCATGGCTGTTCTACCTGAAATGGACTCCGACCACTCCCCAGTCTTGATATCATTTGACAACAATCTGATTTTACGTCCCACTAGGAGACTAAGCAGAGGTTTCATACATTGGGAAACCTTCCAACATGTAATTGATAACGAGCTAAAACCTGCGTGCAACCTGAAAAGTCCCAGTGATGCAGAAGCAGCAATTCTTGAGTTCACAAAAGTCATAACTTCAGCCATAGACAAATCCACAGCTCCAGCTAGACCTCAGCAACAAAGAAAACCCTATCACGAAACTTTGCCCTCTAACATCAGATCCCTCTTGAAAGAAAAACACAAAATGCGCCGGCTTTGGCAGAAGTACAGAGAAACCTGGCAACTTCATCGCTTGAACCAACTCACAAGAAAGGTAAAAAAACAAATGGATGAGTACCGGTACTCGACTTACCAACGGCACCTCTCCAGCATTTCACCAGAAGATTCATCCTTGTGGAAAGAAACCAAAAGAATATTAAAAGAACCGACGCTTATTCCACCCTTAATACAAGACGGAAAACACTACATAACCGACTTTGAGAAGTCGGAACTATTCGCAAATACTCTACAATGTATCTTCAGCCCAAACCCAGTGATAAACGAAGAATTCAACCACGAAATTGAACGTTTTCCTGGTTCTTATACCACTGCTCCACTTCCCATTGACTTCACTTCGCCAAAAGAAATCTTGTTCATAATCCAGCAACTATCAGCAAGAAAATCGCCTGGTCATGACCTAATTCCAAATTTTGTATTAAAACATCTGACTCGCAAAGCACTTGCTATTCTGGCCTCACTCTTCAATAGTTTGATATGTATGGGTTACTTCCCCAGAATCTGGAAACACGCTATAATTATTGTTATTCATAAACCTGGGAAAAGCTCCTCAGACCCAAACAATTATCGTCCTATAAGTCTGCTACCAACTCTGTCCAAAGTGTATGAAAAGATCATACTGAAGCGTTTAACAAAATTTCTCAATGAAGCATCAGTATTACCTCCCTTTCAATTCGGTTTTCGTCGTAAACATTCAACCACCCATCAAATTCTCCGGATTACAGAGCAAGTGGCACAAGGCTTCGAGAAGAAAGAGCACACAACTGCAGCTTTCCTTGACTTCACTCAGGCATTCGACAGGGTTTGGCATCAGGGTCTTCTATACAAACTGTTCAACAACGGCATTCCAGACTACCTCTATAAAATAATTTCCTCCTTTCTGTCACAACGAACATTCTCAGTCCGCATAGGTAGTTGTCACTCTTCTACAAAACCTATAACAGCCGGAGTTCCTCAAGGATCTATCCTGGGACCAGCTCTGTTCAACCTGTACACCTCTGATATGCCTGCAACGCCTACAGCTCAAATTGCTATGTACGCGGACGATACTGCAATCTTCTCAACACATCGCAATATCCACACCGCCAGAAATCACCTTCAAGAGGCCTTAAACTTAATTATGCCCTGGCTAGACAACTGGCGTATTTCGCTCAACCAGCAAAAATGTGAAGCAATGGTCTTTACACTATGCAGACAAAACTATCCACCACCAGTAACGCTCCCAGCGAAACAGATACCCTGGAAAACTAATACAGAAACAGTGAAATATCTCGGTGTACTGCTGGATCGACGACTCACATGGAAACCACATATAAGCAACAAACTTAAACTAGCCCGAGCAAGACTGGCAAAACTCTACCCCCTCCTCAACAAAAGATCTTCACTCAAACTAAAAAACTGCACACTACTTTACACGACTCTATTAAGACCACTGCTACTATACGCTTGTCTAGTTTGGTGAGGAACTAGTCCTTCTGACTAGTTCCTCAAACGTATCCAGACATTTCAAAACAAAATATTGCGAATCTCAACGAATGCACCAGAAATAGTCAACCACATAGAGAAACTGGAATCGGCTTCATTCAACAGTCAATTTCTTCACAAGCCGAACAGTTTTACAGCAAGCTAAAAGACGTCTCAGGAGCCATTCACTATTCTCTTGGCAGAAAATCTAGCTATCCAACTCGCATCAAGAGTCGCCTACCACTGGACCAGCTCTCACAGCAAGACTTTCTGTAAAATAAAAACAAAAAAAATGTACCTACTTATGAGGGGCCCAATGGGGCTTACCTCATTTCAATGTTATTCAGTATCATGCATGTAAATAATGTCTAAAATCAATGATTTGTAGAGCGCACATGCGCTGATCGATCAATAAATCATTAAAAAAAAAAGTATTTTAGTATTTAACATGGTTTTCTTTAGTGAGATATAATTAGCACCCCAACAGCTTCTAGTTGTAGCATAAGCAAATAACATTAAAATTAATGGAGAAAAGTGTGTATTCCTAACATTGAGACTTAGAATATTTCTGTAACACACACTTACATATTGGTTTTGTGGGCTTCATTGTCGATGGCTTGCAACTGAATCTCTACAGGATGTTCCGTGTTGGTCCCTGGTGACTAAGAGATGTGTTTGTGGCTGCAATTCAAAGTTGAATGTGTGGATTTATTCCCAGATGTCAAGCTCTGCTGCATATCTGGCAGGTTTTATAAATGGAAATGGAAATGTCGTGTTATTTATGGATGCTTTTTAGCTACAGTGGATCTCAGCATCCATTCTAAATTGGGTGTGAAAGACCACTTAATTTTGCTCAAAGGCCTCTCTATCAGGCTTGAGGCTCTTTTACGTGCCATAAATCTACAACACAGGAACAACAGCTTTGCTTCCCTTCCAAAGGAAGCCATGCTAAAGTTTTTTACACCCAAAAATATCCATCGTCCTCCACCAGGTTTGAACCCGCGACCTTGGGTATATGAAGCTAGCATGGTAACCATTACACCACGGAGGACAATACAGTTTTATAAGATATGATATGGAGCAGAAAATCTACATCTACAATGCCACACATTCAACTTTGAATTGCAGCCACAAACACATCTCTCAGTCACCAGGGACCAACATGCAACATCCTGTAGAGATTCAGTTGCAAGCCATCGACAATGAAGCCCACAAAACCAGTCTGATAAAACAATATGTACGTGTGTGATACTTAAAGTGTTATAAATCCAACTCAGAAATATTCTATTCATATGTACCACTGTTCCAAAACACCCTTTCATAAAACTTATTGATAATTAATTTGTTTTTGAAAAAAATGACATCTTCATTCTAAAATGGGTCCTTATTGAATGGCAACATTTTCTTAATTATTATAATTCAAGCATCATGCAAATTCCTTCAGTATGTAATTGACAGATTCTTATGTTGTATTTTTCAGGATGAAGGTGTACTTGGGAAGGAGAAGGTTTCCACTTCACCAAACACAGATGATTCCTTGAGAAAGTACATAGCTTTATTATTTTTAAAATTAGTCTCTGACACAGAAGAATTTTATATGGATAGAAACATTGAGGACATTGGAATGTTTAGTGATATTGTTTATCAATATAAACATCAGAATTCAGACAGCTACACTACTCACTTCATTAAATTTGTTTCTACTGATCAATATGAATTTAATCTCTTTGAGGCATACCTTTCTTATGTTGCTGTAAAGCAGAAGCCAAAATATAATGAAATGTTAAGTGGAAAAGAGTTTCACAAGTTTGCACTTGTCATTACTAATAAATGTGTATTAGAAAGGTTTCATGTTCATGCTTGCCTTGATGTGGGCGCTGACAAATCATTTAGCTTGATGACTTTTAATACCAAGTTTGTCAGTATTTTGAAGAAGGACACATATGTACTAAAAGCATACAGGACGTCACTGTGTTTTGTATTACAATCACTTGAGGTCAATAACATCGAAGTGGCTACAGCGATGCTTAATGACATCAAGAAGAAGCTTAACACACAATATTTAAAGGAAATTTTATCACCTGAATACTATGAGGATGATGAACAGTTTATCATCATTCTGAGAAATATTGTACAAGCAATGAGAGATGAAATTGACTGGAAGAGCTTCTGTTTGAATTTCACAATTTATGCTCTTGAAGAAATGTGCACAACCACATTCATTACTACGTTGCTGAGAAAGCAACTATGGCACATGTATGGGTTTCCACTCATGACCACAGACACCATAATTTCAGAACTGATGTTTACATTCTTCTGTAACGGTGATCATCACTGTGATCGCATTTCACACATGAATTTGCAGTTCTGGTATCAGACAATAAGAGAATACAGTCATAATGCGTTCTCTGCAGTTCGAAATAGACACATTACAGTTTTACGAAATGTGAGATATAAAAAATGTGTTATTGATACTCTGGAATCAGTAATACATGAGCAGCAAGTGGTACACATTGTTCCTCCAGCTGGTAAAAGTAACAAATTAACTTTGTGGAAGATTGCTCAGTTATTAATGGAAAGAAGCCATTTCTTTATGGACAATGAAGTGCTGAAACTTCACTGGCGAGAAGTCTCCCACCTTTGGTTAGCTTCAGACATCGCTGTTCTTATTGCGACAGCTGACTCCTGGGATGAACAAACAATAATTAACTTCTTAAACGAGAGACATACAAAGAAGCTAATAGTTGTCAGCAAGGACTGTCAGCAAACCAAGATGTTGGCTTATTATCTACGCCATAAATACACAAGATTTGAAGATAACTTGAATGTTGATCAACTCATTGATTGTCTTTTTTTCAATAGTAGATCTTTCAAACTTAATGGTGCTCCAATGTATAAGGCTTTTAAAAAACAGAAAGAAGTAAGAGCTATGGCACTCCAAGAGACTTTCGAGGAATTATTAAATTATGGAAACCTAAAAGCCTTTTGTGATGAAGTTGGTGATACCTCGTATACTGTCTTTCGATATCATTTCATCCATAAAGAAGTAATCTTCGAAAAGGGACATATTTTTTGTATAAAGGGTAATGTGAAACAATTGAGGTGTTTAAAGCCCTTTCAAAAGAAAAATTTTGAAGAAGGTGCTTCTATAACACTGCCTTGCAAGGAGGTAAAGGACAGGAAACATTTCGTGGCACTGAGTAACAAATATAGTAATGTTCACTGGCTTCAGCTAAATAAACATCATTTGGTTTGGTTGGCCTCTAAGGGAAACATGGAAGTGATAAGGAAGCACATTATAGATACTGCACCAACATTTTATTCCATTCTCAAGGAATATTGCTTTGAAGACGAACCTCCTGGACGTATTATACTGCTTATTGACGACTGTGACTCAGGACTTTTGGACTCCATTATTAAATGCAAAACAAAGTTAATCCCAAAATATTTCACTTTGTCAGTGAAACTGCTGGATTTTGTCCCTTTTCTGAAAAAACCAGATGTAACATTTGAAGATCTAATTGAGAAAAGCCCTTGTACAAATCTGCATAAAAAAATTTTTAAGTATGCGTTGGAACAAACAGATAGAGCAGAAATGTTTTTGAATGGCTGTGGTTCAGCTTTTCCTGTGTATCATGAGAAAATGGTGGAATTCATTAACAACCTGCTCCAAAACACAAGGGTAGGAAAAGTATGGATAACTGCTGATAGAAAACGTAAACAAATGTTGGAGTCATCATTTTCCACTTTGGCATTCACAAAGACTGAAGGAGAACTAGAGAAATGTAGAATTCTGAAGGCACCAGACATCGCCATAGAGGTGAACCAAGAAGACAGAGGAAATAAACAATTATTTGATGTGAAGTACTCAGGAAGACTTTGCACAGCCTCTCGGCTTCATGTTGCCTGTCAGTGTGGTGATTTGAATCAAGTGAAACATCTTATTCTCCAGGAAAATGTAGATATTGATGCCACAGATAGCATTTTTCTGCAGACTCCACTCATGTGGGCTGCCAAATTAGGTAAAGAAGAAATTATAGACTTCCTAGTACAAAAAGGTGCTAAAACTGCTTTGTATGATAAGCAAGGTGTGAGTGTAATCCATCTGGCTGCTACATCCGGAAACACTGGAACAGTGAGAAGCCTAATGTGTGTTGCAAATATGGACATCAACACCGTGGACGATTTGAAGAGAACTCCACTCATGTGGGCTGTCATAAATTCTGACTTGAATATGGTGAGGTACCTAATTAAAAATGGTGCAAGTCCTCTCTGTAGAGATGTGTTTAATTACAACTTGTTGATGTTGGCAGCAGAGAGAGGTTTCTTGCCAATGATTGAATTCTTACTCCTCCAAAAAGAAACAAAAGCTTTCATTAACAGCCACAATTCCAAAAGGAAGACCCCACTCATATTAGCTGTACAAAACAACTTTATCACTGCAGCAATAATGTTACTGAAACATGGAGCAAAGGTGGCGCTACAGGACGACTGCGGACAGACATCCTTTCATGTTGCTCTGCGACAGGGCAATACTAGGATGTTCAAGATGCTGTTTGAATGGTCTTCAGATCACTGCATAGCAATAACAGATAGGCAGGGTAAGACCATTCTCCATTTAGCTGCAAAATATGGCAACATTGAGGCATTCAGATGCTTGGATAAATACCAGTGTAATGCATCAATATGCAATGTGCCTTGTAAGGTCTGGAAAAATGTGGCCCTCCATTATGCAGCAAAGCAGGGCCACCTGGAAATTACAAAATGGCTAATCAAACATGGAAGCGAAGTGGATGCTTTTGATCGTAAAAAGTTCACTCCACTGCACTGGGCCAGTGAGAACGGGCACAGTAACGTGGTGCAGTGTTTGCTGGATTATGGTGCCAATGCAAACCAGTGGAACTACAGATTTCAGACCCCTTTATTTATAGCAGCAATGAATGGGCATGCAGATATTGTACTTAAACTCTGGTTTTATGGTGCAGACATTGAGACAAGTGATTATAAAAATCAGACCCCACTTATGAGAGCAAAACAAAACAAGTGTAAATCTGTTCTTTCTCTCTTGAAATAGTTTTGAATGTCCACTATTTATGTTGCATATTTACTATCTTTATAATACCGAGTGAGTCAAAAACCTCCGAACTGGCTGCACAGTGTTTTTCCACTGGGCACATGTGGACACGATTCCAAAACAAAGTCACGCTTCTGATGCAGTTTTTCCCTGCTCTGAAAGAACAGTATTGAGTTGACAGTGATATCGTGTACTTCAGCTATTACAAGTGCTTTATTATTTTGTCCTGTACTTAGTCACACAGTGTATTATGACTCAGTATATGTTTTCTACTGTAACACAGTGTGTATTTATTTGTAACTCATATGTGTTAACTCAGTCAGCTCGCCAAGTGAAAGATTTCCAGGTATAAAAAGTTCCCAGGGCCAATTTTTTTTTTTCCAGTCAACAGTTGACGCCCATACATATGTGAATATAAATTTGCCCCCTTTTTTTTAGGGAATTAACAGAAAGGGAGTGTGATTTTGCCTTTTTTTTTTATTATTTATTTTTTTTTTTTAAACAAGATTCTGTAACAGCTCATTCGGCCAATCTTTTGATGTAAACAATTGAAAGTGCATTTCAGCACAGAATTATTAGTAGAGATTTGTGGCCTCCTCAGTCCCCTGACCTAACCCCCTGCGATTTCTATCTCTGGGGTAACTTAAAGCATAAAGTGTACAAGACAAACCCACACACCCTAGAAGAATTAAAGCAAAATGTCTGCCATGACATTCAAGATGAATTATGGCAAGTGATGGCTAGTTTCCTAAAGAGATGCCAAAAATGTATGGACGACATTGGCCAGTTTCAGCATCTCCTTTCATAAAGTTGGTAAGTAAAGCCTTTAAAAGTAGTTTTAAAAATGTTGTATAGTTTCATCCGCGCCTTTCTATGATAGCAGCAGATGGCAACGAGTGTCAAGGATGCAGATAGGCAAAACACTGTGCAGCTGTTTGCACTTTTTTGACTCACTCGTTATAATGTGTCACATGATAGATGAGGTAAACACATCATCAGTTTTATGATAAAGAACTTCTGAGAAGATTCTCCTTCATCTCTAGGTGGATTGTTTCACTTGCATTGCGAAATAAAAGTTTGTTTACAACATTTCAGGTATAACAACTTTTATCTCAATATAAAAATGACAGAAAAATAGATTTTGAAAGAATATGTACAAACATGATAAAAACTACATACAGTGAAGTAAATGCATCATATAGTCAGGTTGTAAGAATAGTTTGTGGTGGAAGAATGGGTAGAAAAATCATGTGAATGTGACACATATGTTTTTTTAATTTTTATGCTTATTTTTCAGTCAAAGCAGGGTACAAAGGAATCAGTTGTGCATTAAGCTAAATGGAAGGTTATTTGAACATCTCTAAATAACTTCTGGATACATTCAAGTATTGTTACAATACATACATTGTTTCAAATCAATACCATAATTATAATCAAACATCATATATCAGACATCACAAAGCTGCAACATACAAGAGGCTGTAATATTTTCAATTTTCATAGTTCCTCTTCTGTCTCTTACAGTTTAGCTGTTCAAGATTGCCACAAAGTTCTTTGTGACAAAAAAGCAATTCAGAACTAAAACAGCTAGTTTTAAATGCATTTATTCTGTGTCCAGCCTTACTTCACCGGTAATGTAAACAAAAGCAACAGGTTACAATGTCTATGATTGGTTACTGAAAGGTTAAGTGCTCTTCTCCATCACAAAATAGTTCCTCTTATATTGCCAAGTGAGTACAAAAATATTGTATTACACTATGCTATGTTATCTAAATAATATTGTATGAATGATTAAGGAACACAATTTACTGATCATTTAATCATATTTTCGTTATATAACAATACATATCCGTAGTGTAGTTCAACGGCTGATCAGCAAGTAATGGTGGCATATGTAATACCAGTGTAGTGAAACATAAGTAAAGAAAGAATTATTCCTAGTCTATATATAATCTGATGTGTTCCATTCACATGACTTTCTCTACATCTCTGCAAAAAAATAATATTAAGAAGCTTATGCTTCTATTTACTTCATGCTAATCAAGAAATAATTAGCAGAAATAATCTTATTACTTGCTTCCTTGTAAGTAGAAGGGAAATAAGGGAGTACCATAGGTTAAAGTTATAGTCAAAAGTTGGTTGCTATGTGACTTGTTGTATAGACAGGAGTTGACAAATTCCTGTATGAGAAAAATATAAATTTTTCAAAGCTGAAACCAATAACAAGGAATATCTCAAAAACGATCAACTCCATGAAAAAAAATGCATATAACATAAATTGTGTGTTCTAACGTGCTCTACATTTTTTGTGTGTTAAATTTTTGTCCATCTCTTACGGTTTAGCAGTTATGCAAAATTCCATAAAATTTATCCAGAATAAAGTAGTCTTCAGAGGCTGTTTCCAGAAAATTCAAGATATATATTTTATTTGTCAGGTAAAGATCTTTAATATACAATATTTTAATCAAAATTGTTAGAGCCATTTTTGAGAAAATCAAAATTTTTGAAAAAAGTTCCATGTAAAGGGTAGATGGGGGGTGGGTGGATTTTCTTGAAGTGTTGCATCCTTGGAAGATACACAATGTACATAGTATATGTAGAGAAAGTAAAAAAGAGTAAAGGGATGTATCACATAGACTTATCAGTGGTCAGACAATATGCTTAAAATGAATACTTCCTGTTTTCTTATTCTCCCCAATAACACTGATTGCCAGATTTATTACTGGAAAAATCTCTGAAATGTTGTAAATGAACTTTTATGATTTAATTTAAATAAGTGTAGTATATGTAATAATTGCAAATCTCCATCTACAGTGTAACTCTGCTAAACTGAACTAAGAGGACAGATAGTTGATGGAATCCATTTTAAGGGCACCCACAAATCCCCATCTTACAATGCTAACTTTATATTCAGGTGTCCTTTTCTCCTAGACTATTTACACTATGAGCCTCAAGTTTTTATACACATATGTGTAACATTTTAACACAAGGGTTTTAAGTTTTTTATATGAGATATTAATTTTTGCAAAGAGGACTTTTTTCAATTAAAATGTTTAAACATTATGTGATATAAAATCATAATTGGACAACTGCTTTTCAAAATCTGTGTTAAAATGTGCATTTGTATGATATAACTAGACCCACGAAATTTCATCTTTATAGCTTTAATAGTTGTTGAGAAAAAGATACATTGGTGAATGAAAACTAAACTTTTGCTCAGAGGCCTCTTTATCAGGCTTGAGGAACCATATTCTGTTATGCCCACAACTTGAACAATTATATTTTTATAAAGAACTTTAAAGCCCTTAGAATTGAGATATTGAGGTAATTTTTGTGCCATTTTGAAGAGAAAATGACAGTATTATTATCTAACAATAAAGTAAAAAACAACAACTTTTATGATTTTTGTGATTCCGGGGTCCATTAAGAGTGAAAAGAGAAAATGATTATGTTCCAAATAGATCATTTAATACCTAATTATTCACTAATTTGAAGGAATAGAAGCTAGTAACTGTGATACATAGTCATATAAAAAGTGAGTTGGTAAATGGTAATACTACATCAATGAAAAAACACTTATTGGATGAGTTTCGGAAACAGGATATTGTTCCCAGTATCAACAGTTCTCCAACTAATTTGTTTCCTGTCCAGGGGAGGCTGCAGGTTGCTGGTGATCTCTGGTGATGGGGTAATGAATCTCCCAAAGGTGGTTGGTGGTTGTAATTTGAAATTCATTATGTGGTCTTTGTGAATTTTCTCCCAGGTTTCTAATTTGTAGCTGTTTTTTATTGGCTTCAAAAGTTTTATGCTGGGTGTGATGTCATGATTTGAGGCCCAGAAATGATGTGCTACTGTTGATTTGTCTAACTGTTTTTGGTATAAACATCTCATGTTCTCTTTTAGTCTTGTTTCCAGATTCCTCTTGGTTCTGCCTGTGTACTAGATTACAGTCGTTGCAATCTATTTGATATATTCCAGCTAACTTTTCTCTAGGGATAGGTCCTTTTGTTTTGTTGCACAGCAGTTTTTGTACACTATGTTGATTCTGAGGAGCTAAGAAGATATTAATATAACAACTAATAATTGTAACAATTCTCCAGTTATCTTTTTGAAATCCAAAGACTAGTTTCACAATAAAATGGTCTATTGCATCGTCAGCTCAATTTCTTTTTGATCTTGTTTATTTACATTGTTATGTTTACTGCTACTAGTGGATTGTGTACTAATGTATTGCTAACCACTGGAATCAAAATAAATTTGCTGAGGAGTCAATTGGTGGTATATCAAAATTCATTGCATGATTTTTATTCTTTAATCTGCAAGAATATGTCTTCTTTTTTCTTGTAATTTTAAAAATAGCTTAATTTCATGTTTAGTATTAATAAATGCCTTAGTACACAATCCACATAGTAGCAGTAACCAATTTCAAAAGAAATTGAGCTGACGATGCAATTGACAGATTCACTGATGAACACTCGAGCTGCAAGGAATGTGAAAAGGTATATATAGGATAAACAAAACATTGGACAACATTTTAAAGAACACATGACATATTTAAAACATAAACAGACAGATAATTCAGCTGTTGCACATCATTTTTGGACTCAAAACTACAATTTTCACAGTGAGCCCAAGTTATTAAAATTAGTGCACAATCCAATTGGATTAACTTTTGGGAAAATCTATTAATTTTAAAAAACAAGGTCATAAATGTTGACATACTACAAACAAATGGACTCATCTCAAAATTCATCTATCTGGAAGAGAGACCTCCACAGGCCGCTACCACGAGTTCATGAGTGAATCTGCGTTGAAAATGGTGGCAACAGTCACTGAAACATGTCCGAAGTAAGTTACTTTATTTCAAGAGTGAAGTTTGAGTGTAATCTATCTTTTTACTCCTATTTGATGTATTATAGTGTTTATAAGTATAGTATACTCTCAATTATCCGGGATAATGTGGGGGAGAAGAAGCACGAATAATTGAGAAATCCATAATTTAATGCTTTTAAGATACAACATGCATATGTAAACAGGAAATTATGTTTAAAAGCATTTTCAACATGTATTCTTTGTTCAAAATTGTATTCTACTTCTGTGCATAGGTATTGTTTTTCTTTATGAAACAGCAATAAAGGACCAGTGGCATGACAATAAGTGCCATTTCCATTGTTTAAACGATCACTGCGGTACAACAGAGTACCATTGCCTTTGTTATTGGCCTTCCTGATCACTGTAAATTAAAAACAAATTCAGTTTTACTGATGTTAATCAGTAAGTGTCAACGAAGCAAGTTAAAAGAAATTTGTAAAAGAGATGGCACAGAAATGAAAAAAATGTTTGTTGGCATTATAACAAAATAATTTGGGGGAGGGGATGCACGAATAATCTGCACACAAATATTCTGGTGTGTACTGTATTTTCATTCTGTTTTGAGTTTTTTTCTTGCAATGCTTCAAGCACCTATAACATGCAAGCATCTGTTGGGTTTGATTTATTGGTTATTCCATAAAACCCAAAGCAACTTAAAATCAAAAAGTTTTATGTTATTGAATATTTTCTGTTAAGACCTGAATATGAATTTGTAATCATTCTTATTTCTAAAGCTTTGAATCCCTCATCTGCTGTCCCCTGTTGCTAAAAGCTTCATGTTTCAGTTCAATGTTTATTACAACTCACACTACTTTTGCTGATATCTTAAACACAAATAAACCACACCAACAGTAAAATAACATTGAATGATGTAATGGTACAATATTTCTTGAAAAGTCAGGTAGAGGGTGAGGATTAATTGCATATAATAGCACACGCTTGCATTGAAACTTGGAGTTGAAGCAAAATAACAATATTAATAAGATTGTTACATCAATTTGCCAGGGCAAATTTGAGTCTCTTATATTTTATCATTCAGTCTTTTGTACTACTTTTTTTATCCTCTGCCATTTTTGTAGGCTGCATTTCAGTTATGTACAGTTTGGTTAAGCAGAATTTAACTGTATTTTTTTCAAATAAATCACAAGCAAAATGATAGCTCATCTTGTATGACATTAAGGTTATTTGCATTTCAAAATGAGACACTGTTCTACAAAACAAATCTGTTTGTTTAGATATTTATTTTAGGTGTTAATTTTTATTTGAGATTTACTGCACAAGAAATGTCATTAATACATTATGAACTTTAAAGTACAGAAGATTGTTTCTAAAGGTCTGCTTGCTGTATAGTGACAACAGATACCAACTTGTAAGTGCTATAGTGCATTAAAACTTTGCATATATGTTCATTGATATGCTTTTTTTAATGGGAAAACCAAAAAAGTGCCCAAAATTTCAGCCATTGACCCCTTAAGCAAATAAGCATACAAAATAAGTGTATCAACTGTAACTTTTGAAAGGAATATTTCATAAGATTTAAATAAGAGACTTTTTTTGTAAGATATAAGACTGACTAAAGGATTCTTCAATTGTAATGCCAGACTTAAAGACTGAATAAAGGATCCTGTATTAGAATGAATTATACTTTATTCATTCAGTACAATCAAATACTGTCCTTCTCCTACATCCTGTTTGTAACAGAAAGTGGCTTGAATGTCTTACGGTGAAATCAACAATGCTCTATTACAATTTTTGCACAGATATCTCTATGAAGGTTACTCCAAACATTTTGAGAATGGATACTATAAAATACTAAAAGTTTAGATCTCATTATTGAATCTTTTCAAAATTTTCTTCATTGCATTCTATTCTCATTCTTTCAAATGCTGAATGCTATCCTTCTTTGCAGAGATTGCAAATATATTCTTTGTAAGCAGCTACTGCGGCTTCAGGTGACTCAAACATTGATTTTGAATTATATCTTTCATTTTGGGAATAGAAAAAAGTTGCATGGGGCCAGATCTGGACTGCGGGGAGGATGGAACAAATACGAGGATGGATAAAAAAGTAACGCACAATATTTTTTTTACAAAAAAGTTTAAAAGTTACAAAAATCATAAATGCACTTATACCTTTTACCTATTCTCGACATAGTCACCAACTTTCTCGACACATTTGTCACATCGTGATACCAGTTTCAATGTGCCCTGTATATAGAGGTCCGTTTCCCTGGAGTATAGCCATCTGTGGACTGCTGATTTCACTTCCGCATCTGGTCTCGAATTTCTTCATGGGATCAAACAGATGAAAGTCTGATGGTTCAAGGTCCAGGCTGTATGGTGGATGCTGGAGCACCTCCCAACCAAATTTGGTGCTTTTCTGACAAACAGCAGCAGCAACATGGGGGCGAGCATTGTCATGAAGAAGTTTGACATCGTCAGCATTAATGTTGTGGTGTTTGTCATGAAGGGCATGACCAATTTCACCACAGATTTAATTAAGGCTGCAGCATTCGCAGTGGTCCCGCGTTCAGCAAAGTCCACCAATAAAACACCATACAAATCCCAGAACACTGTCACAAGCACTTTCCTAGCAGATTGAGTCTTACAGGAGAACCAGCATGTTTACACGCCATACTTGTCTGCTTTGTTTCGGGCGTGTAGTGGTATGTCCACGACTCATCACCAATGACGACTCCTTTCAGAAAGGCATGCCCTTCTGCGGTGTACCGTGTTAAGTGATCCAAGCTTGTCATCATTCGCTGGCCCTTGTGGTTGTCTGTCAGGTTCTTAGGCACCCAGCAAGCACTAACTTTACGAATTTTCAACGTGTCATGAACAATATTGTACACTGCACTATAGGAAATGTTGAACTATTGCGATAAGGTTCGCAGTTGCACACGTCGGTCGTTCAAAATTGCCTCCTCAATACCTCTGACATTCTGCGGGATTGCATCTGTTACCGGTCTCTCGGAGCGTGGCGAATCAATAAGCCCTCTTGGAAGAATGCACACCAACTGGACACATTGCTAGGTCCCCATACACGCCCCGCCATTAAATTCCACTGATGCTCCATCATCATTCCATGAATCATCAGTCATCGCCTGCGGTGCCGTTTATAGTAAAAGCTGGTGTTAAACGCTCTAAAAACGGCCGTGGCCGGTTGGAACTTGGGGTACATAACCAAGATTATCAGGCTTCCTAGATATCCAAGGTGCTATGTCTGGAATAAGCAGCTTTGTCCACTGAGACGTACTAAGGTTTTTCTGATCCTACTCCACCTGGAGTTATCTCTAACCATTTTTTAAGTCCTAGAACTATTGATCATGTCATGCGTTCTTTCTTGGACTAACAGATGGATTGGTATAGACCCAGCTAAAACTTGCATGGACTTCGTGGAGGTGGTTCCATAGGCACTACAGATGCGTAGTGCATCATTTTGCTGCACTCGCTCCATCCATCTTATGCAGGTCTTCCAAGCGGGTGTACCATATAAAATAATAGCATTATTAATTACGCTACCTAATATTTTTCTTGTTTCAGGTTTGCGTCCACCGATATTAGGCATTAAAAGGCTCAAGGCTGCAATAACTTTCTCCGCCATACCAACTAGATGTTGTATGTGAACACCCATATTCATATTGTGGCCAAATCGAAGACCAAGATATCTTACTTGTCTTTGGGACCTCGGAGTCACGCCACTATTAATATCAGTCACTTCCCTTAGGGAACGTCTTCCCTCCAGAATAACAATTTCAGCTTCCGTGGAGTCAGCTGAATTCTCTTTCCATCATCCAGATTTCAGTTTGGTGCGTCGACTATTCGACGTTATCCTCCACTAGAAGGACCAAATCATCGTATCCAATAGATGTTGCGCCCAAAGGCAGTTGCACACCAAAAATGCCATCGTAATAGACGTTCCACAGGGTAGGTCTCAAGACTGAACTTTGCCGTGCTCCACATGTCATGTTTAGTTGTTTAGGATCATCCACCAAAATCATCCTATTGCTGAGATGCTAAATATGATTTTAATTAAGTAAGGTGCTTCTTGGCGCCGCCTAAGCTCATCTATTGTTCTTTCCATGGTGCCTGGCCAAAAGCATTTCTTACATCCAATGTAACCAAAATGCTACATACTTATTAGATGCTTTAGCATCTGTCACAACATTTTGTACACTGTAGATTGCATCTACTGTTGACAATCCTCGACGGAAGCTAGATTGGTTAGATGAAAAGTCTCCCCCTTTCTCTATATCCTCAATCAATCGTTTATTAAACATATGTACCAAAGGCTTGCCCAGAACACCAAGTAGACAGATAGGTCTGTAAGATTTACTCCTCCTGGTTTACTAGGTTTTCCAATGAGAATGAGTTTCCATTTACTAGGGAACTCACCGGCATGTAAAATAGAAGTAAAAAATGCCTGAAGTAATCCCAGTTTTCTTATCTCTAGAATCAGCTGGAGGAACTCCATCTAGTCCCCCTGCTTTTCCGGACTTTATCCTATGGCCAGTAGTGGAGATCTCACCATTAGTACAAATTGGAATAGTCAATTTCTGGCCAGGTTTGAGAAGCATGTACGGGAAATAATGCCCTAGCTATCTGGAGTTGTTATTCATCGGTAAGTATTAATGCGATCGGAAGCCATATTTGGAGACAATTTTGTAATCCAGGCCCCATCCACATATCTTCATCAACTTCAGAACAAAGGGTGTTCCGTGAGTCATTCTTAGCTTTTGATATTGCGCTCTTAAGGGCATTGCGACATTCTACAGTCACGTAGTGCGAACTGCTGTTCAGTCGGTCAATTCTAGTAAGAATACGCTTAGCCCTAGTACACCGCTTGCCAAATTTGCAATTTTGTCACTCCACCAGTAGCCACCCTTGCGTTGGGCACAAGAGTGTTTCATATGGAGAACACGGTTGCAGCGTTATGTATAGCCTGGTCTATTCCATATTTTTGATGTATAAAACCTGAACGAATTTGTTTTTCGAAGTGTTGCAATAACTGTAAATCTCTTCCTTGTAAATCCAAAGTACAGCAGCAGCAGCAACAGCAGTTGGTAGTTGGCAGTTGGTGGTAGGTGGTTAGTAGCAGCGGCGGCGGCGGCAGTGGTAGTGGTCCAGGCCGTTGGATAGTGGTGGTGTTACTGCTAGTAGTTAATTTTTTTCTATTTGTAAAATTTGTGACCTTAATAAATTAATACTACACATAAGTCTATTCAAGAATTTCCATCCTCAATTACACAAATGTCCGTGGTCATTATGTTGGTAAAAATCGTGACTATAACAATATACCTACACAAAAATCTGTTTAACAATTTCAGTCCTCAATTGCACAGATGTCCGTGGTCAGTTGGACTCCCGTCATACCCAAAATTAATTCTGGCAACCCTATTCCACCCTCCCTGCCGGAGGCGACATTGCAGATTCTAGTTCAGTTTTAGATTTGACTCTGCCATTGGTCGACTGACCAACAACATGGCTGCCCATGCACAAGCAGGCAAAACGAACGCAAGACTGTGCATTTCGCATTGGAAAGAAGAACCGATTTTCAGAAAGTCCATTTTTACACTTATTTCGATCCAATTCATTTACATACACCTAACCTAACTTAACGTAGCCTAACCTCGACAAAATCTAAAAACCTGTCGTTCACCTGTCCCGTAGCCATATTGTCTCCGTAACCAATAGCAAAGCTTCAGGAAAGAACCATAGTCTAAAACTGAACTAGAACCTGCAATCTCAACTGCCGGAGCAGCCCATTGCCCTCAAAATGCGGCAATCAAACCACAGAAATAGAGGGAATATAAGAAATGCCCTATTCTTATGCATTGTGGTTGATGAAGACGTTTCTAGCAAGTTGTCATATTTGGATCTACACTTGTGACATGATTACGCTTTGTGTGGGCTAAATGTGTACCCAAAAATAATATTTAGAGATGTTAATGTGGAATTAAGCAGTACATTTACTCTAAGTTTTAAACCAGTATAATGGTCAATGGTGATGTTTGGTTATAATTTCTTGATTAACGGAAGCATGCATGCATACATACATACATACATACATACATACATACATACATACATACATACATACATACATACATACATACATACATACATACATACATACATACATACATACATACATACATACATACACACACACATACATACACACATACATACATACATACATACATACATACATACATACATACATACATACATACATACATACATACATACGTGTGTGTTTATGACTGCCTTATATATTCAGAATCGTTTATTTAGTGCCCCCAATAGAGTAGTTAGATTAGACTAACTTTATAAGTTTATGTAGTGGAATTAATGGCTATATGCATGAGAAATAAACACCAAGGTTTGGTCAAAATTTGATGATTTGGCCTCGGTTTTAGACAAGAAATTAGAACAAAATTAAATTAACATACACACATACATGCATACATTCACACATGCACACATGTAGACTTGCACATGTGTGTGTGTGTGTGTGTGTGTGTGTGTGTGTGTGTGTGTGTGTGAGTGCTTCATATATTCAGGATCATTTATTTAGTGCACTCAATAGAGGAGACAGATTAGACTATATTTATAAGTTCATGTAGTGGAATTAATGGCTATAGGTATGAGAGATAAACAGCAAGGGTTGATCAAAATCTGATATTTTGCCCTCCTTCACTTTTAGACAAGAAATTAGAACAAAATTAAATTATAATCTTGCCGCGATGATTATTGCAATAATATCAATTTATCAATAACTTCTGACAGGCCGATAAATGTGATTGTATTAAATATTCTTTCATCTATAGATCTCTCTCCTTCCTTTATTTTTACTTCAAAAGCTTTGAAAAACGATTTATTTAACAGATATTGCGTATGGTGTATACGGTAGCTAGTAGTACTAAAAGATGGCGGCTGGACACAAAACGTGCTTCCGCTCTGTGAATCAAACACGGTCACTCCTTAGCCAAAATAGCCGCTCGAAAGTAGGTGAGCATATGATTAACAACGTTTAGTAACAGCTTATTGAACGTAGCTCATGGCTGACATACAACGGAATATCGCGCTGAGGAATACATTGTTAGGTAATGAAGATAAACATGGAGGAAATGAAATCAGGAATTCTAGAAACTCGATCATGGACTTTTATTCATCTATTAAACACATATCCAACAACATTTTCCGATGAATCATGGGAGTAAGCAGTACTACAAGCTATTGTTGAAAAAGCTGTCATCATGGTGTAAGTAAACAGTGCATGACTACAAATTATTAAATCAGCGATATTATTGTGTTGTGAGTAGGCGTAGCAACTGCAGCAATATCATACCTTTGCTGTAGGATTACATAAAGTCAGCAATGAAATGTGGATTATTTTGCAAGGGTGAATAACACCCAAGCTCCTGGAGACCGTTTTTAATTTGTACACCAATGTTAAATGGTGAACGGCGGGAAATGGCGCTCTTAACTAATGTAATGTATACTTCCAAGATTTATTGAAAACAAAGTTTTAGGAACAATGCGATGCCGTTAGACGGTGAAGAATAACGATATTCACTTCAGTTTTTTTCAACATAGTTAAAATAGCTGTGACCACTTGGAATGCATTTGCCACGATTCTTAGGATCTTTTCTAACATCACTAAATTCATAAATGTAACGAATTTGATCCTAGATTGTAGTGAAAGAGCTTAACCAATCCTAAACCTTATCATACTGTACTAATCTATTTAGGGTTCTGATTTCTATTCAATTTTAGGTCATTCTATCCTATTCAACTATCTGGCATAATCTGAAATACCCAATTCATATCTTAATAGATTTTTGACAACAGTGTGTCAATCTGCCATGCAGATATTGTATATTTTTCATCTTTTGTTTACATTCACAGGACTTTCTCTATCCTTGATGGGTTGTACTATATTAAAACTTGCCTATTACAAATCATTGCTAATTATTAAATTCTTCTTACAAAAGTTTATTTCTCTCTCTCATTTTAATTGATAGTCGACCCTTTTCAAAATACCTACATTACATAGTTTGTTGTAGATACAAAGAGAATCATAATAGGCTTATAACTGGATGCTATAACTGCTCTTAAAATATTAAAAGGAATGAAAATATCTAATTTGGACAAGTAATAATTGATATCTTGGAAATACTGATGTCACAAATGTTATTTGAAGTAAATTGTGTGTTTTAAAGAATTCATGTTTTGTTTAGTTGTTTTCATCTTGCTTAAACTTACCAGTTATACAAGATTATAAAAATTTCTGGTTTCACTCCTGTAGAAGGTAATCAAGGTTATACAGTAAAATCTGCATACACCGTCCACCTCTATTCCAAAAACTTGAACAAACAGAAAGTAAATTATCAAAACATAGCTATGTTGTATATTACATAATGCAGTAAATATTTACAAGTTGGGCCGCTAACTCTTTCTGCTGCGACTTATGCCAGTTTTGCACTCTAACGGGACCGGTGTGGTTAGAGAGGGATTATGGGTGGGGAGATGGTTTAAAAAACACATTTTGTATCCATTGCGCTGTTAGGAGTTGTTGGAAATATCGATAATGAGTTACTACCACAATATAAAACTAGAAACATAAATTTATATACACACACTAACCTAACGGATTGGAACCTAACCTCGCGCTAAATTTGAAATCCACAGGCTTTGAAATTGTCATCATAAATACAAAGTCAATCAATCGCACTTAGTTTCATTCGATTTTAGAGTGGCCGAAATTCTGCATAATAAAATTCATTGAACAGCTGTATCTGCGTGAAACTTACTTGTCATACATCAGCACAGCGTCTAGTGACATATGCCGGTGTTGCATTCCACAACACTGTTCGCCTGCCGCCGACAATGGAATTCAGGTTTTTAGGCACTTTAATGTGTAGTATTATTATATATTTACATTGCAAAAGTACTACAAGACTTCTTTATTTATATTCTACTCCTTCTAGGCAGCATACTTCATACATATTCACAAAAAAGGATCGCTACGCCCATGTAATAAATTAGTGTTTAACTTAATTACGGAGCTTTTCCGATAAAAAAAATTAGTGAAAACGTAAAAAGTATAAACCAAACTTACAGTCAAACCACAATTCGTTTAATTTCTAGAGGGGCCCAAGTTCTCTATAATTACCCATAATGCTGTAAACCAAAAAACTGCATGACATGGAAATGGAATAAGTTATGAAACGTTTGCATAAATAAGCTAAGACAGGTAATAAATTGCATAATACATTAATCATGCTAAGCTTTTACAGAGATAAGCATTAATTCTGAGCATGATAAATCTTGCACTAAATTTTTATGAAGTGCATGTGTTGATACAGCATTCAGAGATGTTTTAACTTTTTCTTCACATCCTATGTACATAGTGTATAGAGAAGGTATTGTATTGCACTCAAAATTCTATACTGAGATTTCTCCAGAAAATCACGTTTTGAGATCCCCTGAATCCAAAAAAGCATTTTTTAGAAAAAAGGTTTGTGTGTGTTTGTCTGTGGACAGCATAGCTAATAAACTAAAGACTGTTGAATGCCAAATTTGGTATTTCAGTTTATTATCTTCCAAGCGTGTGACAAGATTTTCAAGAAAATCCCCCCACCTCACAAATGTTTCCTTTATTGGAAATATGTTTGAAAATGTTGTTTTTATCAAAAATGGCTAACAAGTTTTATTAAAGTACCGTATATTAAAGCTATTCACAACACAAATAAACTGTATATTTTGAATTTTCTGGGAATAGCTTATGAAGAGTGCTTTATTCTGGTTGATTTTTGCAGAATTTTGCATAATGGTAAACCGTAAGAGGTAGAAAAAACGTATTGCACAAAAATTGTAGATCTTGTTAAAACACAATTTATTATATATCCAATTTTTTTTTTCCGTTGAGTTGGCCGTTTTTGACATGCTCCTTGTCATTGGTTTCAGTTTTAAAATAAATGTATTTTTCTCATACAGGAATTTGTCAACTGCTGGCCATACAAACAAATGAACTTTAAACACATAGCAACAGCTTTTGAAACATTTGACTATCACTTTAGCCTATGATACTCCCTTATTTCCATTTTACTTACAAGGAAGCAAGTAATAAGACTATTTCTACTAATTTTGTCTTGATTAGCATGAAGTAAATAGAAGAATAAGCTTTTTAACAATAAATTTCTTACAAAGATGTAGAGAAAGTCATGTGAATGAAACACATAAAATTTTTTGTGAAGAAGTCACATTAGTGCTCTTTGATGAAGTTGTTCTGTCATAATTTCATGTGATTAGTTTTAAAACATTTTATTTTATTAATAAAACCTCCAATAGAATGGAAACCTGTGAAACTGGAAAAAAATTACCAGGACAATCTGTTTCCATTTTAGATATGTTTTATTGTACTTGATAATTACTTACTGAGTCCATGACTCAGTACATGCCCGAATAACGCTAAAGTAATAAGGAACGCATTAATACAAGATGTTGTTCGAAGCATGTTGTATCCACCCACCTTCCCCTTTTATGATCTCTCATGTAGGGCAAACTAGGGCCATGTTGAAGCTGAAGCTAGTAAAATATCACAGAAGTAAAGAGCAAAAGATTGCTAAATCAATTATGCCAATATATGAAAACCCATTGGAAGCAATGTGAATAAAGAAAATCGGATGTGTTTCATTCACATGACTTTCTCTACATCTCTGCAACAAATTATTGTTAAAAAGCTTATTTTTCTATCTACTTCATGCTAATCGAAACCAAATTAGCAGAAATGATCTTATTACTTGTTTCCTTCTAAGCAGAAGGTAAATAGGGGAATATCATAGGCTAAAGTGAGTCAGATCTTTTAAAAGCTGGTTGTTATGTGACTGGAGTTCCTTTGTTTGTTTGGCCAGGGGTTGACAAATTCCTGTATGAGAAAAGTAAAACTGAAACCAATAACAAGGAATATCTCAAAAACAATCAACTGCACGAAAAAAAAGTATAAAACATAAATTGTGTGTTTTAACAAGCACAACAGTTTTTGTTAAGCAAGTTTTGTCTACCTCTTACGGTTTACCAGTTATGCAAAATTCATCTAGAATAAAGATGTTTTAAGAGGCTATTACCAGAAAAACATATGTATTTTGTCATGCAAATATCTTTAATAAACAGTATTTTTATCAAAATCGTTAGAGCCAGTTTTGAGAAAATCGAAATTTTTGAAAATTTTTCTTTGTAAAGGGTAGTTGGGGATGGGCCAATTTTCTTTAAAATCTTCGTATCACATCCTTGGAAGATAATTAAACTTAAATGCCAAGTTTGGCATTTATCGGCCTTTTCATTTTTGAACTATGCTGTACACAGATGGACACTTCCAAAAAGTATTATTATTATTATATTTATTATTATTTTTTAGGGTAACTCAAAACATTTATTTCCAGGAAGTCTGGATATCAAATTTTTGGGTGTAATACAATACCTTCTCTATACACTATGTACATAGTATGTATAGAGAAAGTAAAAATTGGTTAAAGTTTGGGGGAATAACACACTCCCTAGCTATGCCCTGATTGTTGAGGTTAGGACTCAGACCTGTCTGCTGCACCTCCCTATTGCTCTGCAGCTGTGACCTTTGGCTACGATTGCTCCACTCTATAAAGAACATCTCTTTGCAGCTTAGGACCCTCAGTTTCTTAGCTGCACTTGGAGGCCCTTGGCTGTGCTATGTATAGTAGGATCCTAAATTAGCAGCAATATCTTGTGTTGGCTGTGCACCATACCTATGTTTGCTTGCCATGCACCATACCTATGTTTGCTTGCCAATCTTCCAACACAAAACATTAGAAAAATAATTACATGATGCCTCGGGTCTGATGGTCATAGCATAAAAGGAACAAAGGTACAAATATATGAAATAAGTGCATTAAAAAAGGAAATGGAGTTTTATTTATGGACCCATTCTTTAATTGCTGTGGTTCTCAGCATCCCATTCTATATTGGGCATGAAAGACCACTTAATTTTGCTCAGAGAACTTTTTATCAGACTTGAGGTTCTTTTAAGTGCCGTAAATCTATGACATGGTACCAACAACTTAACTTCTGAAGGAAGCCATGCTAAGGATTTTTATCCCCCAAAAAAATCCATCATTTTCCACTGGGTTGGCCAAGTGATTAGACTACTCGTCTCTCACCTAGATGGCCCAGATTCAATCTCAAGCGACCGCATGTAGGATTTGTGGTAGACAGGCGGTGCAGAGGCAGGTTCTCTGGTTTCCACTGGTGCTCCATCTTCATTCCATATATCATCAGTGTCAGCACCTGCTGTGCTATTTGTAGTAAAAGCAGGCATAAAACACTATTTAAATTAAAATCCGTTGGGTTTATAAACCTGCAATCTTGGATATATGAACTTAGCATGGTAACCATTACACCTCAGAGGGGGACTAGTGCATTAAAACATACATATTATGTAGATGTTAATGTGTGTATTCTCCACATTTCTATTTTCTGCATATGTTCTGTGTTAAGTACATAGGTAGAGGAGGTACTTATTATATTCCACCCAAAAATTTGATGTCAGAGTTTTACTGGAAATAAATGTTTTAGGGTCTCCTTATGTGAAAAAAAATTAGAAAAAGGTGTGTGCATGTGCATTATAACTCAAAATAAAATATCTGTAAAATACCAAACTTGGAATTTAAGTTTAATATCTGCCAAGGATGGGACTCTTAAAGATTTTGAGAAAAATTCCCCCACACCAAACTACCCTTTAAATGGAAAAAATTTAGAAAATGTACATTTTATCAAAACTGGCTTTAATGATTTTGATTAAAATACTGTATATTAAGTATATCTACACAACCAATTAACTGTATATCTTGAATTTTCTGGAAATATCCTCTAAAGATTTCTTCATTCTGGATGCATTTTGCATAACTGGTAAACTAAGAAATTGGAAAACAGTTACAGCACAAAAACTGTAGATCTCATTAAAACACACAATGAGTCATAGGCATTTTATTTTCATAGATTTGACCATTTCTGAGTTATTCCTTATTTTTTGTTTTATTTTTAAAATTAAACTTTTCTCACATGTGGGAATTTGTCAACTCCTGGTTATGCAAAGAAATTAATTTCAATCCCATAGCAAACAACTTTTAAAAGATTTGGCTATCACTTAAGCCTATTTTATTCTCTAATTTTCCTGCTGTTTATAAGTAATAGGACAATTTCTGCAAATGTTTATCTTGATTGGCTTGAAGTAGAAGCCTTTTAACAGTAATATGTTACAGAGATGTAGAGAAAGTTTTATGAATGATTTTTTTTTAATAAAAAAATGTATTTATTGTGCATGAGGTGATTCCAGAATGATATCCTGTAAGGGGTATATCAAAATTTCCTTCTAAGAAAGGGACTTAGCATTCTATTTCCAGAAAATTTAAGTTATACATTTTATTTGTCAGTAAAGCTCTTCAATATATGGTATCTTAACTGAAATCCTTACAGCCATTTTTGAGAAAAACAATGCTCCGAAAAATCTTTCATGAAAAGTATATTTTAGATGGGAGGATTTTCTTAAAAATCTTTGTGCCCCATGTGGATGGTACTCAACTTGTGTATAATTTACATTGGTAACAGCACTAAAACTACCTTTAAATATATCTATGTATTAGTTATACATTTTTACTTTCTCTACATTACTGTGTACATAGTGTATAGAGAGGTATTGAATTCCACCAAAAAATTTGATTCTGAGATTTCACCAGAAATACATGTTTTAGGGTCCCCTGTATCCAAAAAAAGAGTATTTTTAGAAAAAGGTCCAAGTGTGTGTGTGCCTGTGAACACCATAACTGAAAAACGAAAAGTCAGTGAAGAACCAAATTTGACATTTAAGTATAGTATGTTCCAGAGATGCAACACAATTCTGAGAAAAATCCCCCCACCCAATCTACTCTTTATATGGAAACATTTTTGAAAATTTTGATTTTCTCAAAAATGGCCCTTAATGATTTTGATTAAAATACCCTATATTAAAGTATTTGTATGGCAAATAAACTGTATATCTTGAATTTTCTGGGAATAGCTTCTAAAGACCTCTTTATTCTGAATGAATTTGGCTGAATTTTGCATAACTGGTAAAGCGTAAGCGATAGACAGAAACTTACTGCACAAAAAATGTAAATCATGTTAAAACACACAATTTATGTCATATACATTTTTTAAGTGGAATTGACCATTTCTGAGATTTTCTTAGTTATTTGTTTCAGATTTAAAATACTTCTTTTCTCACATGAAAAGTTATAGTTTCCTGGCCCTGCATAGAAACGTATTCCTATCACTTGGCAACCAGCTTTTAAAAGGTTTACTATCATTTTAGACTAATGTATTTCCTTATTTTCCTTTTACTTATAAGGAAGCAAGTAATTAAGATAATTTCTGCTAATGTTTATCTCAATTATCTATTAAGTATAGAAAGAAGTGCTTTTTAACAATAATTTATTACAGAGATGTAAAGAAAGTCATGTGAATGGACACATCAGATTTTTAATATGTGTTACTCAAGGCTATAATAATTTCTCGGGTCTATATTTGGAGTTTACAGTTCAATGAAAGTAAGCAATATATTGACATTCTACCATACTTGTCACCCCTTTTGGCATGAACTCTTTAAGTATAGCCCAACTGCAAAGTATGCCAAGAGATCTGCATCTTTAAAACACCAGTAATGTAGGATGTGAGCGGTGACCTCTATGGGAAAATATCTCATTGTTGCTTCTAGGTGCTCTGCAGTTGATAATAAAGTCAATTTCACTAAATGCATTATATCAGCTGCTGCAGCCAATGTCAAGTTGATACTCTAAAGATAAAGCTCAAAGAACTTTTTCTAAAATTCCTTCCTTCTCTCTTTTTTTTTTTTTTTTTTTTAAATATATATATAATAGGTTCAGGATGCCTCAAACCATACGTTTGTGGTGAAATCTGAATCAAATTTTTGGTTGGAATACATTCCCTACTAATGCACATAGTATAGAAACTAAAATAAGTGCCTGCAACTCATAAAAGAGCCTCAGGCTTTCTAACTTGGCCGTGAGGTGCAAGGTCCACATGCTGCACACTTGGCTGGCAGTCGCACAGCGCGTCACTCAGTCACATATGCATGAACATCAAATCACATTAACAATTATCAGAATACACACAAACATACCTTATCATAGGAGATGTTGGAAATGCCATCCAATTGCTGCATCTTTTGAGGGAATTTCATTCACATGCATTAGCTCAGCTTCCAAAATAGGATTAATTTCTGTGTTAATATTTTGTTTTAATTCTTCTAATGTGTAGGAATTAGTTTTGTATACCTCATTTTTCAAGTTGCCTCCATAAATAAAAATTGCATACCGAAAGATCAGCAGACAAAATGGGCCATAAAACCTTACTAATGATTCTAGCCTCAAAAATGTCCACAATAAACCATAATGATTCATCAGGTGTATGTGTGGTGGCAGAATCCTGCTGGAAATATTCAGACTGACATTCAATGTCTGTCAGTGTTTGAAACATGGTGCCAGCATATTATTTCTGTATCTTTTTGCATTATAAAAAATAGACCCTATTATTCTGTATCCATTTATTGTGCACCATACCAAGATTTTTTGCTCATGCAAGGGAGTTTCATAAACGAAATTGGGTTTATGTACAAACTGAGGCTTTCTGGAATAATGAAACTATTTTCCAGGTTTGTCTACCATATAAATGACCATGTAAATGAAACCATTCTTGGTCATTGAACAGTATTAATCGTGGATTGGTTGTTCCATCATTAACATTCCTCAAAATCCAGTTGCAGAAATTTACTTGACTGGTGATCATTGGTAGCAATTCCTGGATAACAGTAACCTTGTATGGTTTGGGTTAAAAATTTTGTAGCTTTCCATGCTGAAGCTTTCAAAATGTCAGTTTCTTGTGCAAGGTACCTAAGAGATTTTCGAGGTGACCGTTTTAACCTTTCTCCGATCTTGTCTAATTTCTGCTCCTTAATGACATGCTTGTTTACCTTTCTTTTCCTATCACAAATTGATCCTGTCTCCCTGAATTTATTTGCCAACAAAGGAATGGCCTCTACTTGGAATATGCAAGCCAGGAAATTTAGTTTCAAATTGCCTTACAACTTCCCTACAAGATGATGTAAATACATATGAATTGTATATAAACACTCCAAAAAATAATATATCTTTGTGTTACTGTATACTGCATTTTGAGAGAACTTCATGCAAAACTAAACTTGTAAACGTTGCTAATGTTATTGACGTATGAACTGGACTAGAACAGGAGTAAGACATGTGTTTGATGACAGAACAGATGTAGGACGCGTGCGCAGGGAAATGAAATGAATGTCACTCGGGCCATTCAACTGGCAGCCAAGTTTTGTTGCAAACATACTGTACATAAACGTCTTGTATTAGACCTGCCTATTAGCATTGTCACAAAATATCACACAAGACCACATTTATGCATATGACATGTGAAAGACATTGAGTTAAGTTTATAGCATGCAATGTGCCTAGACTTGGCAAACTTTTAGAACGGCAATAAGGGATACTTGCCTGCCCCCCCTGAGCCCTCAATTTTAAGGTGAGAAGCAGTCCTGTAAATATTGACTTGCATAGCATACTCGTGTGGAGATGTCCAAGGTTGTCTGAACAAATGGAAATTAAATCTTAATTCATTTACCATTGCTCTTAAATTTCTGTGTTTTTTCATGAAATTATGAATTATGCTATAAATCGTAACAATTATTTTAAGTGATTGTTTACATTGGTAGCTTATATGGCAAGTCTGTAAAAAGTATTTTACTTAGCAGAAAAATGATAAAATTTACTCTTAAAACATGTGTATCATTTTGTGTAATACTGCTTGTAACACAGAATCACATGTTGTAATGCTTATTTTTAGTATAATGAGCAGAGCTAGGAAGCTGCATTTTGTGTAGAGGTTGCGACTGACCCTCTCAGTGCGTCAAAACAACTCATTGATAAAGAAGCCTGTTGTCATGTAAACTGTTTCCAGAGAACAAAACTGCCTTATGAGACATTGATAAAAGCTAGATCATTAATTATGTACATTGTTACATGTATATGTACATTATAACACAAATTGTAATGTTTAAATAATTATGAGGTAAAAATGAAAGCAGGAATTAAACTCATCTGCAGCCATATTACTGAAAACTATATGTACTTCTGAAGCCTTTCAATGAAAATCTCATTCTATGTTTGTAATGCAAAAAACTTTGTTTCACTTTGCATGATGTGATCAGGACATATTTGAAATATGTTATCCATGCCGTGTGAGTGCAAAAGTGCAGCTTGTATATGATACATCACACTGAACCCTGCACTCTTTTCATTTTTATCTCAGGTAGGATGCTCATAGATTGGTAAATCCATCTTGACAGTTCTTCTACATGCCACACAGATTCAGTTCAGCCCCTTACAGTGTCGTATCTGTGGTTAACTTTTTGAACACATTTACAATCAATAATGTTTGTGTGAAGCTGTTCTGTTACTAGACGTTTGACAGTGTGTTACCAGAACTGCCATAAGATCATCATTAAGTGCACTACTAGAAAACTTACTATGCTTGTAAAATAAATTAACTTTGCTTACATTTGAGCAGGACAAAGATGTTATTCAAGCACCTTCCTTCCTACCAACGTGGATCTGTGTTATTCATTGCAGTAATGGATTGCATTCTACGTTAACCTTTGATTGTGCAAGTAGCGCCACATGGTATATCCAAGCCTGGCCATTATACTCTGCATAAGGAAATTGGTACAAACTTCCTAGCTCTGATAATCAACTATCCCCTGAACCCCAATTATTTTGTCATGTATATCAGTTCACCAGAAATTAAAAAAAAAAAAATTACAAAGTCTAAAAAATAACAATGTTGAAAATTTGCAATGTTGCTGCTTTTTTAATCTCTTTAATATATATTGTAAAATTATGATTCTGGTATAGAAAGTTTCACTATGTGATGTGTACATGTACTGGAAATGTCAGCTCTCTTACTTCTGGAGAAAAACATACCTAAGTATCCAAAAATGTTTTGAGAAAACTGAATTTAAGGATTTTCTAAAAGGGGGTATTGCATGACATCTTTAAAGAATTGCAGACTAGCTTTTAAATTATATTTAAGTGCCCTAAAAACCTCTTAACTCCTAGAAAGTATATATTTTCTGAAATTGGAAATAATAGAAATTTTATGGTGTGTAAATAAAAAATGTGATTTTATTTTAACATTTCAAATTACATTGTCCCCTTAAATTTCATCACTAAAAAGGTTTTAATTTCTTTTCCAATTTCAAATTTTGGAAAGTTTATTGACTATAAACTATGTTGAATTACACAACATTCTTTGTAAAAGAAAATCACTTGCATTTTTTGGTCCGAATACATTCTCTACTAAAATTTTAATTTTTGTTTTACCACAGGTCTATTTAGTTATGCTACTGGAATTGGCACCAAACATGTGCGGAATGAGTTCCACATAACAATCAAAATTATTATAAGTTAACTTAGGTCGTGTAATACATCATTGTTCCACGTTGCAATGATATGAAACCTGAAACTCACTGTAACCAACTGTTCATTATTATTCTTCCGCACAAAGAAAATTAATTTTTGCTTAGAAGAACTTCAGTACTCTTTTATGATAAGTTGTAGAGACAAATTTTAAAATTGGCTTCTTCGCCATGTACAACAGAATATACAGGGTTGTAAGAGTTACACAGCACTTTGAAACTGTTATTACTTTCTCTAGCCCCTGTGTACATACTGAATAGAGAAGGTATTGTATTCCATCCAAAAATTTCATGTTGAAGATTTCACCGAAAATTTATGTTTTTTGAGGTCTGCTGATTCCAGAAAAACATTTTTACTTTCTCATGTCCCGTATGCACAGTGTGCTTAGTGAATGGAAAAGGTAATTGTATTCCACCCAAAAATTCGATGTTGAGATTTCACTGGAAATATGCGAGTCTGATAAAAGCATTTTTAGAAAAAGGTCCATGTGTCTGTAGACATCATAGCTGTCATTAAAAACGAAAAGACTGTTAAATACCAAACTTGATATTTAGGTTTAGTATCTTCCAAGGATGCAACTCTGAAGATTTTCAAGAAAATCCCCCCACCACAAACTACCTTTTACATGGAAAAATATTTGAATATTTTGATTTTCTCAAAAACAGTTGTAACAATTTTGATTAAAATACTGTATATTAAAGATATTTACATCCCAAATAAAATTAATATCTTGGATATTCTGGGAATAGCGTCTGAAGACCTCTTTATTCTGGATGAATTTTGCTTAACCTGTAAGAGATAGATAAAAACTTACTGCACAAAAAAAGGAAATCGTGTTAAAACACACAATTTATATCCTTAACATTTCTGTTGTGGAGGCAACTGTTTTCGAGGTATTTCAATTATAAAGTACTTATACTTTTCTCAGACAGGAAGTGTCTGTTTTTCTTTTCTACTCCTGGCCAAGCAAAGAAGCCATTTGCAATGATAATCGCATGACAGCTTTTAAAACATTTGACTATTGCTTTAGTACAGTGTATTCCTTTATTTCCATTTCCATTCTATTTACAAGGAACTAAGTAATAAGAACATTCTGCTAAGGTTTAATTTGATTAGCATGGTGTAATTAACATCTTTTGTGAGAAGTTTGTTTGTAGAACAGGTAGAGAATGTCATGTGAGTGTATCTAATCAGATTTTTAAAGAAAGGTGTATATGTGTGTGTGTGCCTGTCTGTGGACAGCATAGCTAAAAAAACTGTAAACTCAGTTAAATACCAAACTTGGTAAGTTCAGAATCTTCCAAGGATGTGACGCGAACATGTTAAAAAAAAAAAAAAAAAATCCCCCCAACCCCAACTACCCTTTACAGGGAACATTTTTTTGAAAATGTTGGTTTTCTCAAAAGTGGCTCTAACAATTTTGGTTAAAATACTACATACTAAAGATATTTGCATCACAAATATAATGTATATTTTGAATTTTCTGGGAATAGCCTCTGAAGAACTCTTTATTCTGGTTGAGTTTTACAGAATTTTGCCATATGGTCAAACTGTAAGAGATAGACAAAACATACTACACAGAAATTATAAATCTCATTAAAATTTGTCATATACATTTTTGATGTTGAGTCTGAGATATTCTTTGTTATTGGTTTCAATTTTAAACTACTCAAACTTTTCTAAACATGGCAAGTGACATTTTATTTCATGTTGCTTTACTGTAGGCCATGCAGAGCGAACCAAACTTCAATTGTTTCACATAGGGTCAGCTTTTAAAAGATTTGACTATTGCTTTAGCTTAGTGTATTCCCTTATTTCCCATCTACTTACAAGGAAGCAAGTAATAAGACAATTTGCACTAATGTTTGTCCTGATTAACATATAGATAGAAGAAAAATTGATTATAAGGAAAGTTGTTTGTGTAACAGCTAGAGAAAGTCAGGTGAATGGAATATACCAGATTTTTTTCTTTTTTTCAAGGGTGTTCACACTCTTCTTCATTCTGTCATTTTGCTATAAACACAAAAGTTGCCTTTATCATCAATTTTCTTTCAATAAGTAAGAACTACCAAAGATGTCTACAACCACAAGCACTGTAAACGTTGTCTTCTGGTAACATGTGATTCTGTGATGTCAACACCACACAAGCAGCCACTGTAAAGCACTATTTGTTTAATTGTAGTTCAATACAGTGTAAGGTATACAAAAGAACAGTGTCGTATGTTTATTACAGTAAGGTCTAGTGTGTGTATGAAATACTAATTAGAATTGATAAATTCATCCACACTATAATAGGTTTTGTCAATTAAAAACATTTCAATACTGATTTAAAGTTATTTACATTTCTTAGTACTATCAGAGATTGTAAAAAGTTTTACACCCTCTTTTCATAAAAGCACAGTCTGTGGAAAGGAATGGCAAGGTCATCTTTATGTCTGGTATTATGATAGTGCCTGTCTGAGTTAGTTTCAAGGTATAAATTAAATTTGCATAAGTGCCTGATTGTATGATATACATACTAGGAATGGTTAGGAGTTTTAAATGTTATAAATGTAGAATGACAAGATTCATTACTTTTAGATTTCCAAGATATCCGACAACTTTTTACTTTCTCTAGGCCCATATGTACAATGTACATAGGGATAGAGAAGGTATTGTAATGCATCCAAAAGTTTGATATCAAGATTTCACCGGAAATATATGTTTTGAGACCCTCTGAACCCAAAAAAAGCATTTTTAGAAAAATGTCCATATGTGTGTCTGTCAGTGTGTGCATGTGCGCGTGCGTGCTTAGCTCAAAAACGAAAAGACCGTTAAAAACCGAACTTGGAATTTAAGTTTGATATCTTCCAAGGATGCAACACAAAGATTTTCAATAAAATCCCCCCACCCCCAACTACCCTTTACATGGAATAAAAATTCGAAAATTTTGATTTTCTTAAAAATGGCTCTAACAATTTTGATTAAAATCCCTTATATTTAAGATATTTACATGTCAAATAAAATGTATATCTTGAATTTTCTGGGAATAACCTGTAAAGACCTTTTTATTCTGGATGATTTTTATTGAATTTTGTATAATTGGTAAACCGTAAGAGAGAGACAAAAACTCACTGCACAAAAAATGTAGATTAGGATAAAACACACAATTTGTCATCTACATTTTTTTTTGTGGAACTGATCGTTTTTGAGATATTCCTTTTGTTGTTTTTTTTTTTTTTTTCCCCCAGCTTTGAAAAACTTTCTCATACAGGAGTTTGTTAACTCCTGTCCATACAAACAAAGGAACTTCAGTCACATAGACACTAGCTTTTGACTATCACTTTAACCTATGGTACTCCATTATTTTGCTTTTACTTTCAAGGAAGCAAGTAATAAGACTATTTCTGCTAATTTTTACTTTCTCCATATGAACTATGTACATAGTGTATAGAGAAAGTATTGCACTCCACCAAAAAATTCGATACCAAGATTTCACCGGAAATACATGTTTTAGGGTCCCCAATATCCAAAAAAAGCATTTTCACAAAAAGGTCTCGTGTGTGTGTGTGTGTGTCCGTGTGTCTGTGAACACGATAACTCAAAAACGAAAAGTCAGTAAAATACCAAACTTGGTATTTAAGTTTAGTATCTTCCAGGGATGCGACACGAAGATTTTGAGAAAAATCCCCCCACCCCCAACTACCCTTTACATGGAACTTTTTTCGAAAATTTTGATTTTCTCAAAAATGGCTCTAACGATTTTGATTAAAATTTCGTATATTAAACATATTTACCTGACAAATAAAATGTTTATCTTGAATTTTCTGGGAATAGCCTCTGAAGAGTAGTTCATTTTGGATGAATTTTACTAAATTTTGAATAACTGCTAAACCGTAAGAGATGGACAAAAACTTACTACACAAAAAATGTAGAGCACATTAAAACACACAATTTATGTTATATACATTTTTTTCATGGAGTTTGTCGTTTTTGTGACATTCCTTATTTTTGGTTTCTGCTATGAAAAAGGTATACTTTTCTCATACAGGAACTTGTCAACTCCTATCCATATAGACAAAGGAACTTCATTGACATAGCAACCAGCTTTTGACTATCACTTTAACCTACGGTTGTCCCTTATTTCGCTTCTACTTACAAGGAAGCGAGTAATTAGACTATTTCTACTATTTTTTTCTGATTAGCTTAAAGTAAATAGAAGTATAAGCTTTTTAAGAATTATTTGTTGCAGGGATATGGAGAAAGTCATGTGAATGGTACACATCAGATTTTTCTCGATTAGCATGAAGTAAATGGCAGCATAAACTTTTTAACAATAATTTGTTGCAGAGATGTCATATGGGTGGAACGCATCAGATTATTATTATTATTAATTTTTTTATTAATTTACTTTTTTTAAATTTTTTTTTATTTATTTTTGCAATACAAAGTTTTGGTTTAAATTTGTCTTAGTATGTTACCCGATATTTCAATACTGTATGAGGAGTTGATTAAAAAATGGTAAATTACTTTAGCTGTTGGTATAGGTAATTATTTTATTAGGTATTTCAGAATGATTATATTTTTAGTTATGTTACTTAGCTTATCAATATGCTCTGTGAAGTTAAAAGTACTATCTAATGTAACACCTAACAATTTAGCATTTTTAATCATTTTTACAGGTTCCTTGTCAATATTTAGTTTGTAGTTCAGTGATTTTAGTTCCAAACAGAATTGACCCACTGCTTTTAGCATTCACAAGCATATTCAGATCATAAAAATATAGCAATAATTTATCCATGGTATCTGTTAGGGTATTCTCCAAAGGGGTAATGTTATTATGACAAACAGTGACCTTGGAGTCATCTGCATTATTAGGATAAGCTGATCAATATCACGCATATATAGAATAAACAAAAAAGGGCCCAAATGGAACCTTGCGGAACTCCATAGGTTAATGTTAGCATTTTAGAATTACATTTGCCATTACCAGTTCTTAGGGTTACAAACTGTTTATGATTAGTCATATATGATTTCATTTTAACTGCTATGCCTCGAATACAGAGATCATGTAATTTGTTCATTAATATTTTACTGTCAACGCAATCAAAAGCTTTAGCAAGGTCTAGTAATAATCAAGTTGCGTCTATATTAATGTATGACCATGTGACCAGTAGTTACCCTCACCAATGAATTTGAAAATGTAATCTATGAGCACAGAATCAAATACAGGATTTTTGCTGTATCTTACATGTTAATAAGGGTCATAATTCTTTTCATATATGAGAAATCCCATATAATACACAATCTGGCAATTATAGATTTGACAGTTGCACACTATTTCTTGTCACATGACCTGAAAAATATGTTGCAGGGTTTCAGGTCATGCCACACATGCAACAGTCACATGACCTTAGTATATATGTTGCATTGTGGGCAAGATGGCTGTGCCTGTACTACCACTCTGAGAAAACCAGAACTGTACTTTTGATTTTTACAATGTATAGCGTTCCACCCAAATATGAGATACTGAGATTTCACTGGAAATACATGTTATGAGGTCCCCTGAATGCATAAAAAGCCTTTTTAGAGAAAAGTCTTTATGTGTGTTCGTGTCTGTGGGCAGCATGACTCAAAAATGAAGAGTCTGTTAAATACCAAAATTAAATTTATTAGGATGCAACACAAAGATTTTCAACAAACTCCCCCCCCCCCTCCCCACCCCAAACTACCCTTTAAATGCAAACATTTTTGAACATTTTTATTTCTCAAAAATAGCTCTAATGATTTTGATTAAAATACTGTATATTAGAGATATTTACATGGCAAAATATCCCGAGAATAGCCTCTGAAGTCCTTTTCATTCTGAATGCTTTTTGTAGTTATAACTGGTAAGCCAGAAGGGATACACAAAAAATGTACATTCAACAAAACACACAGCTTATTTTCTATACATTTTTGTTGTGGAGCTAGCCATTTTTGAGATATTTCTTGTTTTGGTTTTAGTTTTAAAATACTTATACTTTTCTCAAATAGGAAGTTGTCCATATTTCTTTTGTTTTACTCCAGGTCATACAAAGAGGTGAATATTGACGACTATCACTTTAGCCTAGTGTACTCCCTTATTTCCCTTCTACTTAAAAGAAAGCAAGTAATAAATCCATTTCTGTTGATGTTTATCTTGATTAGCATGAGTAGAAAAAATAATCTTTGTTATGAAGTCTGTTTGCAGAGCAGGTAGAGAAAGTCATATGAATGGAACACAGCAGATTTTTCAGTGTGGTTTTGTGCTTTCCATGTTACAAGATATCTGATTTTTGGCAATCAGAAGTATGGATATGGAATATTTGATATTATGGGTTGAATTTGGGATGTTACTTTAGAAAATCACAAGTATCATGATAAAAAGAGGTAGAGTATAGACTGCTTAGTTTCCCAAATAACGTTTGAATCTATCTAGATTTTTAAACATCTTGTACATTATTAAAAACACCTCTGCATTGGATCTTGTATACCTTAATGAAATTCTATAACTGCTGTTTTTTTACTTTCTCTATACGCACTATGTACATAGTGTATAGAAAAAGTATTGCACTCCACCCAAAAATTTGATACCGAGATTTTACCGTAAATATATGTTTTAGGGTCCCCAATATCCAAAAAAAGCATTTTCACAAAAAGGCCCGTGTGTGTGTGTGTCTGTGAACACGATAACTCAAAAACGAAAAGTCGGTAAAATACCAAACTTGGTATTTAAGTTTAGTATCTTCCAGGGATGCGACACGAAGATTTTGAGAAAAATCCCCCCACCCCAAACTACCCTTTAAGTAGAACTTTTTTCGAAAATTTTGATTTTCTGAAAAATGGCTCTAACGATTTTGATTAAAATATTGTATTATAAAAATATTTACTTCTCAAATAAAATGTATATCTTAAATTTTCTGGAAATAGCCTCTGAAGATCTGTTTATTCTGGATGAATTTTGCATAACTGGTAAACTGTAAGAACATAAAAATTGTAGATGTCCATAAAACACACAATTTATGTCTTGCAGTTGACTGTTTTTGAGATATTCCTTGTTGTTAGTTTCAGTTTTAAAATACTTGTTTTTCTCACATGGGAATTTGTTTACTCCTGGCCACCAAAGACATGGAATTCAATCCCATAGCAACCACACTTGAAAACCTTTGAGTGTTGGTTTAGTCTAGTGTAGTCCCTTATTTCCCTTCAACTTACAAGGAAGTAATATGTTTCTGCTAATGTTTATCTTGATTAGTATGAAGTAGATAGGATAAGCTATTTAACAATAATTTGTTACAGAGATGTAGGGAAAGTCATGTGAATGAAACACTCAGATTTTTTCTTCAGGAACTTGTTTTTACCAATCCATATCAGTATCTTTGGACAAGTTTGGAACTGAAAAGTCACTTTGAGCAGAGTTGCACCCTGAACATTGGATGAAACTGAAGAGTGGGTTTTCTTTTTCCAGTTTTGCAATTGGTGTAACTGCACAATTTCTTTATTAAAAATCTGATGTGTTCCATTCACATAACTTTTTGAAGCTGTTACATAAACTTTCCTTACAAAAGACTATTCTTAAATCTACAACATGCTAATCAAGGTAAACATTAGCAGAAATTTTCTTATTACTTGTTTTCTTGCAAGTAAAAGGGAAATAAGGAATACACTAGGCTAAAGCGATAGTCAAATATTTAAAAGCTAGTCCTATTGAAACAACTGAAGTTCAGCTCGCTTTGCAGCAGTAAAACAAGTGATGAAATGAAGCATCACTACTGGTTTGAAAAAAGTTTAATTAGTTTAAAATTGAAACCCATTCATTCATTTATTATCTGCTTAAAAGAATACAAACATATTCAAAGCATCATCAGGTTAAATATGTACTATAACATATACAATTTAATATATACAAAAACAGCTTTTAAAGTAACATTTTATAATTAATAATTACTTACTGTATTATACAGGGTGTTTCAAAAATACAGCGCATAATTTCAGGTATGTATTTCCCATATGTAGACAATCAAATTAGTTCATTATAACATGTGTCCAGAAATGCTTCATTGCAACACAACATTGAAATTCACTGGAACGTTTTTCTTTCTACAGGTTGTTGTCATTACAGAAGATGTTCAAAATGTCCACCTCCTGCTTGAATACAGACCTCACATCGATGTCTCATTGACCTGTGAACACGATCCCAAACTCCAGGAGTATTGCATATGTCCTCACAACTTGCCACAATTCTATTCCGAAGGGATTCCAAATCCAGCACCAGAGACAAATAAACCAATGATTTTAAATGGCCCCACAAGTAGAAATCTAGAGGGTTCAGATCAGGTGAGCGTGGAGGCCAAGCAATGGGCCACCTCTACCTATCCATTGATCAGGAAACCTTCGATCCAAGTACCGGCGAGCCGTAAGACTGAAGTGTGCAGGAGCGCCATCATGCAAGAAGTGAATGTGTTGATGATTGATCAGTGGAGTGTCTTTGAAAACGTCAGGTATGGTGTTTTCCAGGAAGTTTGTGTACGCCTGCCCCGTAAGTCTGTTTACAAGTACATGGGGTCCAACTAATCGATCACCAATGATACTGGCCCACATGTTGAGGGAGAACCGCACCTGGTGATGAGATACAACAGTTGCACGTGGGTTTTCATGCGACCATACATGCTGATTGTGGAAATTTGTTATGCCATCTCTTGTGAACTGTGCTTCATCTGTAAATAATACGACGGCAGAAAAGTTCGGATTTACACCACACTGCTGCAAGAACCACTGACAGAACCTAACTTGTGCAGGGTAATCTGCTGGTGACAGGGCCTGTACACGTTGCAAATGATAAGGATGCAATTGATACTCGTTCAACAGTCTCCAGACAGTCGTATGAGGAACAGTGACTTGCAACGCTAACCGTCGTATGCTGATAGAAGGAGTCCTGTCCAAAGCCTCCAGAATCTCCTCCTGCACTTCTGGAGTTGTAGATCTTGGTCATGCCCTTCCCAAACCAGGAGAGGTGAATGTTCCATACTCGCACAGATGGGAATGGAGACGTATAAATGTCTTCCGATCTGGACATTGTTGCTGTGGGTACCTCTCCTGGTACAAACGACGAGCCAGCGCAGCATTGCCGTCCGCCTTACCGTGCATGAAGTGTATCTCTGCCAGCTCTTTATTTGAATACTTGTCGTACAGTCTTAACGCCTAAAGAACACTGAATGTAACCTTCCTCAGAATGAACTATCAGAGCACCCTCCTAATGTCTCCTTTGACGGCAAAGACCTGCGGAAAGAAAAATGTTCCAGTGAATTCCAATGTTGTGAAGGCCATAACTCGGAAATGAAGCATTTCCGGACATGAACTATTTTGACTGTCTACAGGTGGGACTTTCAATGTTGTAAAGGCCATAACTCGGAAATGAAGCATTTCCGGACACATGTTATAATGAACTATTTTGATTGTCTTCATGTGGGAAATACATACCTGAAATTATGCCCCGTATTTTTGAAACACCCTGTATAAATACTATTTATTTTGTCAGTATTAGTTAAGATATTTGTCAATTGAATAATAACATCCTTCAATACAAAATTTCTTTAAATTTTTCTTGAATATCTTAAAGTAATATTTTTCAGATAAGCAGGGAGTTTTATTATACAGTTCATGAGCTGCAGCAGTAGGATTGGTTTTATACTTTTCTAATCTATGTAATTGTATATGAAAATTTGTATTTCCTCTAGTGTAATGTTTATGCATTTGTTTGTTTTACCTATATCTTGTCTTTTGAACAATTGTATTATTACTTCATATATGTATAGTGAATGTACTGTTAAAATGTTTAGGTCTCTGAAGGTTTGCCTACATGAATCTGTTTGTTTCTTCCTCAGAATTAGTCTTATTGGTCTTTTCTGGAGAAGGAATGATCCGTTAGTGTATTTTTTAGCGCAACGTCCCCACACAGTTATCCCATATGAAAGATGTGGATAGATTAATCCATGATATAACATTATTTGTGTGTTAGCATCCACTATATTTGTCATTTTCTTGATTATGAATGATCCTGAACTCAGTTTGTTATATATATAGCCAATGTGTTTATCCAAGATTACTCCTAGAAAATTTGCACTGTCGACTACATTTACTGCACTGTTTTCAATAACTATCTTTGTATTTGATGTTGACCTGTTCTGTGCAGCTTGAAACTGCATGTAATTTGTCTTATTTAAGTTTATGTGTAAGTTATTAAGCCTAAACTATTGCATAGGTAGAGTTGTATTACTTATTGTCATGTTTTCCAGAACCTGTGGACTCATACCTGGATTTACTATTGAAGTATCATCAGCGTACTTAAATATTTTCCCTCCTAAGATATTTGGGAGGTCATTGACATAGATTATAAAAAATAAGGGGCCAAGAACGGAACCTTGTGGTACTCCATATGTCACTAGTTTACTATCTGAGTAGTATTCTGCGATATGTTGATTCTTAGCATGTGTAATTTTTACTTGATGGGATCATTTGCTCAGATATGTTCTAATTATTTTATTCGGTATTCCAAGTATCCCATAATGATTGAGTTTATCTAGTAGGAGTTCATGTTCAACGCAATCGAATGCTTTGGAAAGATCCAGAAATATACAGCTGTTGTTTTCATTGTTATCCAGCTTGTCGATTATGTGATCAATTATTTCTGATATGGCATTTTTTGTTGATTTATTTTTTCTGGATCCATTTTGAAAATCAACCAGAATTTCATATTTATCTAGAAATTAAGTCATTTGATCAGCTATTATTCTTTCCACTAACTTGGAAAGTGTCAAGATGAGCAATATTGGCCTGTAATTACTTATTTCACCTTTATCTCCTTTTTTATTTATAGGTATGACAGTTGGTTTCTTCAGTCGGGGAATATACCAGACCTAATACAGAATTGACCAGATTTAATAAAGGCTCTATCATGTATGGGCTGCACTGCTTCAATATAGTATTAGAGATACCATCTAACCCAGAAGAATTTTATTTATTTATTTATATATATATATATATAGCCCCCTTTAGCATCTTAAGGTCATATCGGGGGCTTTCCACTTGAAACAACTCGTAGGTTCTTTTATGTTGGTATAAATCATTTTGTTTTACTCAAGCACGCACACATTCACACTTGCAAACAAACTTCCAGACTCTGTGGGGGATAGGGAATAATTCTGGCTAGAGAAAAATTCCCCGCCCCAGCCGGGAATCGAACCCGGGACCCCTGGGTGAGAAGTCAGTTCGCTGACCATTCAACCACGGAGGCAATCAGAAGAATTTTTGTTCTTCAGTTTTTTTATGGATTTAAGTAATTCTTCTTCTGTTATTTTCCTAAGGTACATAGAATTGCTAAGTAGCTTTGTTTTGCGTTGATATGTTTTATTCCTACCTTTATTTAATATTAATTGGTTAACACTTGCTGAAAAATAGTGATTAAATGCATTGCTTATTTCCATTGGATCCTCAATTTTTAGCTGGCCTTTATTCAGATGAATGTTGTTATATTCACCTTTGGTTTCTCCACATTCATTGTTAATAATGTTCCAAGAGTTTTTGACTATATTATTACTACTGCTTAGCATGCTTTTAATATGGATTGATTTTGTTTTCTTTAATAAATTTTTGTATTCCTTCTTATATCTAAGAAATGCTACCTTACTTTTTTCATCTTTTGTGGTTTTGTATACATTGTAATATCAGTTTAGAAATTATTTGGCTCGCATATAACAAGGAGTATATCAGAAATGGTCGACTCTGCATAAAAAATGTGTATGACAAAGTGAGTGTTTTAACGAGATCCACATTTTTTGTGCAGTACGTTTTTATCTATCTCTTATGGTTTAACTGTTTGTAAAATTCTGCAAAACTCATCCAGAATAAAGAGGTCTTCAGAGGCTATTCCCAGAAAATTCAAAATATATATTTTGTGATGTAAATATCTTAAATATACAGTATTTTAATCAATCATTTTTGAGAAAAACAAAAGTTGTGAAAATTTTTCCAAGTAAAGGTTTTGTACATGGTTTGTGATGGGGGTATTTTCTTGAAAATCTTTTGTGTCACATCCTTGGAAGATACTAAACATAAATACCATACATTTTTGAGCTATGCTGTCCATAGATACCCACACATGCATGTTTTTTTGGACTCGGGGAACCGCAAAACATATATTTCAGGTGAAACCTCAACATCAAATTTTTGGGTGCAATACAATACCTTCTCTATCCACTATGGCATTGTACATACAGGCTAGAGAAAGTAAAAATAGTTGATCAAGTCCAATAGCAAGTTAATGCCCATCCAGATCTGCCTAATTTCAGAAGAACACCATTTTACAAGGGGTGTTCCATAATGAATTACACTATTTTTTTTTTTTTTTTTTACAAGCAGGAAAAATCTCTCTGGCTCGGTAGGTATATCTACTTTCTCAACATAGTCTTCGTTGAGCCATTCTCACTTGCGCGACCAGGAGCCACTTCTTTGGCGTCTGATGCACCGACTGCAGGACAGTTACTTGCAATTCCTCTTAAATTGGTGAAATGATGTCTGTTCAAATGTTTCCTAATAGTCCCAAATAGGTCGTGATGAGGAGCCAAGTCAGGCAAATTTAGTGGGTGTGGCAGCATCTGAATCTGCATCTCCGATGGCAACCGTGGTTTCCCACTCGTGCGGGGACAAGCGTTAGCATGTTGAAGGAACACACCTTGGACCTGTATTCCTGGCCATTTCTTTTGAATTGAATGGCGCAACTTCCAAAGAATCTCCAGTTACGCCATGCTGTTAATGGTGGTGTTTGGTTTCATCCAATCAATGAGGATGATTCCATCTGTGTCCAGAAACACTGTGGCCTTGCGTTGTCTACTAAGGGCACTGTAGGCAATTTCTTTATTGAGGGCTGCCTCTATGCCTTCTGGATCCTTGTACTGCATTCAGGGACCTTCCCCACCTTCAGGTATTTGCGCACTATTAGGTGCAGAGTGTTTCTGGCCACCTCCATTTCCGTGAATGTTATGCACTTAATCTCCTGAATAAGCTGCTCCACTCTTGAAATGTTGACTGGTGTGATCACAATCATAGGCCATCGAGAACTGGTTCCTTTCTCTGGTGATGTTCAGCCACTTTTCCACTCATCCACCCAGTTGTAATCAGTTTTTCGAGATGCTGAACACAGGCCAGCAGTTGCCTGTGAAGCTCCACAGTGACTACACTCTCTTTCCACAGAAACCACGTCGTCCAAGGCTGCCATGGTGTCCGCTCAAGTAATGATAGCAGTTGAGGAAATGTACTGAAGTATACAGTGATGTCACTTCTCTGGAATGTCCTGCCATCAGGGGACTGGCCAAAGTACTTTTAATTTGCAACTGTCATGACGAACGAAATAGCGTACCAAGAATGATGGAAAAAAAGAAAATGTAATTCATTATGGAATTCATTGGTGTAATGCCAATAATTTGAGCATAAACAGTGGAAGAATTACTGATATTCAGTATAAATTTAACATGGGTTGTTTTGGAAGCTCCATAAAATTTTTAGATATTCATATTGATTTTCAGACCTTGGGTGGTCAACATATATTGATCATATTTTAAAAAAAAATCACAGCAGGAAGTTTTATGCTGAGAATCTTGATCCATAGTGTTACTAAGGATGTGCTGATGAAGGTATATTATGCTCATATTTATCCTCGTGCAAATTATTGTTTGGGGAATCACTTGGCAACGAAGATCTTTTTATTACAAAAAAGGGCTTTAAGATTAATTTGTGGAGTTCATCCAAAAGAACATTGTAAATCATTTTTTTATTGATATAGGTATTTTAACTTTGCCATCGATGTATGTACAGAACTGTCTCTTGTATATTGAGGAAAACTTTAGCAGTTTTTCAGTTTGACCGAATATTCATAGTTATACAAATCGAAATTGTCAGAATTTATAAATAAACAAATTTAAGCATAGAAAAATTCAGAACAGTTTTATAGTTGTGATAATTTTTAATTGTTTTCTGTTAGAAACCGCGTGTAGGACAGGAGTTGGACAATCTGACTCGACCTATCCAGCTTTATATTGTTTCTACTAAACTTCATAACATTTTACCCCAAAGAGAGCTCCCTATTTCTACTTTCAAAAGGACTATATGCCATACTTGGTGGCTAATCCATTGTATTCTGTAAATGATTTTTATAATTTAGCTTGGTAACTTTTAAATTATGATGTTGCTATACTGTAATAGTTTTGGCAATAAACACTATCTATGGAATGCTCCCTGTATGAAGTTTTGTGAAAATGGGGTGGAATACTTGGAAGACAGCTATACCCTTTTCACCTGCATAAAATATAAAGTATACAAAATTTTAAATTACTGAGGCTTAATTTTGCTATGTTATACTGTGTATGAAATGTTTCTGGTGTTTTATGCATTTCTTTTATTTCAGGTTAAATGTATGCAATGAAATGGCAATACCAGAAGCAGCTGCAACCTTGAGAACATACATAAACCGACCAAGTCGGGAATTAAAAGAAAATTGGGAAGTGGATCTGGCAGCGGTAATATATTCAAGCCTTCCTAGTAATTTTTTATTTCTTGCTAAGCAAATTACATTCGAATATGACAAGACATTTAGCCCAGGCTCTTTGCCAATAATATCCTATTTACATTGTGTCATAATTTTCTGATTGTTAACATCTACTCTCTATTATAAGTACTGTTTGTATTCTGTCTTTTCACTGTCCGATTCTATATCCTTTTCATCTTATTTAAAAACTGACCTAATTTCTTACTATGTTTGCTGAACAATCCACTTAGTGCCTTATATATTCAACCAATATTTCAAAGTAAAGAATAAAAATAATAGGTCATTATGATTGTGTCATGTGGAACAAACCTTGAGAGTTTTTGACCTCGTATGAAACTTGAAATGTTTTAACATTTCCAAACACAGAGGAATCTCAGTAAAAAGTACTTAAGAAAATCATTAGACTTATACTTTTATTCTGTAAAGTCTGTTATAGTGAAAAAGGGATACAAATATACAAAAGTGCATTAGAGTTTGTGTTGACAAATTTACCAAATCTTAGTACTTATAAATAAAAGTCAATAAGTGATGTATGTTCCTTATAGGTTTCTACACTGGTGTATAAATAAAAGTCAATAAGTGATGTATGTTCCTTATAGGTTTCTACACTGGTGTGTTTATTTCAACCAAACTTGGCACATATGAGGTCTGTTCAAAAAGTTCTGGAACTTTGTCCACAAAATATTTCTATGCTTACCTTTTACTTATTGTACATGGCCTCCTTCGAAATACTCTACTCCACAATTGATACACCACTTTCGGAAGCAGTCTTGGAGACCTCTTTCTGGATCACGCAAAGCGCCGTTTGCAAATTTTCTTTTATCTCGTCTATTGTTGCAATTCTTCATCCTTTTAACAGGGTTTTCAACTTTGGAAATAAAAAAAAGCCTGCAGGGGCCATCTGGAGAGTACGGAGGATGAGGCAGCACAGTGATATCACATTTTGTGCAATAGTCGCGAACGTCAGGGATGAATGTGCAGGTGCATTATTGTGATGCAAGAGCCATATTTCATACCATTTTCTTCTCACATTTTCCTGCAGGCGTCCCAACAGTACCATCGATTAACAGTTTGTCCCTCTGGCACGAATTCATGATGAACTAATCCTTCAAAGTGAAAAGAAAACTATCAGCATGGCTTTGACATTTGACCTGACCTGATGAGCTTTTTCTGGTCTTTGAGAATCTTTGCCAACCGATTGTGAAGACTGAACCTTGATGTCAACATCATAACCACCTCTCATCACCAGTTATGATTTCTTCAAGGAGCATCTCGTCCTCATTTGCGCGATCCAAAAGCTCTTCACAGATTGCGAGGTGATGATCTTTCTGGTCTTGACTCATGATATGATCCAACTGAAATGTTTCATTCCTCTGTAATCTGTCAGAGAGTCAGTCTTCAATTGGGATGCACAATTTCGTTGACGTTCCTGACATGAGCGTCATCAGTAGACGTCGAAGGGCGTCCTGAACAAGGATCATCTTTAGCTTCCGCCTGGCCATTTTTAAACCGCATGAACCTTTCGTAACACCAAGTACGGCTTAAGCACTCATCACCATATGCATTCTGCATCATTTGGTGTGTCTCAGTAAAGTTTTTCTTGAGTTTCACGCAAAATTTAACGGAGACGCGTTGCTCCCCTAACTCTGGCATCTCAAAATTTGCAAACTGTGCAACACAACATTCTACTCAATATAGCACGAACGATAATTAACAGACATACAACAATGAAACTTTCGGCAGTTATACATCAGACACAGGCATGTGCAGGGATGCCAACTGCATTTTGCTCTAATACTCCGTTGGCGCGAAATTACAAATGTTCTGGAACTTTTTGAACAGACCTCGTACATCTGTGACATAAGGCAAAAATTGCACTCCAGCTTAGAATTAAAAATTCTGCCCCCATCTCACACGATTATTATCATCATTCAATTTTATGTGAGGCTTACTAAAGCTTGCAAAACCATCTTAACGATAATCATTACAACTTAAACATTGCCAATGTAGAATAATAATTACTTAGGCTTTCACAAATTAGCAAAGAACCAATGTGTTCAATATCTGTTGAACTTTCTGATGTTGATCATGGAGTAATAACATAGTCAAATAAATTATAACATCAATGCCACCTGTAGGTATGCTTGCGCAAATGTAAAGGTGCCACAGTTGATTGAAAAATAACAAAATTTTGAGCAGTAATATTTTAGATTATATTAACAGAAATATTAAATCAGACTAAATAGCTTCCCCCTCCTCCTCCCCTTCCCCCCTCCCCAAGTTCCTTATTTATCGTCATATAATTATAAGGGGTGCTCAATAAAGACAGCCACTATTGTTTGCACAGCAATTTATTGAAAAATATTACTCATACAGACTTTTGTCTCCCTCTCCAATTCAGTGAGGTTTGCCACCTCCTCTGCCATTCCTCGGATATGTGCAGGGAGCTGTTCTTTGTCATCCACTTCAGGGTTATTTTTAAATCTTTCAGTGCCTTGATCTCATCAAACTGAGTCCCTTAAGTTCCTTTCTGTGACCGTTGGTACGTATAGTGTCTTTTAAAGGGTGGTTCTTGAAGTGTTTGTTTTGAGGTGCCCGGTCTATATTGTGATCTGAACCTCAAGCCTGATAAAGAGGCCTCTGAGAAAAATTAAGTTGCCTCTCACACCCAATATAGAATGGAACCTAAGAACTGCAGCAGCTTAAGAGCATCTATAAATAACACACAGATCAATTTTTTTTTTAAAATGAATTTGAAATATATTTAAGGTTTATAAGAAAAAGTAGCCAATTGAATTTATGTCCTGTTGGCACGCTGCTGTGTTAGCACAGTGGTTAGAGCAGCCAGAAAGAAACCAAAATCTATGGTTCAAATGCTGGTTATAGATAAGATACTTTATTTCACTGCTTAGGGCATGGCTCAGTGCCAGTGCTGTCAAATGTAATAATACAATGTACAATATAATAAAAATAAATAAATAATATGGATAGTATAATACCTTGTCAGAATGACAATACATCATAGTATGCTACCAGAATAATAATAATAATTAATTAATAATAACAGTAGTAATACAATATTAAAAGTTTTATAATACTAGTGATAGTGCAATTTTTATATTTATTATCCCAACTATAAATCATTCTTCTTTAATCTCTTTTTAAAACTACTTACACTTTGAGGCAAAGTCTCCAGTAACTCAGCAGGTATTTTGTTCTATTTGTGAAGGAAAATTTACCTTTACCTTTGCCAGTTTATCTATTTATTTTTTCGAGTGATCATTTCTCTGTCAGTAAAATGGCTTGGATATATCTTTCCATGCAGATTTGTCTTATAGGCTCTAAAACTTGCATATAGCCTTGCTACGTTTTTCTAGTATTTCCCAGGAAGTAGCAGTGATTTTTTAATCATTTTCTTCTGTCTACAAATTTTGAACTCTCTCCCCAGTACCAATTTTTGTTAAGGATCCTAGCATGCAGCACTATGCAATTAGTTTTTTAGCCTGGTTCTACCTTTATCCTTAGTGAATGGAAGAGTTGCACACTGGGGGCTAATAACCATAGCATTGTGTACCCTAAGATCTTATAGCATCACCAGTAGTTTTGTGTCCTAATACTCTTCTGCATAATATATATCTATGTGTAAATGCCTTACAGCATAATCATTTGACTTTCAGCTATTGCAAGAATATTTCCAATATTTATTCAAAGAATTGGAGAGGAGCGACAATGTGAGGAATGCGGCAAACTTTGCAGAGGCTGCACTTGTCATCCAAGCTTCCTCCGAGATCTACTGCAAGAAAGTGGATTACCTGTGGGAGTTCATGGTAAAATTTCTGCATCGTCTGCAGGATGAAACGTAAGTGGTACAACAATGTATTTGCAACTGGAGGATCAAATAGATTGTAGAAGTAAACATCAACTTAGGGGTAATCAAATATAAACTTGACTTTCTTTTGTAATTCATCAAATCTAAGAGCAGATGCAGAACAGTATTTTTTCTTTCATGGTTCATTCAGGTGTAAATGAATTTGTGCTAGTGAAAGGGAGTTTTGTCATAATTTTCCTAGAAGATCTCCACATGGATACGTTTGCATACCTATTGTAATAAGGGCATTTTGTCATCTACATCTCATTTGTTTCCACGTCTTTCATTGCCATCCTATCTTACATGGATGTGGCTGGGACTGCCAATTTTCTCTCTTGCATGTACTTAAATTTATTGGAGATCATTCATGCCTTACAAATGTCCTCCACAAGTTCACATATTGATCTAGCAAACACTCATAACACATTGAAGCCCAAGCCTGAGTATAGCTTGGGCAGTGCAAAATGTTCTGTGGCCCATGCCTGAGCATAACCCGGGTTGGTATTTCTAATGTTTTTAATGCAATTCCATGACTAACTAGGTCTTGGGCTATGCGGAAAGGTCTGCATCAGTTATTATTTGGTTGTCTGATTTGTACTGCCATTTATCCTTTCTTCAGCCAACTATTAGGAAATTTAGGAGATTTAATAATGGCTGCTCTCGGGTCACTCGTACCAATTTCCTTGAAGTTGGTGATTGTTATGTTTGACATTCTTAAATGTTAAAATGCAGCATTTTCATAAATTTCTGCAAACTGAAGAGGATATTCAGAATGCAAATGAAGTTCTGGAAAATTCCAATTCTGAGTGAGAGATTTTCGAGCTTTCAATAAATGGAGCATAAGCTGCTTTATGCAGATTTTTTCAAACTCGTATTTGATACTTATAAATTTAAAATAAAATATTAATACAGAAGTTATGACTATTTTCTTATTTGTTGAGAAATCCTTGAAAATCATACTTTTAGATTGTACCAAGGCATTCTAGCTAATTTCATTGATGTTGTGTAAATAATAGTTCAAAATAGATGTAAAAACCCTGGGTTTCTTGACTCTTCAACTAAAACGCCTGAGCTTCAATATGTTAGTCATGTGGTATTACTGCTTACACACTACGATTATGAAAACTGTGACCTCTCCCAAGGCCTTGCACATTGGCTCATAAAGTGTGTTTCAATCAAGTTCGATGGTGCCAATAAATCCAACCACATCCCTGATGTCTGCCCCTCTTATATCCTCAGATTCCAAAAATCTGATGTGTTCCATTCACATAACTTTAACTGTTCACCAATCAAATTTTTCTTACAAAACATTATTCTTTTATCTATCTCATGTTAATCAAGATAAACATAAGTAGAATTGGTCTAATTACTTGTTTCCTTGTAAGCAGATGAGAGATAAGGGATTACATTAAGCTAAAGTGAGTCAAATCTTTTGGTTTGTTTTCTAAGGTCCTGTTTGAGAAAAGTTAATCAGTTTAAAATTGAAACCAACAGCAAATAATATCTCGAAAATGGCCAACTCTGCAAGAAAAGTGTATTTGACATAAATTATGTGTTTTAACAAGATGTACATTTTTTTGTGTAGTAAATTTTTTTTATCTCTTATGGTTTAGCTGTTACACAAAATTCTGCAAAACTCAACCAGAATAAAGAGTTCCTCAGAGGCTATTCCCAGAAAGTTCAAAATATATCTTTTATTTGTGATGTGAATATCTTGAATATACAGTATTTTAATCAAAATTTTCAAAAAAATGTTTCATGTAAAGGGTAGTTGGGGTTGGGGATTTTGTTGAAAATCTTCATATTACATCTTTGGAAGATACTGAACATAAATACCAAGATTGGTATTTAACTGACTTATATTTTTTTTTAGCTATGCTGTCCATGGACCTTTTTCTAAAATTCATGTTTTTAATTCAGGGGACCTCAAAACATATTTCTGGTGAAATCTTGGTATAACATTTTTGGGTGGAATGCAATACCTTCTCTCTCCACTATGTACATTGTACATATGAGCCAGAGAAAGTAAAAAGAAAGAAACCAGGGTTACATATCTATGAAAAGCGAGTGCCTCACATTCACTTAAATGTGCTGGGAGGTTTCAAAGTCTATCCCTGATTTCGTATACACATGAAGTCCTCAGTAAGCCTCATTATGCGTAAGTGTGTTCTCAGAGTGTTGTGCCCAGTGAGATCCTTAATACCGCCATTGACTCTTCTCTCCAGGATGTTAAGCCGTTCCAACGTCCTCCAGGGCATTAATGTGTTGGCCAGTTGCTTGTCGATTTTGGTCATTATCTCTCTTCTTCTCCATTGCGGATTCCAGTTCTCTTCCATCTTCCCCAAGTCAGATTCTACTTTCTACATCTTCATTCCAAATTTAATTTTCTCTTTCATCTTCTCCACTGCAGCTTCAATTTTCATGTCTCATCTTCTTCATTTGGATTTCATTTCTTGGATTTCAGCCAGTTAAGTTTTCATTATCTCGTCTATCTTGCATTAAATCTCACTCCTGACACCAGTGCCACTTCAAATTATGATTGCAATAAATATCTCTTTCCAATGCTGTTACCCAGTTTTTATCTCTCGCTGCTTTTGCACTGTAGACAGTTGACAACTGCTCTAATTAAACCGTACAACTCTTTCCAAACTGACAGTGCAAGCCTGCAATAAATGACGTGAAAAGAAATTTTCAGAAGTAGGGGTTCATTATTGCACATGTGAATTACGTGCAGATGTCACAAAGTTGCACACAGGTGTGACATTGTAGGACTGTGACTTCGTGTGCCCTATTGATTGCACACAGGCTCACTCTTGCATGGGCCAGGCATGGAAAGGAAGACATCAGCACATGCTACCATTTAAATAGACTATGAGGTAATTTTTTCCTCTAATAGAATCCTGTTAAGTGATTTACAACTATACTTTTTAATGCAGTTATCTATGTGTGTAGTTTTCTGTAAATTCCAAATTTGAATGTACATGATTTCTGAAGATTTTTAAGTCCACAAAAGCTCAGCCACTTTTCTTCTGTTTCCGTTGTTAATTTAATATGCTTATCTTACAAGTTCAACAATTTCAACACATCTTTACATTTTTAGTGAATACTACGATTTCTAACTTCCGTATGCTAATGTATCTTTCACGGTGACACGTATTCTTGATAACCATTGACTTGCTTTTGACTTCATAGTTTCTTTTGGCTCTAAAATATTTTGTGCCATTCACTATTACTGTCAGTTGAAGTAGTGGACTCCAGCAGTTTACTCAAGTATTTAATTTGTTTCCAACTGTCTTGATTTTGCTTTGAATGGTGGATGGTTATACTGTTGCATACTCACTGCACAACTATGCCATGGCTGCCAAATGCCCAGGCAAAGAAGCTACGAGGTGTGGTTTTTTGAGTAAGTACCATTTTGATATGTAAACAAAACAAGTAAACTTTTTGTTACAATTTTATTGTTACATGAAATACCACATTTTTATCTGCTTTTCCACATAATTGCCACCATGTTAAGACACTTACCATATCGAACAAGTTGTATTCCACTGACTTAACCGCCACTGCAGCACCACAATTTTGAGGCTATCGTCATGGCGCTGACCTCCGAGATACTTCTTCAGTTGCAGAAACACATAATAGTTACTGGGCGCTAGATGGAGGCTGTATGCAGGATGATCAGATATTTCCCAGCCAAATGATGCAATGAGATCATGAGTTTAATTGGTCTATGTGAACATCATTGTCATACAGCTTTTGAATTGAACGGCACAGTATTTTTAGTCTCACAATATTTGTCAGAATTTATTGTGGCACCACGAAGCAAAAGGTCAACAGACAACCCTTCCTGTCCCAAAACATGTCTGGCTGAAATTGTTTAAACTTCATTTTTGTTGTAGATGTTGAATGTGGTCATTCCATGGATTATTGCTTTGTTTCTAGTCTAACGTAGGCCATGACCATTTCATTGCCTGTGACAATTTTGCTTAAAAAAAACATCACCTTCAGCATTATAACGCTCAAGAAAAGTCAAGGCACTGCATAAACATTTGTTTTGCTCTTCAGTCAACATTTTTGGTACCCATCATGAGCACAATTTTCCATAGTGCAGATAATACTTCCTGAAACTTAAGGAAATGCCTATGATAAAGAAATCATGAAGCATCTTTTCTCTTTCACTTTTTTGTCTACTTTCTGTACCAAATCATCAGTGATGACTGAGGGTCATCCATTCCATGCCTCAGTATGAACAATTCGGCCATCTTTGAAAGCCCTTACCCTTTTACATACCGTTCTAGCACTCAAAATGTTTAGTCTGTACACTTCACAAAGCTGATGGTGAATGCCAACTGCTTTCACACCTTTAGCACGAAGAAAATAAATAAAACCAAACTTCATAGTCGACTGTATTCTCATTAGGTAGAGACATTTTAAACACAAAAGCAAATGTAAAACACAATTGGTTGTTGCTGCAATGGCATCTGTGGCTTGCCAACAGATGTAGGTACACAGTGCACATGTATGGGACACCAACTGCAGCACTGCAGATGCGGAATTTAAAAAAATACTACTTTAAAAAACATGCCTCTTAGTTTAATCTTGCATCTACCGATTACAAGAAAGTTGGTCTTGTGTTATATTTGATTGGCCTTTGTGTGTTTTTAAAGATTTTACATTGGAAAGCATTTTAATTAGACACTTCTTTTAATATGTTAAGTTAAAAGACTTTTGATGCAATTTAGTTAATATTGTTTTTCTAAGTTTGCAGTTGTATTCAGTGGTTAGAAGATTTTAACATAGAGTTCTATTAATTATGCAATGAATAATTTACTTTTGTTTTTCAGTGCTTCTTTTAATATATTTGGAAGTGACAGCATCTCCAGTTTTGAAATTTGGAATTGTATATAATGGGACTCAAAACTCTTGATATTTGGTGTTATGTGCAACTTTTGATTTGAAGCCAGGAATATGAAAAGCAAGAGTTAGAGGATTGCTATGGAAAGTAATGTTGCCACAATTACAATTATCGCAGCAATAGTTTTGGTATAAAATTAACAGTTTTCATGAAGTACTAATTAGGATCCTTGATCTCGCCCATAAGATGCATTTAGCAATTAAAAGTTTTATACCTAACACTGCTGTTGATGCACAAGTGATGTAGCACTGCACCATTTTGTACCACTAAATATTTCTACTTGACACTAACAGCTATACTGGATATTTATTCACCAAAAGAATTACATGAATTCAAAGGCTTCGTCAGGTAACAATTACAATTTACATTTCTGTAATACAACTTACAACTAGTATGTATAATTTAAAAAAACTTAAACGAGATATTAATAATTTACACAATGGTTAATACAAGTTTAGGAAAATGCAGTAGTCATGAAATCATTTACATTGTGGAACATGTGGGTTAAAAGATGGTTTTTAACTTTATATTTGAGTTGTTTCTGATTTAAGAGTTTCCAGTTACTTGGTAGCTTGTTATAAAGAGATAGCCCTTGATGTAGTGTACTCTGCTGACAGGTTTTACTGCTTTGATGATTGAAGTGCAAGTTTTGCGATCCCCTGGTATTATAGGAATGGTAGTCAGAATTCCTGCCAAAATATGATATATTCTTATGAATGAAAATAACAGTCTCCAAAATGTAAACACAAGTTAGTGGTAGAATACGGAATTCTCTGAACACTGGTTTTGTTGATGAATTTATGGAGACACATTTCATGATTTTTACAATGCGCTTTTGTAGTAAGAATAGGTCTTTTGTTTTGGTTGAGGATCCCCAGAAGATTATACCTTAAGAAAGTACAGAATGTACACATCCAAAATAAACTGCTTTTAGGACTCAGGAGAGGATACACGACTAAGGATTCTCATTGCATAGCTTAGTTTACTGAGCTTTGTAATTACAAAATTTATGTGAGTCTTCCAGGACAGGTCAGCATCAATCTATACCCCTAGAAACTTAGTGGTGTCTGTTTGCTTAATTTTTGATTGTCCAATGGTAATATTTACATTTGCTTGTTGGTTTACTTGAGAACTGAAGTGCCTGCATACAGTTTTGTCAGTATTTAAAACCAGTATATTTTTCTTCAGCCATGTATTTAAGTTTTCATTTGTCCTGTTATTGCTGTCTTGAAGAACATTAAGATCTTTGCCGCTGGATGCGAAATTTGTGTCATCAGCAAACAGAACAGTATTTATATGTGGCAATTCACTTGGGAGATCATTGATATATAGAATAAATAGTATTGGCCCTAAAATAGAACTTTGTGGGACACCATGATCAACAGGTCTTTGGTTTGATCTGTATGCATTTATTTCTACAAACTGCTTCTTATTCTTTAGATAGGATTGAAACCATAGATAGGCTATTCCTCTGATACCATAAGAATTAAGTTTTTCAATAATAACCTATGATGTACTGTACCAAAAGCTTTCGAGAGATCTAAAAATAAGCCAAGTGAATGATTTTTAAGATTTTTTGCTGTTAAGACATGAGTAAGAAATGAAAATAAAGCACTACTAATATAAGAACTAAAGCTTTCCTGGCGACGTGTTAATTCAAAATCTTCTCGGGCTTCTAGCCAGGTAAAAACTTGGCTTGACACCAACGTTTCGAAGAAGTGCATCTTCCTCGTCTTCAGGGTGAACTGATGGTTTGAGCTTGCGGAGACTGGTATTTATAAGAGCTGGGATGAAGCTAACATCTGATTGGTTTGCGAGATATTATTATAATATAATATAATATAATTATAATATCTCGCGAACCAATCAGATGTTAGCTTCATCCCAGCTCTTATAAATACCAGTCTCCGCAAGCTCAAACCATCAGTTCACCCTGAAGACGAGGAAGATGCACTTCTTCGAAACGTTGGTGTCAAGCCAAGTTTTTACCTGGCTAGAAGCCCGAGAAGATTTTGAATTAGCACTACTAATGTTTTTATTTTTCCAAAAACCATACTGAGAATTAGAAATAAGGGAATGTGATTCCAGGAAAGCTACTAATCTGGTGTACATCAACTTCTCAATAATCTTAGAGAAAACTGATGACAGGGATATTGGTCTATTATAATTTTCAATATCTCTTTTTTCCCCCTTTTTAAATAGTGGCGTAACTTTTGCTACTTTTAGAGTTTCAGGAAAATGGCTATTTGAAAAAGATGCATAGCAAATATCAGCAAGAGGTTTGGCAATTAATTGCGCACTCGCTTTTACTATTGCATCCGGTATGCCATCAGGTCCACAGGAGAATTTGGTTTTAAATTTTTTTAAGACCATTATATTTTCGTTTTCAGTAACAGGAGCGAGAAATAAAGTGTCTCCTGTAACAGATGTCAACAAGGTTGCATTGGTTGTTGTTGAAATTGTTAGTTGGTCCACTATATTTGTAAAATAATTATTAAAAATGTTAGGTAATTTAGATTCATCACTTATATCCTTTCCTTGGTAATTAACCTTAATTTTCAGTATTTTAGCATTGAAATTGGAATTAGTTTCTTTTTGAAGAACTTCCCAGATTGCTTTATTTTTATTTTGAGCATTTAATATATTTCTATTACTATTTAGTTTCTTAACTTCAAAAATTACTTTCCTAAGGATTTTACAGCATTGCTTGTAATTATCCTGATACATGGTGGACTTTGAGACAGTGATGTGTTTTAACAATTAAAATTTAGTTGAGTCGATTTTGTAACACTACATCACTTACTTTTTTATTTCGGAAAACATGTTTCAGAAGCCATGTGCTTCCATTGTCAATTCCTTTGGTCGACTACCGGCATTGCTTGCTGTGGTGGTTGTCTCTGTCCCTGGTGGTGGTTTGATGAACTTCTGGATGAGTAGATCGCCTGGCGGGATTTCAAAATTGAAAACCCGGTTCTTGTTTTTCCAAATATATATGTTTTCCCAAACTTTTAATTCTGTCTTCCTTGTGATGCTTTTGAGGATTTTTGGGCTTCTATTTATAGTGTGTTTCTCTTTCCAAAAATGCCAAGCTACTGCAGATTTTTCTTCTTGTTTGAGTTTAATATTTCTGTGGTGTTCTTTTGCCCTGGTTTTTATATTTCTTTTTGTTTGGCCGATGTAGATTTTTTCACAGTCATTACAGCTGAACTGATATATTCCTGATTTGTTTTCTTGTGGGATATCATCTTTCAATTTAGAATTTATAATGTTTTTTATAGAGTAATTGTTTTTAGGGGCTAGAATGATGTTATGTCTTTTGAAGATCCTCTGGAATTTGTAGAAAGTTGTAGGGTGGTATGTAAACTTCTTGTAGATCTTGTTTTCTTTCTGGTTTTGAGTGAGTGGGCTGACTTCTTTAACTCTCTTTCTATTTTTGGCTTTATTAACTTTTTTGTACACCAGTTCTGCCCGAAATCCATTCTCTGTAGCTATGTCCAAAATTTTATTAAGTTCACATTGGTATTCTGTTTTTCCCATTGGTACATTTACCAATCTGTGTGTAAGGCTGTTGAGTAAAGCATGCTGATGGGGAATGGGATTGTAACTCTTTTGTTTTATATAGCTGTTGGTGTGGGTAGGTTTTCTGTAGATGCCAAATGTAAGGTGATTATTAGTTTTTATGATTTTTAGGTCGAGGAATGGTAGTAGTTGAAATAAAAAAGTAAGTGATGTAGTGTTACAAAATCGACTCAACTAAATTTTAATTGCTTGTAATATTTATGAAAAAGAGGATCACTGGAGGTTTTATATATCGAGTGTAGTAACTTCTTCCTTTTATGAGAGATTCGTATGCCGTTTGTGGTCCAGTTTAATTGCTTTCTTTTTTTAGTATTTGGGTTCACCGTTTTTACTGGAAAGGCTATATTAAAGTTGTAAGAAAAAGTGTTGATAAAAATTTGGAACTTTTTGTCTGTATCTGGTTCATCCAAAGTTTCACGCCAGTCTTCCTTCGCTAAAAAGTAAGTGAAGTAATGCGTGTTCTCAAAATTATAGAATCTTTTCTTATAGAACTGTTTCACTTGATCAGCCTCTGTAGGTGTTTTTCTGAGTAAATTAAGATCTAGAAATACTGCATTATGATCAGTGGCCACAATCCTATGGCACACAAACATGCAGTATTAAATAGCCTCACCCATAGACTTGTCTACACACCATTAAAAGATAAAGAATACAAACACATAATATCTACAGCAAAAAACAATGGCTTTAATCAAAAATTAATAGATAAAAAAATCAAAAAATTCAAACAACGGAAATTAATCACAGACACCCCAAAATTGAGCCCACCAATAGATAAATCTTGCTTCAAAAAGCCTCTTAACACCCAAAACTACACCACAAGTTTCCAAAAATATTCAAAAAATAAAATCACACCTGTCCCCCAAAATAAGTTCAGCCTACAAAAAATGCCCTGCAACAACCAAAAAGACCAAATCCCAGAACACAAAAAATCAGGAATCTACAGAATAAATTGCACAGATTGCAACAAATTTTACATTTGAAAAACAAAAAGACACCTTGAAACAAGACTTAAAGAACACTTGAGAGCAGTAAAATATAAACAAACTGACAAATCAGCCGTTGCACACCACTTTTGGACTACTAACCATGAAATAGCACCTAACATACACCTTATAAAATCTGCCAGATGTGCAGCAGAGCTTGAAGTCTAGGAGAAAATCCACGTCGTTAAAAACCGATGCAAAGTATTCACTTTTGAATTGCTGCCACAAAATATATTGTTGAGGTTCGTCACTCAGCCACCAGGCACTGTTACACCTCAACATAGAACACCCTATGGAAATTCAGTTGGAAACCATTGACAATGAAGCCCACATGGCTTTGAAACCGGTCTGGAAAAACTATTTGTAAGTGATACAAACCCAACTCGGAAACATTCTATTCATACATATCACTGTTCCAAAACTCCCTTTCATTAAAATTGTTGTTAAATTTACGGCCAACGAGTCGCACTACAAAGGATTAGTTTCATCAACAAACACCTGTGCTCCACAAACCACAGCGTCATGAAGGTAAGAAAAAATTATCCTTACACATACTCAACATCAAGGAATATCTACAACTGGAAGAAAAAAGACGTGCAGGAACATTCGTTTCATCAATCTCTACACGTTGCTTCAAGTAATACCCAACTTTGTAAGAAGAATCATAAAATTCAGAAACAACACTCCCAAAAAAAAAAGTCAGCAGATTAAAAAGTATGCTGCTTGAACGAAACAAACACTACACAAAATTACACCAGCATGACCTACAAACATACGATCTCCATCTAAAACTTACAAACCCTTTTGGATACATTGCACGGCAAAATTTGCTTATCAGCTTACTACCAATTTTAAGCAAGAAAATGAGCAAGAAAACACAAAAATAAAGAAGAAACTAAACAATCTGTATGCTTGTAGGCTTTCACGGCTGGTGGTAGTATTGGTAAAATATAACATGTCTAGGCTTGTAGGCTGTGGTCGAATATTAAAATTATTAAAACTTGATGTTTCGCTGTCAGCTGTGGAGGACATCTTCAGAAATGAAGCTGTGCAGGAACGGCTATCGACTGCAATTCATGGAGCCATGGACAGCAATATATACTGTTGAGGTAGTGGGAGGGGAGTAATTGGACTTTTGTGTTCTGATTGGCTGTTGCATTGGCCGGTGTGAAGATGCTGTAAGGCAGGAATCCAGTGAAGTTTTAATAATTTTAATATTCGACCATGGCCTACAAGCCCAGACATGTTATATTTTACCAATAAAAAAATCTGTGTTTACAACAAAACAAAACTTCAACACCTAACCTCAAAAAGAAAACTCACCACATAAAAAAACACTCCATGTAACCAAGTTGTAAACATGTCATGTAAACATGAGATTTCATTATTTAACCAAGGCCTAAAAATACATATAACCTACTCCAACCAGGCAGAAGACCTAATAGCAGACATAGAAATAGCTTGTGCAGACTTAAAAGAAGAGGATAAAACAGCCATTAAAAATGAGTGTGAAATAGCACTTAAAGATCACAATCAGAAATAACTTTCCAAGTAAAAAAATCCTCCAGGACCTAAAATCCAAACCTGTAATATATAACAAAACAGATAAAAGCAATACAATAGTAATATTAGATAAATCTGACTACATCACCAGAGTTGAAAATATGTTACAAGACAATATTTTCACAGAAATCAAAATAGATCCATTGAAGCAATGCATGAAAGACTACAACCTTACCATAAAAACAACCAAAACAGGACCAAAACCAGACTGAAACCAAACCACTCAATTTTACCTATACTTTATGCCCTTCCAAAAATCCACAAAACAGGCAATGCCACGCAACCAATAGATGACAATATAGATTCTCCTACATACTGTCTCTGAAAATGGTTAGTGCAGAAGTTTACATCATTACCAAAATATCCCAGCTTAAGCATAAAAAAGTCGCTGGATCTAATTAACAAAATCTCCACCCTTGAAATAAAACCTTAGCATCCTTTGCCATCACAGCAATGTACCCGAACATGCCCATTCCTCAGATGTTAAAACACCTGGAAAGCTGGCTAACCCACAATAAAATAGAAAAAGAAGAATTAGAACTTTGCCTAGATCAGAATTACTTCACCTTCAACAACAGAACAAACCACAGGCCTTACAGTGGGTAACCCAATTTCACCACTACTGGCAGACCTTCACATTAGCCACACACAACCTCAGCATTCCCACACATCTTCAAGACTTGGCATAGATATGCTGATGACATCTTTGTCATAGTCCCCAAATTTTTCATACAGGACTCCTTCAAATTACTCAACATACAACAGAAAACAATACGGTTCACAATAGAAATTGAAAAAGACAACTACCTTCCATTTCTAGATATGAATCTATCATAAACCCACACACTCTGACAACTATATAAAGAGTGAGTTCGAATCTCGCTTAGGGTGAGTTACTCGATAAGGTTTTTTTTGGGGTGTTCCCTTATACTGAGAAGACGAATGTCGAGTAACTTTAAGCTCCATGGACCCCGAGATCATTTGAACATCATTTCATCAATTTCATTCATCGTCCAATATGACCAAACTAGGTTAAAGGATGTTAAACTACCAAAAAAAAAAAACTATATAAAGAATTATGGCCGCAATCCCATAATGCACAAACATGCAGTATTCAATAGCCTCACCCATAGACTGGTCTACACACCATTAAAAGATGAATACAACACAGAATACAAACACAATATCTACCGCAAGAAACAATGGCTTAACCAAAAATTAATAGATCAAAAAATTCAAACAAATAAAGTAATCACAGAAACCACAAAATTGAGCCCACCAATAGATAAACCTTGCTTCAAAAAGTTTACTTATCACCCAAAACTACACCACAAGTTTCAAAAATATTCAAAAAACATAAAATCACACTTGCCCCCAAAATAAGTTCAGCCTACAAAAAATGCTCTGCAACAACTTAAAAAGACCAAATCCCAGAATACAAAATTCAGGAATCTACAGAATAAATTGAACAGATTGCAACAAATTTTACATTGGTGAAACAAAAAGACACCTTGAAACAAGACTTAAAGAACACTTGAGAGCATCTAGGTTTATGGTTTATAAGAGTTAAATTTTTCTTTTTAAGTTGAATAGTTAAACTGACAAATCAGCCATTGCACACCACTTTTGGACTACTAACCATGAAATAGCACCTAACTTACACCTTATAAAATCTGCCAGATGTGCAGCAGATCTTGACTTCTAGGAGAAAAACCAATGCCACGTATTCAACTTTGAATTGCTGCCACAAAATATATTGTGGAGGTTCGTCACTCAATCACCAGGGACCGTCACACCTCAACATAGAACACCCTGTTGAAATTCAGTTGGAAACCATTGACAATGAAGCTCACGTGGCTTTGAAACCGGTCTGGAAAAACTATATGCAAGTGATACTTAAGTTGATTGATGTTTGGAGGAATTTAGTAACAGTGACGGTCAAATTAATATAACATATGATACTTAAGTGTTACAAATCCAACTCGGAAATATTCTATTCGTACGTATCACTGTTCCAAAAACACCCTTTCATTAAAATTGTTATAGTTAAGAAGCTTATTCTTCTATTTACTTCATGCTAATTAAGAAAAAATTAGCAGAAATGTTCTTATTATTTGCTTCCTTGTAAGTAGAGGGGAAATAAGGGAGTACCATAGGCTAAAGTGATAGTCAAATCTTTTAAAAGCTGGTTGCTATGTGATTAAAGAAGTATGGCCAGGAGTTGACAAATTCCCGTAGTAACAAGAAACTTCATGAAATAACATAAATTGTGTGTTTTAACGAGATCTACATTTTTTGTTAGTAAATTTGTCTCAGTGTACAAGTTATACAAAATTCCATAAAATTCATCCAGAATAAAGATGTCTTCAGAGGCTATTCTCAGAAAATTCAAGAAATACATTTAATTTGGGATGTAAATATCTTTAATATACAGTATTTTAATCAAAATCATTACCGCCAATTTTGAGAAAATCAAAACTTTCGAAAATTTTTCCAAGGGTAGTTTGTGGATGAGGGATTTTCTTGAAAATCTTTATCCTTGGAAGACATTAAACTAAATACCAAGTTTGGTATTTAACAATGTTAGTTTTTTAGCTATGCTGTCCTTACACATGGACCTTTTTCTAAAAATGCTTTTTTTCAGACTCAGGGGACCCCAAAACATATTTCCAGTGAAATCTCGGTATCAAATTTTTGGGTGGAATACAATACCTTCTGTATACACTATGTACAGTGTACATACAGGGCTAGAGAAAGTAAACATTAAAATTCAGTTAAAACAAAAGATAAATGGAATCAAAGAGTTCAATTTTTTAGGAAATAATTATTTATAAAATCATGGTTGTAGTAATTTCAGGTGAAGTAACACTCAATCCCACTCCATGTTAAAAACTGCCATGGCTATTTAAGCAAAGGGTATTGTAACTATGCCCTACCGAACCTGTGAGTATAGCTTGCTTTTAAATAGTAGCTGATTGTTGGCATACATTGTTACACAAGTGTTAGTGAACACTGACATCATAGCCTGAATGTTACCTTTGTGTGAGTGGGCACATGTTCTTTAAGCCTGAGAGTTTGTGCTGCAACGGTGGTTTTGCACACACCTCTGTTTCTAGAAGTTTCCAGTGACATAACCAACAGATATAAAAAGGGGCAATGAAGCCCAGTTGCAATTTTCACTGGAAATACATTGCATGAAACAGTTGAGCGAGTTTGACGAGAATTTTATAGTGTGCTGTATCGTTACTGCAACAAATATTGCAAAGAGACTATACAGCAGAATTGTTACGAAAGACTGTTATTTGCGAGCAGAATGTAATCAGTTTGTGGAAAAATAGTGTGTTGTTGTTTGTTGCAGAAAAGAAGTTTTTGTAACAATATGCAGTTCTCTTGTTGTGCTTTCTTCTGACCATTATATAATTGTTGCATTTCCCTTTTACTTTTTTTGTGGCACAATTTGAGAACAGTGTCTCAAAGACACTTATCAAATATCAAGAGATTTGAGTAAGATTCAATTAATATGTATTTGGGACATCTTGTACTCTTGGTTTCCTTTTTTGTGTTATAACCTTTTACAATATTTCAGTGTTGAGAGTGCTCCACAAAGTCAGGTAAGTTATAGAAGTAAGCATAAAGACCTGAATATACGATAAACCCAATGTTTAAGTTCATGAAAACTCGTGCCATTTGCTCAACATGGAAAGTTCTTAAGTCTCATACTTTTTTTCTCAATACTGGGAGCAGATAGAAACATGAGAGTTGACATACCTTGTCAATGTGCATCACCGTGCAGTGCATAAAATCCTAATGGCTCTAGCTAGAGTGAGCAGTGTTTTTTATATTTAAAAGAACAGCAAATAATCATTCATTTTCTTCACTTGCATTAACATTTCTCACTAGTTGAATGAGACATCTGGAGATGGGTGTGAATCCATACTCAAGGAAGGCCAAACCAAAACAATTCCTGTCTATCACCAATCAATCAGACATGATTGTACGAGTGGGACAATGTTTTGGAGGATTGCTGATTAGGTATGGAAGAAATTTTGGATTAGTGCAATTCCAGTTTTGTGAGAAAAATGGCCAGAAAAGATTGCATGTTATGTTCTTTCAGAAAGACAATGTGCCAGCCCATCAAACAAACTTGGTGCTAGAGTTTGTACTAACATTGCAATCTGTGGATCCTATTTTGAGATTAGATTCTATGCCCAAACTCTAGGATAAAGATCAAATCAACAATTACATTTTAATATTTGTACATATTAACATTTATTTACAAACTAGTTGCCTGCCCCCTCTTTGCACGGGTGGTGTACCTAATGAAAAAACTGAGACAAACCTACAGTATGACCATGCAATGAAATAAAATTACAATTAAATAATTTGACAATATTTTATTGTAATGTACAATGTTCCTTCTGGAGAGAACACAAATAGTGCCGATGGTTTGCAACACTCGAGCTCGCAACTTACAACTGCCCATGCGAAAAACATGGTAGCTCAAGGTATATTCCACACACTTCTAACATTAGCCTTGGGATTTATTGTCATTGCAAATGGAAGGCTCACTGGAAACTGAATATTCTTAAATTCAAAAGGAAAGTCGGTTGGCATTAGTGATATTCTTGGAATAAGCACATCCTTGCCTTTGAACTTTCTTATGATTATAGTAGCTTGAATCAAACTTTTCATAATTTTTTTTTTTAGCAGCGAGTCTTGTTCCGTCGCAAAAACTATGGCCATCTAGCAGCAAATAAATAAGTACGTACTCTAGGTGTTCGTCGCCAGGAAATCTTTGCTTCTTATCGCCCTCCGTGGTGTAATGGTTACCATGCTGACTTCATATACCCAAGGTCGCGGGTTCATACCAGGTGGAGGACAATGGAATTTTTGGGGCGTAAAAATCCTTAGCGTGGCTTCCTTCGGAAGGGAAGTAAAGCCGTGGGTCCCGTGTCGTAAATTTATGGCACGTAAAAGAACCTCAAGCCTGATAGAGAGGCCTCTGAGCAAAATTAAGCGGTCTTTCATGCCCAGTATAGAATGGTACGCTGAGAACCACAGCAAGTTAAAGAGCGTCCATAAATAAAATGCCATTTTTTCTTTGCTTCTTTATTTTAAACGATAGGAGTAAGGAAAGGACAGTTATAACATAAAAATGTATTTGAATTTCACTGCTGCGTTACATCGTCTCAATAAAATGTTGCGTGGACCTTAACATTGAATGGGGAGGAAAAATAGAGCAGTACTATGGCCATCTATCGGCAAATAAATAAGTACTTTAAGTGTTCATCGCCAGGAAAGCTTCTTTGCTTCTTTATTTTAAATGATAGGAGTAAGGAAAGGACAGTTAATATATAAAAATGTATTTGAATTTCACTGCTGCGCTGCATCATTGTCTCGATAAACTGTTGCATTACCTTATCATTGCATAGGTAGGAAAATAGACAACTATTGCCATTTAGCAACAAATAACTGTGGTACCACTGCTATCTGGCGGCTATTAATCGATTGCGTTCCTTTGGCACTGTGTGCTGATTCATATTACGAGACTTTAAAAACTTTCCCGTACAGTTTTTAAACATTTTCTTTTACACAAACCTTGTCATGACAATAATGAACTCAACAAAAAAAGAATTGTTCAATTTGGTGCAGAGTTCGGAAGTGATGCGCATACATACATTTTGGTGATTCATTTTTATTTATATATATATATATATATATATAGATATAAATAATAACTCTGACAATGAATTTTAAGAGGTTTTGCATAATTTACAATTACATGTTAGTTTCCAAAAGCCTACTCGTATGCATACATTCTTAGAATATTCATATTTATTATATTTACAATGTTAAATTATTACCAGTATTCTTTAATTGAATAAAATCCTCCTCTGTATAGAAGGTATCTTTTTAATTGTGATATAAACTTGTTGTTCATTTGCAATTCTTTTGTAGGAGAGGGAAGTGCATTAAACAAAACTATTCCTTTATAGTAGAAGCCTTTTTGGGATAACTGCAAATTACTTGTTGGTATATGTAAGTGCTGCCTACTTTGTCACTTTGTTATGAATATCAGTATTTTTTGTAAATTTTTCTGGGTTAGTTATTACAAATGACAATATGGCTAAAATATATTCACAGGCTAATGGTAAAATTCCAAACATTTTGAAAAGTGGTTTGCATTGAGTTAATTGTCTTGCCCCTGCCATCATTCTTATTACCTTGTTTTGCAAAAAAGAACACTTTTTCAGCAACTACTGAATATTATTCCATAGGTCAACGATGAATGAAAATATGTATAAGCTGGTTTTAGTGTTCTCTTATTTATCGGATTGCAAAACATGCAGAGCTCAGTTTGGGTAAGATATAATCAATATGGTGTAAGTGCTTTCTCATGCTCCCCACTCACCTTACCTGGCTCTGAGGGAAAAATTTTACCAAGCAAGTGAAGAAAACGAATGATTACTCCCTGTTTTTTAAATAAAAATGTTTGTCACTTTACATATCAAAAATGCTGTTACACTCTAGATGCAGTCACTAGGACTCATGATACCATATCTGTCACATACTCACAGAAAGTGCCAGTGTGTTTTAAGCCAAAATGCATATTTCTATTTGCTCTCAGTTTTGAGACAGAGACCATAGTACCTGAAGACCCCTTATAGAATTGAAAAATTTAAGTTATGGTCCTATACACTGGGAGAAGGTATTGCAATGTTGTGGTAGTGCTACCATCTGCACTTTAATGGTTAATTCCAAGAGGTTCTTGTTACTGGTTTTGTACACACAAGAACTTGATCCACATTTGTTTGAGGCTGAGGTAATCCAGAAACCATTTAATGACCACAAACTCTGATGTACATTAGTGAAATTTAAATGCTTGCAAAAGCAGAGAGAGAAAAACATTGAAAGACATTCGGAATTAGATCTCCACAGTCCAATCAGGATGCGTGAAATCTAATCACACACTTCAGTTTTATTGTTCTGTGACACTGATCATGGTAATGGTACCTAAAGCACGTGACTAATGGTGATCTCTATAGTACCTGCAGTGCCAACATTACAACCTATGCTTGCCCATTTTCATAGTGAAAAAGTAAGCAATACTCAATTTGGATAACTTGGTGACCCAGAATAATGAGAGTAGGATCTTTTCTTCTTTTTTATTTTCATGAAGTTTTAACGTTCTTTAACCTGATATGTCATATCAGATGATGGATGAATGAAATAGCTGAAATGATGCTTAAATGAACCCAGATTCTTAGAGCTTAGAGTTGCTCAAAGTTAATCTTATAATAAGGGAAAATCCAGGTTAACTCACCATAATCAAGGTTCAACTTTTTTCTTCTTTCTTTTTGAGTGGAGGGGAAGAATCCTATTTACAGATAACAGAGAAGAGCGCTCAGAGAATTTGGGGATTGCCAAAGTAACGCACTACCCACTTAAAAACACCTCCATCAGTAGACTATGAAGTAAGGAAGTGCCGCAGTGGCACTATTGCACCTGCGGACTCAAGGTGTGGGTATATTGACCTGAAACAGAAGGCCTAGACTGGGTGAAGAAAAGGGGCCAGAATACCCATTTGTCTGGAGACGTCTTCTTAACTTATAAACTATTCTTAAAGATAGTGCTGTCCTGAAACAGAAATGGACATAGTCATTAGTGCTTTAATATAACATTTGTTCCATTTAATTAAAGCACCTCATCAAACTTCATTTTTCTCAGTGCCTTTTTTTCAGCATTTTCGCTATTCAAAATGCTCCTTAGACCACAGTATCTTATTAGCTTGAAATTTTCAGAAGAGCTTCATGAATCTGGATTTAAATTTTTTTGTGCACTAGTTAAAATTATGAAGCAGTTAAGCTGATATTAAATATTATGCATAACTCAAATCGAAAAAATTGAAAAAGACAATAACATATAAACAAACCTTTTTTTTTTTTCTCTCTTAAACTAATTAAGAATAAATAATTACTATATTTGTACTAAGCTCAAATTTGAGAATGAGGCAATAAACTGTAGGATCTGAGTACTCTATTTAGCAGAAAATGATAAGCCTCTGCCAAATGAGGCATGACTTTAAAGTTTGGATTTAGGTGGTTTGTGGTTGGAAACCAACTCTTGCAATTGCCATATCTTTTACTTACTGGTCCCTTAATTGAGGCTGAATCTCGACTTGCAAGAAAAGTCTTCAAGTCTCCAGGAAAAAGAGATTTTACTACATTGCCTCTCACCCATAGTACAGGGTCACCTTTTGTTTGCTAATGGTTAGTGGGGGGGGGGGGGGGGAAGCAGTGCCGTTTGAAGGAGAAAACTACATTTTATGTTCCCATATCAAAAAGGGATTAATTGTGAGTAAAAAAGTATTACCTTAACAGGTACATCCACCATATGCTTGCTTTTGTTTAACATCCTTCCTGGTAAGTCTTATTGGATGATGAACGAAATCAGTGAAATGATGCTCCAATGAGCCTGGGGTTCCATGGAAGGGAAAACCCTGGAATAAAACCTTATCTGGGTAACTTACCCTAACCCAGATTTGTACTCCAGACCTCTTGAATGTGAAGTAGACACTTTATATGTTCTTAGCATATGCTGAAAATGTGAAAGCAATCAAAAGAAAACTGTTGATTTTTGGATTTTCATAAATGCTTTGTATTAATAGAATGGGAATACTATGCACCAGAATGTATAACAAATGTTGAAGTGAGAAAAATGGAATTAGAACTTATAATTGATTTGATAACATGTTCATGCCATTTTGGAAGTATTTAAATTTGGAACTAAATATTAATTTACATTCCCTGTTACAGTATGGTGCTTATAGCATATTATGAATACCAAAACAACAAAATCTTAAGTTGCATATTTTGGCCTAATTTTGTTTGGGTTATTCCTCTTAAAATATTTGCCACTATTAAGTTTGAAATCAGGTTTCAAACATTTCATTGCCAATCTGGAGCTTGAAACACAGATTTAGTATAGCAGGCAGAAAATTGAATCCATTTTGTTGGTGATGAGTAGACTTTCTTAGATGTGAATTTTATTTTTGAAACATATGACAGATGGCAGACATACAAGTTGCAACTCCCAGTAGTGAAAGTGCAAAAGTAATAAGAAATATTGGTCGCATATTCAGGTCTTTGCAGTATTAACCTAGATAAGCAATCTGGATAAGATTGGAGTAATAAGGAAATGCTTGTTAGTCAAAAATTCAGACTAGAGGCTTTATATCAGATCAACAATGCCCAACCTGCATAACTTAAAAAGTGTACTCTTCTGTATTCTGACTTGGCTGGCATAAAGCTGAACAGCAATTGATATTGATTGTGAAGTTTTTGTTGTTTTAATTTACTATTTAAATATAAATGAGTGGATATTTATTTATGTCAAATTGAAAATTTGGAATATTTTTCAAAACATTGAGCTCCGTCCTCAGCATGGTGGTGACAGATCTGTTATCTTGCTTCCTCTTTCCTCAAGAGGAGTATGCAACTGTTGCCATCTGGAGGTAAACATTATACATTGCTGACTGGCAATATTTCAACATTTAATTTTTAGCATTTTTTAAAATGAAGTGGCATACCATTTTTGGACATATAATCACAATGTTAGAAATAGAGACAAGATTAAAAGTGGAAATCCATACAGAAAATAAAATGCATTAAAAAGTTGATATAAAGACCTGTAAATAGAACAGGTGACACCATAAGAAGGTGCCAAACAAAGTTAATAACACAAGAACAAGTCTATAAATACTGTGGAATTTCAGATCACAAAGATCTGGAAATTAATTACACATCCTCAAGAAGTATTTATGTGAGAATGATTGCATTACCATGCTAATTTATAACTACATATATGATTGTATTAATATTCATATGTTATGATACAAAGAATGACATATAAGTAGGAAGATGCACATTCTATATTAACAGTGAGCAATACGCCAACATGCATCTGGTGTTTGTAGCAAATTACATCAAGTAATGCTTAAAGGAAATAAACCGGTGTGTACAAAACTGCAGAAGCCATCTTGTTGTTTCTGTGATAGGAAATCCTATATGTTTGGCACAGGATGTACTGCAACCAAGCTCTGAGCTAGCTTCTTATTTACTTTCTCTTTATTAACAAATTATGTATGAATATTTGTTCAGGATTTAGTGAAATCCTTAACAATGCAAATTAATTTATGAAATGTAATACATATAATTAATAATAATAATAATAATAATAATAATAATAGCCCAAAGAATCTAACAATTGTAATTATCTATTAACATCACCTCCATCTGTTTATGAAACGGATAACTTCTGAGTTTGTGTCCATTAGGCAGATTAAGAATCCCTAACTTCAGTAATATAAATCACTAGGCAGCTATACAACATACATTGATTTGTTTTGGCTGTCCTCAAGAATGATAAGAGAGAAGGCCTGAGAGGTTTGTTATAGCAACTTGCCCCTTCTCCTCTCTTCCGACTTGTATGCCCAGATATATCACATCGTCAGTCATGCTACTCCTGCCTGAGAAGACAGGCTTCGTTACATTGCTAACAGAATCAAATTTTATGCCATAATAGGTTAGAATGCAAACAGCCAACACATTAAGAATAAATTCTTTGTTATTTATAAATGTAAAAGTAATTCTTCCTTCACAAATTTACTGGGTATAGCAGCTATCCCACAAAATGCCATGTTCTGGAGCCACACCTTCACAGCTCCTGATTGCAGAATAGAGCTGCCCAGTTACACAACATGATTATATTTATCGTGAAGTGAAACTATTAAAACTGTTGACAGCCACACTAGAACTTGCCACTTGGGAAAAGTGCTTTATTTTAAAAAAAAAAATCTGATGTGTTCCATTCTCATGTCTTTCTCTACATCTGTGTAACAAATTATGTCAAAAAGCTTATTCTTTTATCTACTTCATGATAATCAAGATACTAGCAGAAATGCTTCCTTGTAAGTAGAAAGGAAATAAGGGAATACACTAGGCTAAAACGAAAGTAAAATCTTTTAAAAGCTGGTTGTCATGTGGATTGAAATATGTTTCTTTGCATGTCCAGGAGTTAACAAATTCCTGTATGTGAAAAGTTTTAAGTATTTTAAAACTGAAACCAATATTAAGGAATATCCCAAAAATTGCCAATTCTACGAAAAAAAAATGTATATGACATAAATATGTGTTTCAAGATATGAATGTTTTCTGTAGTAAATTTTTGTCTTATCGCTTACAGTTTACTAGTTATGCAAAATCCAGAAAAATTCATCCAGAATGAAGAAGTCTTCAGGGGCTATTCCCAGAAAATACAATATATATATATATATATATATATATATATATATATATATTATATTGTGTAAATATCGTTAGTATATGGTATTTTAATCAAAATCGTTAGTCATGTTTGAGAAAATCAAAATTTTCAAAATGTCTCCATGTAAAGGATTGTTTGAGGTAGGAAGACCTTTCTGAAAATCTTTGTATCATTGGAAGATGCTAAACTTATATGCCAAGTTTGGTATTTCACATACTTTTTGTTTTTGAGTTATTGTGGACACACACAACACAACACCAACACACACACACGCTCACACCCTCTCACACTCATTCTCTCTCTCTCTCTCTCTCTCTCTCTCTCTCTCTCTCTCTCTCTCTCTCTCTCTCTCTCTCTCTCTCTCTCTCTCTCTCCCTCCCCCTCCCCCTCCCCCTCTCCTAAAATGTTTTTTTTTTAATTAAGGGGGCTCTAAAACATCTATTTCTGGTGAAATCTCGGTATCACTTTTTTCATGGAATGCAATACCTTTTCTATATACTTATGTATATAGTAAATGTAAGGAAAGTAAAAAATCCAAGAGTTGATTGAATTTTGAAACCCTGCCAGTAAACAATATTTTGAGGTTGATCACCAGATGGCAGCAGTTTGATGCTCATGTTGAAACTTCGCCAACATGCTTATGATGGAGATGAATGTTTCCAAAAACGTTTCAAGATTTTACATCTTGATGTAAGTGAAGTGTGAACATCGACTCGCATATATTTTAAAAGTAAATTGAATTGAAATAGATAAGTTCTGTAAAAATTCGGAGATTCTGCATTGATTGCTTTGTCAAACATCATTTGCGCACTCTATTGAGTTATGTTAGTTTTGCATTGTAGTTGGTGTATAACGTATTGCTTGTAAGTTTTGCTAGAAACATACTGGCATCAGGTTGTGTATACAGACCAAGGTGGGAAGACGTTGAAGACTCTTAAGGCAGAAATCCCTCAACATCACAAAAATTCTACCATGGCCATTGTTTTTGTCCTAAAGCAATGGAGTTTTGCACAGTTAATTGTCTTGATATCTTCTATGACTGTGCTATTTTATAAGTAATGTTGTCAACAAATAAAGAAATTACACTACAGTGGAATTTTCAAAACATGGTGAAGTTGCTTGAAAACAAGTGTACATAAAGTATTAGAATTATACTATATTTTGGCACAGAAGTTTTTTCTCTATCTCCCTTCAATGATTTTTAAAGTATTTTTCAAAGTAATAGAGTTTTTTTAATTCAAATTATTATGCATTTCATAGCACAATACCTGTAGAATCTAAATCAAAAGAAAACTAGCTGCGGCAAAATACTCATTGTGGACTGAAATATGTGTGCACAAAATGTCATTTCAATATCTCAAATAGTTTCCAAGAAAAGGTACATAAGCGTAACTGTTTACTGTATAAAACCTTTGCGTGCCTAGAATTGTAAAAATTGAAAGACATTTTATTCTATACCCTACAGTTTGGTTTGAATTTGGATACAATTAGCTTGTAGAAAACAAAAGACAATCACTTTAAAATCAGCTATGGAATATTTCAAATAAATTTTACATTTCAGGGTTTTGGGGCAGTTTTCTTATGCTTGTACATCAATTATCTTAAGAAGTTAGGAATCATGGAAATCTTTAAATAAAGAAAAAAAAATTAGATTAGATATTTTTAATTTATTTGCATCACTGAAAAAACAGGTACACCTTTCTGAACCTCAGTTTTAGTTTGAATTATGTTTTATTATTTGATACTAAGACCAAAAGGCAATCTCACTGAGTGAAAGGGCAATTTCTAAAAGACGTAAATCATGAAGTACAAGGTAAGTGCTCAGAGGACTTGAAGCTTAATGCTGAACTTCTTCCTTCAGGCAGTGAATTTATTGCATAGTAGTTGTGTGGGAAGTTTGCACACATTTTAAAACAGATTTGTTTTGAACTAATGTGAGCTAACATGAATCATTGACTGACAGCCAGTTGGTGAGCTTTGTTGCTATCAAGTTAAACATAAACTTATAAGATAAATCTAATGTGCTCCATTCATATGACTTTCTCTACCTGTTCTACAAACTATTTTTGCAAAAGATTATTCTGTTATGTACAGCATGCTATTTGGATAAACATTAGCAGAAGATGGGAAATAAGGCAGTACACTACAGTAAAGTGCCAGTAATTTTTTTAAAAGTTTAAAAGCTGTTGCTAAGCAATTAACATTGAAATTTGCTTCTTTGCATGACCAGGAGTATAACAAAAGAGACAAACATGACTTGTTTGATTTAGGATTTACATCACAACATTTTAAAGGAATGTTATAGAATATCAACGCCCATACTTATTTTTTGTTTAGTTCTGTAGTTCCTTCTCTTCATCCGTTCTTCCTGTGGGTGGTATTTGTAATAGATCTTGCATAGGTCATAGTGCACAAGGTGTCACTTTCAAGTTCACTAAAAGCAATAGTTTATCATCTGATTTGGGCCCATAATCCAAATGCAGCCTGAGATCAGTTGGCAGACATTACTTATTCTTATGTTAAACATTGCTGTGGCTGCCTATAGAAGAAAGGGTGCAATTTTCAGGCAAGTTCGCTGGCTATTTTTAGACAGGAGAGAGAATGCTAAAACAACACTGAGCTTCCTCTGCCTGCTGTCTGCACTCTTTCATCAGACAGGTAGTAACAGGAAGTATTTATTGTTTGCAAAATAAAAGCACCACATGATAATTAAAAGAAATGAAAAAATTAAAACCTGGAGATTTCATCTTGTGTATCAAAGAAACCTTTGAATTTGCCTGTGCCATAAGCTACAGAATGATAGGCTTTAGGTTTTGGATTCTTTGCTTTAGCTATTGACAGGAAACATTCAAAACTGATGAAGGTCAAATTTTTATTATGCAGTTGCACATAATGCTGTCAGTGATTCAGATTGGCTCACAAGAAAGATCATATTACAAGTTCAATCTGTGGGGGTATTGGCATACTGACCAAATGCTGCAGGAATGTTTGACTTTTTTTTTAATACATTTTTTATATCTATGATAAAGAAGTGTGTATTTATTAGAACTCAAAATTCATATTTTCTCAAATAACGTGAAACAGAACCGTATTCTCCCACATGTATCACAGAAGTGAGTAAGTTTGGAGGAGGAACATTTTCTAGAAATCTTGTAGAGAGGAAATGTTACAAGATTTTAAAAATTCTTAAAGGCTGATGAGTGATGCTAATGTCCTGTGACACAGGGAAGTTGTATTGTTAAGTACAAGGTTACTTGCACACAAGCAAGTCTGAAATGCAATTTATATAAGACATACGAATGTTGGGAATTTGAGTTTTGATCATTTGGAGCATAATAAAAGTTCTGTTACAGCCTCTTGTTTTTTTATTTTCCTAACTGGAATGTGTTCTTTTTGCTTCAGTGGCTTAACCATTTGCACTGTTTGAACAAACGACCATGTGGAAAAGTATGCAAGCTACAACAATGTTTACTGTTTTACTCTGCTCAGAGGTTAATAATAGTAAATGTTGTATGCGTTTTGCTTATTTTCTGATAAGTCTACAAGTGACAATATGTTATCATTTCACTTTACCTTCAAAGAAGACAAGGGAGTGTCTGATTGGCTGGTGGGCAAACTACAACTTTTCCTACTTAAGATGCCATCTCTCCCTCATCAGTTCAGTTGAGATTGCAACTTTTTGTAAAATAAAATGCATATGTCAGGATTCACCTACACATAACTGAAACACTGAACAGAGGGTTGATGGTGTTATGCGCAGGCACTTTAGTTAATTTCCGGCTTTCATTCAATCCGTCAGTTTACTTCTTGCCATATGGTTAGTGTATTGTGAAAATATTGCTTTAGATAGTATCAAGACTCAAGCCGCACCATCTGAGTGGTTGGACCACTCACCTGTTGCTAAGGCAGCCTGGGTTTGATCCTAAGCATGGGATTTGCGGTGCCTAAGCAGTGCAGGACAGGTTTTCTCCGAGTTCTCCTGTTTTCCCTGCCATTGCATTCCACCGGTGCTCCATTTTCGCCTGTGGTGCCATCGTATTGAAAGTGGGCGTTAAACACTATATATAAAAAAAACAAAGCAGGAAAATCCTGTGTGTTGTGTAGCTACAAACAGGGAAAACCATTAAAAATTGGAGAGAAGGTGATTGTGCTGAATGTATTAACAAATTCTGTAAAAACTACAGAAGATGTGGTGAGATTAACTCAGATTTCTTTTTCAATGTTGGTATATAGTTTTCGAAAGGAAAGGGGTGGCATTTTTTGTCAAATGTAGTCAGCTATGCTAAACAGTAAAGATATAAACCAATGCACAAAAAGAGCTTTTTTTTACAAGGCCTATCTGGGAAAGAGTGAAGTATTTTAACATTGTAGGCACAACTGTAATTGTTTTAGTATTGTTGTTTCAGTTTATGAACCACAACTTATTGAGATATGTTTCATGTCAGTCTAGATTCAGGGCGACTGATGGCATTTTTTGGCTTTACACACGATATGATGAGACTCTTTTTACGTGGGATGTTAAAGTTTAACAAATTGTGTTTATCGTTATGAATAAAAAATATATACAACACCATGCATTGCTTTAAATTAAGTTTATGCCATATTTGTTGAAACTTTTAATATCTGAATGTATATTATCTGCTGAAAGGACATCAGAGGCTTCAACTAAGGAGTTCCAAGTCAAGATTTGCAAATCATCACACAAAACAGGATGCAACTAATGAAGAATGAACGTGAATTTCAACTATAATTATTTAAAAACTGCATTTTTACAAAGATGTTCCTTTTTCTCAAAAGCCACGAATGCTCCATGACTAAAGCTGTGCACACTAAATGAGATAACCTATTACATACTGTGGATGTGGATGTCACGTGGGAACGGTTGGACAAAGGAAGCTAGCATTACCATCATGTTTAAATGAAAGGTCCAGAATCCATTTTAACTAGATATTCAAATAAGTGATTACAGAATAAGGGCTACAATAAAGAAAATTTAAGAATAAATTAATGAGTGGCTAGAGCCCAATCAATTGTGATGCAAAATAAACTATTAATAAATGTAACAATAAATATAATGAGATTTAACTTTAACCATATAAGATTGTAACAAACAAATAAATTCTCAATAAGTTATAGCTTAATAATTATTAACAAAGAGGGTTAGCCACTCGCAAATAAATAAAAAAGCCCATTCAATATTTCCCAAAGAATTACAGTTTCAGTCATTGTAATTGCAAAGACATGGATTCCTATTGCTGGCAGCAATATATCAAAGAACTAGCCGGCTAAAGCCTGTAATGCATATCAGTATTCAAGCACAATAAATATGTGTGTGTGTATATATATTATAATTACAATGAAATAGTGTTGGTTTCCACACATGCACACGCAAACAATTTAACACAATATTAAATTCAATACCCTTTCAGGTAAGGCAAAGTTCAATCCAATACACGTCGGGTAATAACTCCAATGTAACCCAAAATCTGTTTCGGTTGTAAATTACATGTGCCAACGCCCAATTTCACTGCCATGGAACCCATTACAATCCATCGCATTCGCAATGAAATTGGTATTGAACACGATAATACCTACACTGAATTAGAGCTGTATTTTTAATATACAATATTTAAAATGTTGAGGATTTGATTTAAAAATCTTTAAATGTAAATTTTGGTTGATTTTCTTCATTTAAGGTAAAAAAAAAAAAGTACTCTAGAACTACTCTTAGTAGGTTGATATTAGGTATTAGAATGTATTTGTGTGTAGTAAACATTTGAGCTCTTTGCTTCGGTTTATTTCTGAAAAAAGGAACCCAAACATCAAACTTTTGCCATTTATTTAGCAAATCTTTTTACGAGTAAATATAAATTTTAGGTAAACTATAGAATATATATTGAGGTTATGGTGTCCAGTGTAGGCCGCAACATTTTTTTATACTGCTCTCTGCCGATGTTTCGCTGCAACTTATGTTGAGCTTCTTCCTTGGGCCACATAAGTTGCAGCAAAACGTTGGCAGTGAGCAGTATAAAAAAATCTGATGTGTTCCATTCACATGACTTTCTCTACATCCCTGCAACAAATTATTGTTAAAAAGCTTATGCTTCTATTTACTTAATGCTAATCAAGAAAAAGTTAGCAGAAATAGTCTTATTACTTACTTCCTTGTAAGTAGAAGAGAAATAAGGGAGTGCCATAGGTTAAAGTGATAGTCAAAAGCTGGTTACTATGTGACTGAAGTTCCTCTGTGTGGGCAGGAGTTGACAAATTCCTGTATGAGAAAAGTAAAAAGTTTTTAAAGCTGAAACCAAAAACAAGGAATTTCTAAAAAATGATCAGCTCCACAAAAAAAATGTATATATAACATAAATTGTGTGTTTTAACATGCTGTACATTTTTTGTGTGATATGTTTTCGTCCATCTTTACGGTTTAGTAGTTTGCAAAATTCCATAAAATTCATCCAGAATAAAGTAGTCTTCAGAGGCTATTCCTAGAAAATTCAAGATATACATTTTATTAGTCAGGTAAACATCTTTAATATGGAATATTTTAATCAAAATCGTTAGAGCCATTTTTGAGAAAATCAAAATGTTCGAAAAAAGTTTCACATAAAGGGTAGCTGGGGGTGGGGGTATTTTTTTTTTAAAATCTTTGTGTTGCATCCTTGCGAGATACCAAACTTGAATACCAAGTTTGGTATTTAACGGCATTTTCGTTTTTGAGCTATGCTGCACCCCCACACCACACACACATGGGCCTTTTTCCAAAAAATATGTTGTTTTTGTTTTGTTTGTTTGTTTTTTTTTTTTTGTTTTTTTTTTTTAAATTCAGGGGGACCCAAAACATTTATTTCCAGTGAAATCTCTGTATCAAATTTTTGGGTGCATTACAATATCTTCTCTATACATTATGTAGATAATATGTGTAGAGAAGGTAAAAAATGCTGTAGCCTACACTGGAAACCGTAACCTCAATAGGCTATGGCGGTGGGAGCCTGCAGATTTATATAAAATATATAATTGTGAAACACAGTATATGAAGTAAAGAAAATAAAAATGACTAAGTAGGGAAAGTATTGTATTCCATCCAAAAACTGTCAAAATTTCACCAAAAATGTATGTTTTTAGGTTTCCGGAGCAAAACAAATGGTCAACTTTAGAAAAAGTGTGACTGTTAATAGGATAACTTAAAAATGAAAACCCATTAAATACCAAACTTGATCATTGAGATTTTTTAGTCAATTTTTGTAGCATATCACCACTTGAAGAGAAAGCATGTTTCTGAAGCTTTGTGCTTCTGTCATCAGTTCCCATTGTCCTCATCCATCATGATTGAGGGTGAACTGCACTGAAATTGGAACAATAGAAGCAACAGAACAAATCAGAAGAAGAAATTGTGTAGTCACAAATCAGAAATATGTGTTTCATTTAAAAAATACTGGGTGATCCAAATATGTTCAAATGGACTGGGTAACATTTTGCTTGTCCGTGTGCCATCTGCCGCTATCATAGAAAATGCCATGATCGTTGCCATCTGCCACTATCATAGAAAGGCGCGGATGAAACCATACAATATTTTTAAAACTACTTTTAAAGGCTTTACTTACCAATGTTATTAAAGGAAATCTGAAACTGGCCACCACGATTGTCCCTACATTTGGCACTTCTTTAGAAAACTATCCATCACTTTTCATAGTTCACATTGAGAAATGCTGGCAATTTCCTGGCAGATATTTTTTTTTAATTCTTCCAGGGTGTGTGGTTTGTCCTGTACTCTTAATGCTTTAAATTACCCCAGAGATAGAAATTGTAGGGTGTTAGGCCGGGGGACCAAGGGGGCCACAAATCTCTAATAATAATTCTGTCCTGGAACAAACTTTCAATTGTTCTCACTGAAAGATTGGCTGTATGAGCTGTTGCAGAGTCTTATTGAAAAATGGCAAAATCACTCTCCCTGTCTGTTAATTCTCTAAGAAAAAAAGGGTGCAAAATTGTATTCACCTATGTATGGGCATCAACTGTTTGCTCAAAAAATTTGTGCCTATATCTCTTTCTCCACTAATGGCACATCATACAGCAATTTTTTCGTACATGAAGGGGTATTTCATGAACAATATTAGGTTTCTCAGAGCTCTAATAATGATTATTTTGTGTACACTTATAACCATGAGGTGGAACCAAGCCTCGTCTGTGGGTCCATCTTGCTATTGAGAGTGCACTCACAAAAATAAATAAATACACACTGTGCAATAGCAAACAAATATTGAGCCATAGTACACTTTGTGACTAAGTCAGGACAAAAAAAAACAAGTCAACACCATGACTTTATGTACAACAGCTGTGTATTATTATATTTCCATGTGCGCAGCTGTTTGGATGTTTTTGGGTCTCATGATAGTAAGTGATGGAGTATACAAAACTCAAGTTGCTAATTAGTCTTAATGATTAGAACAAATTTTGGTCACAAAGTCCATCAGACTAAATTGTAATTTTAAATCAAACTTGATATCCAAGTTCAGCATCTTCCGAATGCAACACAAGGATTTTTAAGAAAATCCACCCACCCAAAACTACCCTTTATTTTTTTTTAAGTGTTTAATGCCCGCTTTTACTACCTGTACACTGCAGGTTATGATACTGGTAATATATGAAATGAAGATGGAGCACCAGTGGCAGGCAAACCCGGAGAAAACCCACCTCTGCACTGCTTTGTCCACCACAAATCTCATATGCGGTCACTTGGGATCGAACCCGGGCGGTCTAGCTGAGAGACAAGTGGTCTAACCACTCAGCCACAGCGTGGCCCCAAACTACCCTTTAGATGGAATATTTGTCAAACATTTTGATTTTCACAAAAATGAATGATGGTTTGATTGAAATGCCATATTATGTTTTAAGATGGTTTCTTGACAAATGAAATGAGGATCTTGAATTTTCTGGGAATAACGTCAGATGCAAAGCTCTTTTCACTCTGGATGACATGCATAACGATAGAGACTAAATCTTATTACGCAAAAACGTAGATCTTGTTAAAATACATAATTTCCAACACTTATACTTTTCTCAATATGAAGTCAAGAGGTTTTCTCCTCCTTCCTCCTGGTCTTGCAAAGAGTATGGAGTTTCAATGCCATTACATAGTGACCAGCTGTTAAAAGATTTGACTATTGCTTTAGCCTAGCACATTTCATTATTTCCAACTGCCTATAAGCTTTTGTAAGAATAGTGTTTTGCGGAATAAGTAGAAATAAATAAATTGAGTAGTGTTATTTATGGACACTCTTTTGATTGCTATGCATCCCACTTAATTTTGTTCAGAGGTTTCTTTATCAGGTTTGAGATTGTTTTATGACCATAAATCTGCAACATGGGACCAATAGCTTTACTTCCCTTCCCAAGGAAGCAATGGTAAGGGTTTTTACATCCAAGAAAATCCATTGACCTCTGCAGGGTTTGAACCCAGGATCTTGGGGACCAGAAGCAAGCATGTTATCCGTAGACCATGGAGGACGACACTTTATATATATAGTGTTTAACACCCGCTTGAACTATTTGTGGCACCGCAAGTGATGATACATGAATGGAGATGGAGCAACGGTGGAATGTGATGTTGGGGGAAACTGGATGACCTGGAGAAAACCCACCCCAGTGCCGCTTTGTCTACCACAAATCTCATATGCGGTCGCTTGGGATCGAACCTAGGCTGTCTAGGTGAGAGGCGAGTGGTCTAACCACTCAGCCCCAGTGCAACACAGAATAGGTAGAATGTGAATGTAACACATCACATTTGTATACATTGATTTGGCAATTATCACTAGAGATATCCATGTTTGTTAAGTTAGATGCATATGTGCTCACTTCCCTTAATATAATACTTCCTCTATCTGCTGTGCCATATAACAGGAACTTTTGTAGTCCTCTCATATGAAATATAATAAAACTCGGCAATTAATTTTATTTTGCAGTTACACTTTTTAAGAATATATCTCCTAAGAGTTTTATACACTTATTTTTATGACTTTGCTAAATAATTCCCAATGCTGAAAGAGCATGCTGTAGTAAAGAGTGTGACATTTCTATCCAAATCGATGATTGTCTTAAACTGATAACACCAAAAAAGTTAACTATGAGGACCATACAGAAAATGACAGACGATGTGGCATAAATAAATGATAACGAAAGATATCATCAAAAAACTTTATTTACAAAATTACAGTACCTTACTCTATTTCTCAACGTAATCTCCATTCTGGCAAGACATTGTCACATAGTACCAGTTTTCAATCTTGATGTTATACTTTTCTACCACTAAAGAACATATTAGTTTCTTTGAATGCAAAAATGTTCAGCCAATTGAATTTTATAGGCAAATAACACAATTGTACAGTGATAATGCAATGCACGAATCTTCAGTGAGGAAGTGGTGCATAATTTACGAGTAATCAAGGAAGTTCATCAATCTTTAGAGGAGTTGAAAGTAAATGTTGATAAAAGAATTAAGAAAAACCAGTGTTTCACTTTGAACACTGCACGTGACATTTTGGATGGAAAAGATTTCCCAGCCATGAAGACCTCAAAGAGACAGTGACAATTTGGCTATCTTTAGCGATGGAACAGTATAACATCTGCATTGAAAAATCAGCACCACTTGACAATAAATACCTTGATAACAATGACGATTATGTTGAAAAATGGAGTAAAGTACTGTAGTTTTGTAAATAAAATTTTGTGTTGTTAACTTAAGTTATTGTTTAGTTATGCCAAATTGTCTTCTCACTTTCTGGATGACCCTCGTATTATTTCAAAGAGAGTAAATGCGTGGTTAGAAAACTTCAGTACATAATTGGGTCAGAAATTAGTGTTTCACACTAGCATATATATGCATCAACAAAGTAATTTGTAATTTGAGCACAAATGGCTGTTAAGGAATGCACCCTAGCTATGTTTTGTGATCTGGCATGTTACAATATTTACAAAATTATTCAGAAGCAGTTGTTGAGGGCTGGGTCTAAATTTCAAACTTTACTCTATACCATTTGCTTTTTCAAATATTTTAAGTATTCGTTTCATGAGTTAGAGTATCTTACCTGAGGAAAGAGATTCATGCTTCTGATGTTCTCATTATTGTTAGATCATAATGGTGACAGCAGTCAGTAAGGTTTCGTTTTCTATTGTGATCTCTGTTTCACAGATTTTTCATCTATTTAGGAAGGAATACTCATCACATTTAATGAGGTACAGTAAACTTCATACATTTTAGTTTTTTAGTTGTTACATCTAAAGACTTGTAGCGCATACCAAGGCAAGAGAAGGCTTCTTTTTTATTTCCCTATATCCTTTGAGGAATCACAGATTAATCCTAACACTTCGTTTCTTCTTGTGTTTTCTGTCAGGACGGATGAGCCAAAAGATAAGCAAAAATGTGGGAGACGCAGAGTGGATGAACTTGAAAAGTCACGGCTTTTTGAAGAAGTCTTAAGAAAAGTTGTTGGTATGTTTATCATTGTTACTCTAATATATTTCTGGTAAAGTAACCAGAAGTCTTGCTGGATCCAACTAAATCCATCCCATCCAGTCCTCTTTTTCTTAAGCTCCTTGTATATGATCAAACTTGTTTTTCAATTCAAAGGTTCACAAGAAAAACTTTTTGACAATATTGGACAAGGTTTGACATGACCGGACATAACTGAAATTGAGGATTTAGTGACAATGATGTATACTAATATAAAGTATTATTTGAGTAGATTGTAACACTTATACATCACTTACATTTTATAATTAAGGAAATGTTTTGGAAGCTTTGTTGCTTCCATTATCAACTTTTCCTTGACTGCAGGTGTTGTGGTGGATAGGTTCGCCTCTGGTGGTGGATTTAAGAATCTCTGGACAAGGATGTCTCTGGGTGGGATTTCAAAGTTCATTAAATTGTTCCTATTTTTCCAGATGTGGATATTCTCCCAGGTTTCCATTTCCCCAACTGTTTCTTTGTGTTTTACTAAATTCATAGTTTTTATATGTGTTCTCTCCAAAAATGCCATGCCACTGCCAATTTATCATCATGTTTTAATTTTATGTTCCTGAATTGTTCCTTATTCCAAGTTGCCAAATTTCTCTTTGTTTTCCCTCTGTGACTGTAATAAATTTTACAAAGAGAAAACAATAAATTTAGTGAAACACATAAGAAACCTTGGAGAATATCCACATCTGGAAAAATAGGAACAATTTGATGAACTTTGAGATTCCGCCCAGAGACATCCTTGTCCAGAGATTCTTAAATCCACACCAGAGGCGAACCCATCCACCACAACACTGGCAGTTGAGGAAAAGTTGATAATGGGTGCAACAGAGCTTCCGAAACATGTCCTTAATTATAAAATGTAAATGATGTAAAAGTGTTTTTACAAATTGTCCTTTTGTCAAACTGAACTCTTTCAGAACACATTGATAGCAATTTATCACGTGTACAGTAATTTACTATTGGTGTCATGCTGTAACAAGTTGCAATGGAACATTATTTGTTACATAATCACATAGCACATTTGTATATAACACCAAATAGATCAGAACATATTACAAATGCAATGGAAATAACACTAATTGATAGATTAACTAGGCTATATCAAATAGTATTATTGCATAATCTGGAAATCTGCCCAGCAATATCTTCATGTGCAGTGTCTTCATCTTGTGGTGACACACGGAGCCCATAAGGTATAGAATAACCAACTTTCATAAAACAAACCTAATCAGTTTGCATACAAACTCTTTGCCCAGGCAGCTGTTTTTGTTTACTTTTCACTTTCAGGTGTGTTGCAGATTTTGTGAACACACTTAAATTCCCACATTTCATTGACCAAAACCATCAATCTTTGACCATTTAGAGCATGCCCTTATTTCCTTTCAAGACTTAGAGTATTGGAAACAATTTGACAAGACAACTTGTAAAGTTCTGACAATTCTTGGAATGTGTTGTAAAGTATTGAATTTGACAAACATTTGATCATATGCAAGGAGCTTTAGGCTGTGAAATGCTCAGTGATTATACAAGATCAGATTTATTCATAATGCTGTGAGTCAATTTGAATGAAATTTATTTATTATTCTACAACATGAAGGAGTAGTGAAATACATGTCTGTGAGAGGATACTATTAATTGGTAGTTCAAAAAATTATGCATTTCTTGAACTTACAATGTGAGGTTACAAAGAATTCTTTGAAAAATCAAGGTTATTTTCCATGTTCTTTATGAAAAAATTATTTTTGATAGTCAAATAAAACTATCATCTAGCCATGCTAATTCAGTTGTCTTTTAATGCATTGTCCGATGGCCATTTAACCCTTCATTACACAAAATGTTTGCTGCATGTGCAGCTCTTCCTCTTAATTCCTAAAGCCGTTGTTAAATCTTGTTCATGGTCATTTTAATTAAGTGACTCAGATAGCCATGATTGTTATTGTAAGGCAAAATGGACTGGTCATCCATCAAAGCCAAACATCATGAGTTTGAATCCAGTCAAATGTTCCCATTAGTACTGAATTTTTTTAGGGTAAAATGACAAAATTTGTTGATTTTTTAATTATATTGTATAATTTTTTTATGTACGAGGTGCATTCAAGTTATAACACCAGCCAGTTTTTTCCTCAGAACTGGAAACAGATAAAAACATGAGGTTTGTTTTAAAGTAAGCAGGCACTCTTTGTTAATGTGTGGCAGAGATGGCAGCACTGTATGGCACACAGAACCTCTCATGGCAACGACAAAGGGTGACAATTGTTTTGTATACTTAAAATGGTGATGTTTTCAGAGTATAATCATTCATTTTCTCCATTTATGTAGTGTGACATCAATTGAAATGATCACCAGTTCAGTAAGACATGTGGTGATGGTGTCATGGATGTGTCTAATGTACGACAGTTCAAAAAAGGCAGAACATCATGTGACAACAAAGCAAGAGTATCTCGGCCTCGGACAAGCCGGTCTGATGACATGATTAAGCAAGTGGAGAAACGTGTGTTGGAGGATCGCCGAACAGTTGGCATTTCCATGGGATCTGTGCACACAATCCTGCATGACGACCTGAAAAGTAAAAAGTGTCCTGCTTCCTTGGGTAAACAACTTTGAAGTCATTCCTCATGCTCACTACTCACCTGACCTGGAGCATAGCGACTTTTGACTGTTTCCGTCGATGAAAGACACTCTTTGCAATACCATTACATCAGCAATTTTCCTGTGTCAAAACAGACTCCTAAAGTAGCATTCACAGGGGCCATGGAATCATGGCATTGATGTTGCAAAAACTGTGTATGGCTGCAGGGAGATTACATCCAGAAGTGATAAAAGTTTCATGATTTGTACGTGATTAGTGAGAAAAAAATTGGAGATGTTATTACTTGAATGCGCCTTGTACATCTATGAATTATTTTGGCCAAATAATTTTCTTGATTCTTTTTAAAAACCCAGCAACATGTTTAAATCATCTATGCACTATCTTTTAAACCAACTTAGCTTTATAAGTGTGGCTTTTTCTCAGCTTTATATTTTTGTACATAAAATTTATTCCATACGTTTCAGTTTTGCTCTGATTTTAAATTTATGTACAGTGCTTCTTGGTGAATGCTGATGGGCTGTTGCCCACTGGTCTGTGGGACTGGCAGAACAACCCCTGGTGTCGTTGGTGCACACAAGACATTAAATAACAGTTTCATAAAATATGCTGTCTTATATATACTCCACATTTCATGAAATTATCATTCACATGAATCAGTTCTACACTAATGGACCTAACTTGTATTAGAATGTTTTGTTTTCTATTCAGAAGTACTCTGTCAGGAAATTTGTCTAAATTTTTGTCTAGTTTTTCCAGTTGAATTCTTATTTCTTAAAAATGTTTTAACATGTACACATGCTCATATTTTTAATGTATAATCATACACATGTAAAAGCACACTTCACTCCAAGGTGTAATCTAACACGGAGTGTGTCTGACTTTGGCACAGAACGGCGGGTGGGTAACAGTTACCTTGTCAGCGTTCACTAGAAGCACAGTATATGATCTCAAGTGTGCTGTCAAAACATTTATGGATTTTGTCATTGTTTTATTCATTTGCCTCCCAAAAAAAATTTACACTAAAAACATGGACAAACTTTAATGCCAACACCATAAAAATAAAAGGTTATTTCTCCACAACTATAAATCTAATACTTACGTTTATTTTCATTATACCAAAGTGTTTAAAAAATCTAACTATTTGAACTAGAGCTTTCAGCTTTTTGCAGTCATTTCTTTGCTTGTATTAAGTGTGCTAGTTGTTAAGTAAATTCTTTTAAAAAACAAAATTATAAAACTCAAATCTTAGTGTCCCTTAATGGACTGACTGCAATATGGGGAATACTAAAGTCGTGGATAGATATAACAATTGCTTAAATAATGAAGTTGATTATTTCAACAAATAAAGTAATTAAAATTTAGTTGAGTCGATTTTGTAACACTACATCACTTACTTTTTTATTTCGGAAAACATGTTTCAGAAGCCATGTGCTTCCATTGTCAATTCCTTTTGTCGACTGCCGGCATTGCTTGCTGTGGTGGTTGTCTCTGTCCCTGGTGGTGGTTTGATGAACTTCTGGATGAGTAGATCGCCTGGCGGGATTTCAAAATTGAAAACCCGGTTCTTGTTTTTCCAAATATATATGTTTTCCCAAACTTTTAATTCTGTCTTCCTTGTGATGCTTTTGAGGATTTTTGGGCTTCTATTTATAGTGTGTTTCTCTTTCCAAAAATGCCAAGCTACTGCAGATTTTTCTTCTTGTTTGAGTTTAATATTTCTGTGGTGTTCTTTTGCCCTGGTTTTTATATTTCTTTTTGTTTGGCCGATGTAGATTTTTTCACAGTCATTACAGCTGAACTGATATATTCCTGATTTGTTTTCTTGTGGGATATCATCTTTTAATTTAGAATTTATAATGTTTTTTATAGAGTAATTGTTTTTAGGGGCTAGAATGATGTTATGTCGTTTGAAGATCCTCTGGAATTTGTAGAAAGTTGTAGGGTGGTATGTAAACTTCTTGTAGATCTTGTTTTCTTTCTGGTTTTGAGTGAGTGTGCTGACTTCTTTAACTCTCTTTCTATTTTTGGCTTTATTAACTTTTTTGTACACCAGTTCTGCCCGAAATCCATTCTCTGTAGCTATGTCCAATATTTTAGTAAGTTCACATTGGTATTCTGTTTTTCCCATTGGTACATTTACCAATCTGTGTGTAAGGCTGTTGAGTAAAGCATGCTGATGGGGAATGGGATTGTAACTCTTTTGTTTTATAAGTGTTACAATCCCATTCCCCAGAGACAACCACCACAGCAAGCAATGCTGGCAGTCGACAAAAGGAATTGACAATGGAAGCACATGGCTTCTGAAACATGTTTTCCGAAATAAAAAAGTAAGTGATGTAGTGTTACAAAATCGACTCAACTAAATTTTAATTGTTAAAACACATCACTGTCTCAAAGTCCACCATATATCAAAATCTTGTAAGTAACTATTTTTAATATGAGAAAAAGTAAACTTTCATGGCGAGCCAATATAACTGAAGGTCATTTCCAAGCTATTGCTCCATGAACTGCTGGAAGTAGATACTCCAGATGTTTTATCCACAAATGTTACTTTTCTTTTCCCCAAGAAGAAGATATTTAAGGTCAATGATTTGAGTTGCCTGAAGTGGCATATGAAAATATATGTGCCCTCTCTCCAAAGAAGAACAGCATTCAGCATTTGAAAAATGGTTTGAAAGGATGAGATGCTGTATAGAGTGCAATGGGGAATATTTTGAAAACAGGCAATGATCAGATCTAAATTTTTAATTGTATCCATTCTTAAAGCTTTAGAGTGACCTTTTCTGGTAAGGTAAGATATTAGAGTTTTGGAAAGAGATTTACAGAGCCAAAAGCTGATTGTATTCCTGCCAAAACAAATAGAAGCTGTATTTGTTATAAAATAGTTGATAATCACTTATAATTCTCAGCCCTTGAAATGATAAAACCATTATCCAAAAATAGTTGTCATGGTATAGCTGAACATCTGATTATGTTTACTTAGCAGCTCTACATCATGAAGATTTGCTCTGTGCCACTATGTAGCAAGTGTTGAGCACTAAAAAAAGCAGATTTTTCTGTTTCTCTAATTGTTGCAAATATTCAGAATAAATTGACAGAATCTTGTACCTTATTGCCAGTGCCATCCATTCAAATTGACTTGCAGTAAAATCCAAATAAATTTGATAGCTTGCATTGAGTAATATTTAGTAAAGGGCATTTGTTAGAGATGGCATAGCAATTTGCAGACTGAATCTCAATGCAATATACAGGTGGCCCATGTAAACTGTTATGGTGAACATCCCTTAAACGAACAGAAAAAAAAAAAACAAATTCTAAGAATTCCAAATCTTCAATATCACAATCTGGAAGGACCCTTGCTCCTATAAGATTTGGAATTTTTGGCATTCAGTTTTTCTATCCCTTTAAGACATATTCCCCTGCAACACTTTATATGGGCCACCCCATGTATTAATGTTTCTTGAAAACTGTGCAGTCTATTGTAAGGAAACATTTATGACTTATACAACAATTTATTCCGATTCAGAAATCATCAAATTATAATAAAATTGATAGGTGTTACTGTATTGATATTCCAATAAACAAAATTCAAAAATGCTCATCTAGATTATGCAAAATGTATTGCTCTAAACAACTGGCGAAAACTTTTATGTTAGAATTTCATGAAATGTCAATTTAAAAAAACAATTAAGCAAACTGACTGATTATTTAATTTTTAAATTGTCATTAATCTTTCGCTAGCTATTTTAAATAATATGTTTACAAGACAAAATTTGAAGTGTGTCACTTTAATTGTTTAGAAGAAAAGTGCATCTAAAGAAATTTTTTTTCCCCCAATATTAATAAACTAATACATTAATTTTAATTGTATTTTGATTATGATTTCGAAATCGGAAGAAATTGTTTTATAGGTGAAAGTTTCCTTATGTTAGATTGTATAGTTTTGAAGAAACATTAATATATATTATATTGAGTCTGAGCTTGGAGATTGCTACTGTCTCTACCAAGTTTGCTTAAGCACTGTGTGATTAAACCTCCTTTCCTTAAACCTCTTTTTCTCTCATTAGCTCTGTTGGAGGATATGTTGAGGCAGAAGTAGTAGACACAAGTATCTACGAGGGCTGATCAACAAAGACTGAGACTGATTTTTTTTCTCAGATGTTTATTACTCCAATTCAATGTTTACATGATCTTTTTCAAAGTAGTCCCCTCCGACTTCAATGCACTTTTTATAGTGTCTCTGCCAGTCCTTGAACACATGCTACAGACCATTCTTTGTCAGGTCCTTGAGAATCGTCTCACTTTTCTTGAGCACTGCTTCAGAGTTCTCAAATCGAATACCCCTAAGCTTTGCCTTTAGTGATGGGAATAAAAAAAAGTCACAGGGTGCAAGATCGGGGCTATAAGGTGGATGTGGTACACAGGTAATGTTGAATTGAGCCAGAAACTGCATGACTTGAATTGCGATGTGAGGCCATGCATTGTCATGATGAAGTCTCCACCCAGTCCGAGAAAGCTCTGGTCGTTTCTTTGCAATGTGCTTCCTCAATACTGACATGTAGTATGCTGCTGTAACAGTAGTGTGAGGGGGAACTGCATGCTGGTAAATCATTCCATTACAGTCAAAAAAATGTGATCACCATCACTTTCCCTGTAGATGGAACAACTTTTGCCTGTTTTTGGTGTTGGAGAACTTGGCGATTTCCATACTGTGCTGGCTTGTTTTCCTTCAGGATTATAATGATGCAGCCATGACTCATCACCGGTGATAATCGATTTAAAAAATGCATCTCCTCCATCAGCAAAGAGACGCAGCACCTCACAGCTTGTCTCCATTCGCACAGCCTTTTGTTCGGGAGTCAACAGATGTGGCACCCAACGAGCACAAACTCGGGTCATATGGAGATGGTCGTGCATAATTGTAAACACACTGCCATGTGAAATTCTCAGCACTTCACTGAGGTTATGTAATGTTAAATGCCGATCCTCTCGGACAATCACAGCAGCTGTGTTGATGTTGACTTCAGTCACAGCAGAAGCCAAAACACCAGGCCCACCTTGCTTAACACTGACAAGTCAGCCTTCTTTGAAGTCCTTGAACCACCTAAACACTGTTGCACAAGGTAGTGCATCTTCACTGTATGCCTGCTTCAGCTTTTCATAAGTTTCGGTGGCTATATGGTTCAAACGAAAACAGAATTTGATTGTGCTGTACTGCTCCTCTCGCGTCACCTCCATTGTCTGGTATGCGAAATACACGTAGGGTCTACAAAATAGAGCTTACTACCAAGCCTACCAATGTGAGAGTGCTGCCGCCTACCAACATTATGCATAAAACCCGCTCTTTTCAAATATTTATGTTACAGATATGAAACTATCACGGAAGCTACAGGAAAAAACCAGTCTCAGTCTTTGTTAATCAGCCCTCATATAATTAGGGAAAGATTTCTGCAGGTGACACACATGTTAAAAACACCCAGGTTACATTTTATGTGTATATTTTTGTGTAAACATAGAAGTGTCTTAAGTTTGTTAATCTGCTGGAGTTTTGAATTAATTGGGTATTGAAAGGCACAGTAATTAAAAGTTCTATTGTCTTCAAGAATAACTGCAAGATTTGATTGAGTTTAATGTGAAAAGGTAGCTCTTCAGGAAAAGCTGTTTTGCAGCATTGTGTTATGCAGTAGCTGAATCTCTACAATTATAAGTCAAATGTTTTAATACATGCAGTTTTCAGCATACACTTTAGGAACCAGATATTTCACTGAGAATAAAAAATGTCTACCTAAAGAAACTTCTTAGTGAAGAAGTGGTTTAAAGGTTTAGGTATGCATATCAGAGCACCATTACATAATTCAATATGCTGTCGTGTGCTATCATCCAGTTCTGGTACTCTGCTGTTCTGTCATGTATAGAAGCAATATTGCATTGGTCAACTACAGGATGGTAATGAGCTGCACCAAAATATTTTCAGAAAATAAGGACTTGAGATAGAAGATCTATGGCATTTGTTAGAACAAGCTGAAAAATTGAATGCCACAACTGGAATTTGAACATGGTGCTTCCACTTCATACTGTTGCTCTGACCATTGAGCCATCACAAACATCTGGTTAACCAACCAGAGATAACACCTTAATGGTGACTATCGCAAGTATGTGAGTAATGCTAACATAATTATTGGAAGTTGTTGTCTGGCTGAGGCACTTCGCTTAGATTGAGTTATATGGGTCAGGTTTTTTTCAGGGCTTTCCCTTATCCTGAGAAGACAAATGTCAAGTAACTCTAAGCTTTATGGACCCCAAGATTATTTGAGCACCACTTCACCAATTTCAGTCATCATCCGATATGACCAACCAGGTTAAAGGACGTTATGCTTAAAAATAAACAAAATAACTCCTTAATAATATCAATGTAATAAAATGACCCAATAGTTGGTATAAACTATATTATTATCACCTGAATACTAAATACTTAGGATAATAGGTAGCCATTGTTAAGGTATTATCTCTAAGCGAAAAAAATGGCATGTTATTTATGGACACTCTTTAACTGCTGTGGTTCTCAGCGTCTCATTCTAAATTGGGCACCTTAATTTTGCTGAGAGGCCTCTCCTTCAGGTTTGAGGTTCTTTTACGTGCTGTAAATCTATGACACAGTACCAATGGCTTTACTTTCCTTCCAAAAGAAGCCATGCTAAGGATTTTTACACCTGAAAAAAAATCCATGGTCCTCTGCCGGGTTTGAACCCGCGACCTTGGGTATATGAAGTTAGCATGGCAACCATTACACCACAGAGGGCAACATATCTCTAAGTGAGATACTGGTTAGTTAACAAGGTAAAAACCCAAATCAGTTAGGAGAATTTAATTTCCTGTGTTATAGTAACTCAATGGTTAGAACAACTACTTGGAGAGCACGAGAGCCAAGTTCAAATTTCTTTTGTGGCATTGAATTTTTCAGCTGGTTCTAACAATAAACAAAAAACCCTTTAATAATAATAATAATAATAATAATTAATCAAAGCATCTATAGCCTGTCTGTTGAAATTTCAAACTTAGAGCTATAAGTTTCTAAAGTGCCAGTATGCCATTACCTAATGATATCATTCGAGAGCACAACTTGCAAAAAATGAAGTCATTGCAGAGCATGCCTCTCTGGTGCAGTGATTATGACATTAGGTAGCCTTTGTTTTTGAATTTGAGTCTCATCTATAAAGATTTCTTCCCCCTTTTTTGTAGTTGACCATAATGCAGTCTTAATTTTTTACTCATATTTCAATTTATACATTTCAATTTCAACATACCTATCAGTAGAATAAATAACAACCCTTGCTAACAAACGGTTGAATCATGCTTAATACTTTGATATGCTGTACTTCCAAATGAAAGTGGTTTAAAGAGTGAAAGTAATAGGAAAAAACATTAAAGTCTTTGTATCAGTTTTATAGGAACTGCTCGAATTGGCAACCCCCATTTTCAAGGCAAAGGAGTGAGTGTTACACTCTAAATAATATCTGGTATCTGTCTAATAACGATTTCTTGATTCACTGTACACAAGGTGCATATGTGTAACTTGAGAAGCGATGTAAATGTTCTCAATGTTGTCTCAATAGACATTCTTCAGCATACCTTGTGAGCAGAATCAAGAGTGGCCAATCAGAATTGCATCCTGAGTATATGTATTGCAGCACTTCTTCATATAGAATCAAATAAAAACTGCATGACAGATAGTGAACCTACAATTTTCGGGTCATTAGCTTTTGGTTTTATGCATATGATACACGAGTAAATTGAAAAAATGCATAATGCAAGAAAGGAGTTAATCAGTGTTCATTGTCTTACTGTCAAGTGATTTGTTTGATATTTGAGAGATCTTGGAACATGAATGTTGAGTTGCTGAAAAGTAACATTTCTGCACTGTGCAGCAGTTTTTAAGACATTCTGAGCCAATTTTTCATGTGGCTTTGCTTTAACACTGGCTTGTCTGCATCCAATACCAATAGTTTAGTGCCATATCACTGCTTTATGTTTAGCCTGAATGATGTACTACCCATCTCAAATTGCTTATATCAACACATCCACAATCTGAAATTATTTCAGTGCATTCAGTAAAACTGTCTATGATCAGGTACATTTAGTTTCCCAGTTTTTGAACATTTGGAAAGCATTATGTTGGTCGCCACTAAGGAAGAGTAAGGAGGAAATGTTTTAAAAAGAGCCTTGACCAACTCTGAGACTTGGTATCAGTTAAGTCCTGCAAATATGCAAAATGGTACTGGAACTCCAGCGGATACCCAGGAACTGTTATTTAACGTCTTGATTGTAGTGAAACTAGGTCCAGTGGCTTATACACCATTAAGAATGTAAATCTTTTCATTAATCAACTGAATCTTATGATCAGAAGTAAAGAACAATGAAAGAAAACCATCAACCATCATGGTCATAATTTAGTTCACTGATGTCTCAAGGGAGAACAACTGGACTGGTGCTGGAATATTTGGGAATCAGCCAAAACTAGAGATCTATCCTCTAGGGTGGTTGACCACAGTATTTCAGACAGAAGCATATACAATCAGGGCCTGCATGGAGGAGAAACTGTGTAAGCGGTACAGAAATTGTAGAATATATATACTCTATTTATCTGAATACAAGATGACCTCAAATGCAAGACAATCCCCATTTTTCAGAAACTTGGTTTTAGAATTTAGCATATCAGCTATATAAACGGAAGACATAATTTTTAAATATAAAGTTTTGCTGTGTATTTTGAGATAACTAAGGTGTGCTTAAGCTGGTTTTTTTTTTTTTTTTTTTTTTTTTCTTCTTTTTAATTTGAATTTGTGCGGAAATCGGTGGTGGGTAGGAGTGAGGGAGAGGGTAGAATGAAAATGATGCAGTGGATGTGTACAATAATACACCATTGTAAAAAGTTTTACCTTAGTTAATTATTCAAATTCACATGGAAATACACATTTTGAGCAGAAGAGATGGAGCGGGAATTCGGAAATGTACCTGCATGCATGCAGACGGAGAATGTGACAAAGGCAGCAGCGTAGCTGTAACGATAATCATAAATCTGATGCTCTATCTAGAGAACATACCAAATATAACGCATCATTGAATTTTCGAATTTGCACATTGTGAGTGGGAGAGAGATGAAAAATAGAAATGTACTCTTATGTCTGTGCTGGGCGATGATGGCAGCTGCAGCACAGCTATAGCATTGATGCTGGATACAATTTTCTATTAAGATAACATAATATGTCGTTATAAAAAGTTTTAGCTAATTTGAATTTGCATGTAAATTGATGTTATGGGCTGCAAAGGGGTGAAATACAATATACAGTATATGTGTGCAGCGGGAGAAGGGAAAATGCAGCTAAACCTCTTCTCTGTCTGCTTCACTGTTGGCTCCAAACATTATATGTAACCACCGATGAGAAAAAGTCTTCCTATTTTTATTTTAGCCTCAGAGAGAAATATTTTTTCTGATGAGAAACTTATAGGCTGTTAACAGTTAAATGTTTGGTGCAAAAGGAAACACACAGAATCTTCTGCACAGGTACATGAGACCTTGCAATAATCTTAACCATTTTCCCCAGGGTATGCCACTGCTGTATCTGTGTAGTTTGAAACTGCTATTTGGAAAAAACATCTTGTATTCAGATAAATACAGTATATTTATTCTCACAGCCAGGCAGTGCTGAAGTGATTATCTGCATCAATAATGAGACAGTTAAAGATTGTCAACTGGGGAGGTGCACCTTAGTATGGATTCCAAGGCAGGTACCACAGCTTTGTTAGACCAGAGCCCATCTTGGCTTTTACAAAAAGCACCATAAGAAGCAAACTGCACTCTGCAGATTATTATTAAAGATTCCCAAAGAAAAACATGGCAAGCTTATGGTGCATACACCATGTCTAAATGAGAAGTACTTCAATCCTGAACTTGTGCAGGAAGCAGATGAGACTGCACGAGCTGAGTAGAGCAGAAAGTAAGGGGGAAGTGACTGAAAGAGCATTAAAATGTTTATGTTGAATGGTGGAAACATTGTAACATTCCATAGAATGTTGCTCTGATCAAAGGGCCTCCTGGACAACTCATACTGCTCTGTGTGGAACTATCTTGTAATGATTGATTGATACAGTCTGAGAGACAAAACAAGCTGGTCTGATCCAACTTGCCCACACCAAAGCCATGGCTTATTGTGTCTAAATGAAAATACATACAAAATTATGAGGGAAGAAATAGAGATATTCGTGTAACATGCAGTGTTGAATTACTGATGAATGAAGCTGATTTATCTGATGCTCAAAATTGCGTTTCTGCAAAGTATAGCTTGGTGACTCACTCTTAGCCATTACATTTTCCTACTCTGTTGACAAAAACTGTGAATGCAGCAGAAACAAATCAGAACTGAAGACATGAGATAATACAGTGCGTGAAAACATTTGTTCTTTCCCTCCATTTGTTTCTACTTACACAAGTCAAACTCAGGTCAAGAGTGTAGCTTACAGGCATACTGTACGACTCATTTCTTAATAGTTTTACCAATGTATAACGGTGATATTGAATTAAGCATGAGTGAAGTGTGGGACTGTTTTGAAATACAGTGTAGCAGTGTGTAAAATATGCAGTAAAACATGTTTGCACTTAGAATAAGTCACACAAAACAACAAATTTAAAGAAAAATGTTATATTCATATGCAGAGTGAAGTTGAATGATGACAAAAATTCAACCCAATCGATCAATGACATGACAACCTGACCGTAGCATTTAGGCAAGGATAGTACGGCAGTGGTGTTTCCATTTCCCTTCAGCTGGATGGTGGCAATGAATGGATACATAACCAGTCTCTCAGCAGGGGAGAAAATTCCCACGCCATAGGCAGGTGCTCTACCATATAGAACCCCTGTTGAAAAACCATACAAGTATCCAGTCACTGTCAGAACATAATGCCACAGCATCTGAAAATGAGCAAAGCATAAGTGTGTGTATATGCAGATATGATTCACAACTGAATATGAATGTCTCCTCCACTGAAGGAAGTCTGCTGCTGCATTAAATTGGTTTATAGGAGAAAAATAATACTGTTTTAACACACCCCGTATTTCACTTCTATATCTGATCACAAAGATACATTATTAAAAATTGGCAATGCGGAACTGTAATATCCTCTACTGAGGAAAGCAGATGATGCATTGGTTCTATTTCTGGCCTGTAAGTTTTAGGCTTTGCAAGTCATAGCGAAGTGGAGAACTAGTGCCAAGATAAGAATAAAGGTAACTTCCTTGCAGTAAAGTTGAACATGTGAACTTAGTTGAGAATGATAACACATTTCAGTACATGGTACTCATTATATTATCTCAAGTAAAAAATCTGGTTCCTAAAGGAAGCATTTAAAATATAAGCTGGTTTTTTTATTTGGCTGTGTTTATTTGATTTTGCAGTACCTGATATAAAAAATGGAATGGCAGAAAAAGTGAAACTTCTGGTGGATCATTTTCACCTACTTGTAAAACTACGAGAGAAGCAACTTTATGGAGAAGTAGAGGATGAGGAGGGGAATAACATAGATTATGATGAGATAGGGTAAAACTCAGTTAAATATTTACACCTGCACCAAAGCTTGCTTTTACTTGGTGGTTCATTTTGCATGTACTTTTTGTTTTGTGATGGTAGTGTGGAGATAGGTTGCTTTGGTGTTACTTGCATTCCATGGGGGTGAGGTTAGAAACTCAAAGTTCATCCCTTCCTTTGTCCATTTTCTTTTTCACTTCCCTCTTTTGTACATTTATTCTTCCGTACAGTAACCACAGAAATTGTGCAGTTTTTGAGATATCATCTAAAAAGTGCATATAAGCTAGAAATCTACTTGAATTCTGTTGCTGTTTTTGAAAATTGTGGTTCAAATATAACAATCTGAAATAATTTGTTTGCAATATTGTAACATGCAAGACCTCAAACTAAGAAAAGAGGAGCGAAACATGTGGCAGTGATGAAAACTAACCTCATGGGTATGAGGGTGTGATTAAATAAACACTTTTATTGGGATACTAGTGCATGACACTGTGCCGATGGGATTGAATGTAAATGGCAATAAACTTTCATTAAACCTAAGTTCAACCATAGGGTTAGGGGAAAATTTGAATTAGCGGATCATGTAAAAATGATCAATAACTGAAAATCATTTGATTTTTCATACAGATTAGATAGCAAGCTGTGGGATTGCTTTGGCCAGCAGCCACTGAACATAGAACTTGTCAAAGCATATACATGTATGCATATGTTTATATTAAAAAAAAACAAAAAAAAACAATGTATAAAGCTGTAATGATAAAAGCACAGGTTACAAAAATAGCAGAATAGACATATAATCACGTCATTTGGCTTTTGAGACCTGTACATCACTGCACTATTACTTATTATGCTCCATAAAAACATATGTAATTCCTTATATGTAAGCACATATAAACAAAGAGTATCAAAAATTACTGTTAAAATGTATAAATAAATATAATTTCATTATGTAACATTGATGAAATGTCAGGCGATAGTTTTCTAATTATCGATATAATAGTTATTACTAGTAATTAGGTAAAACTAAAATATTATTATTGTATTATGTACACTCCTAAGTGCATACATGTCACAATTTACAATACATATTTACAAATATGTTACGTCTTAAGTATACAGCATATAACAATATTTGGTAGGAATACACCATAATTGTGTGCCTTAAATATAGTTTTATGCACTTAAAAGAAATAAAAATAATTATGCATTAATAGTCTTAGTTCCTGGGGTATGAAAACAAAATATGGTCCAGCATATTGGACAAGTTCTTCATTGGTATAGTTTGAAGTGATTGTACAGGTCGCATACCAGTTCTTGACAAATGACATCTTTATTAGTTGCGAGCCACTTGCCTTTACTGTGTATTTTCAAAACATAATCATAAGAAAGCAGAGCTGTTTTGTTATTGTAACAAACTATTTGCTGACCTGTTTATCAAGGGTAGCTCACTGTATCTTCGCTAAAGGTCCTCAACTATTAATGATTGCAAAATACAAGAACATGCATGTGATCTGGCACTGTATACCATTAGTTCACTGAGCTTGTGGGTGTAATTGTCTTAATTTCCATGACCAATCAAATTACTAAGACGGTTGCTGATTCCTATATCATGTTTTAGCAATGCAGTAGCCCGCATTAAGGCATTTAGCTCTTTTAGTGCCAGTCCGAATAGCTAGCGACATGCTGTCTGAAAAGTACCAAGCAATTTTGGAAGAGAATGCAGCATTTCAAATTATTGGTAATCATTGAGTACCAAATGACAGAGAGAGCTGAAACTTTTTTTCATTTTTAGTAAACCCTTTTGACTATTGTATAATATGCATTATATGAATGAGAAGTCTCTTAAATATTTTTAAAAAATTAAAAACAAAAGAAAACTTTGAAAATAAAAGTAAAAATCCCCAAATAATAATTAGGCATACAAAACTTCACTACACAGAAAGTTCAGGCTAATTAAATGAAAGTACAGATATTTCTTTACTAAAACAGCATTCTGTTTTGGTCTGGTGTCTATTTTTAAAATACAAAATATAAATTAACATAACCTGAAGGCTGGGGAAAAAAAAAAAAAAAAAAAAAAAAAAAAAAAAAAAAAAAAAAAAACCACACACACACACACACACACACACACAGAGAAGCATGATACCACTTAACGAAAATGGCTTAAAGCAATAGGATGCAAATTAATACAGATTACAATTTAGCACTTGTTTGTTGCATAGCTGAATGGTTGATTCACGTTGAATGGTTACACTTCCATGAATCCATTTTGATAATACACTCATTATTTGCATGCATACAAGATCTGTTGTTATCGGATGCATTTTCATCACTGAAGCTAGAATATATATCTTCCTCTCTTACGTGGATGTCAGAAATGTCCTCATCAAAGTCTGAAAATTGAAAATCACTCGCTTTCTTCTAATACATAAAAAACTGCAGCATTTATTTTGTCTTCAGTTTGTAACCTTTGGCTAGATGACGTCATGTTTCAACCAACATAACCAAACACCAGCTAGAGAAATTAAATTTGGAGCTAATTTAGTGCTTTGGGATGCAAAGATAAGGTCCTGAAACGCTCCAGAAAACCTTTATCTATGGCAATGACGTGGAAAGTACACAGACTTTCCTGCTGGAAAGAGTTAAAACATATGAAAATGGCATCATGATTAGATCGTAATTGGCACTAAAAGGAGTAACATTTTATGTTTAGTAAATTGATTTTCATTTTTCAACAAATAGTTGAGTAAGTCAACACCTATTGAATAAAGTGATATAAGGAAACTGTCTCTGGGTTGAGTGGTCAACATTCTAGCTTCTTAACCTAGAGATTACAGGTTTTGACTTCTGACAATTGAATTTTACTTTAACTGAATCATTCTCTACCCTCTGCAGTTTGGAACAGCAAAGGAAGCTAATGCTTTTCATGGTAAAGCTTAATGAAACCAATATTGGAGAAACTTACAGTTAAATGAGTTAGAAACATCTTCAATTATCTCTCAAGCTTAAACCTTCTTAATGAATAAAAGTTAATGGGGGGGGATACAGCTTAAGAGATCGAAAAGTTAATGGTTTTTCATAATATACACAAACAATACAAATTTCCTATTTAAGTATCAAAAATATTATTTCCCTTGACCACAATAAATCTGATTTCAGTTTACCACATTTAAATATAATCACTAATTTAATTATTCAAAATATTGGTTTTCCTCTTTGTGGAAAAATCAACATTTTTTTCTGATAACAGGAATTAGCAGTTATCAGGTGTGTTAGCTAGAAACATTTTTTCTGACAAAGTCGAACAAGGAATGTGCCTCTGGTCAGTTCAATAGATTATGTAATAGATAACAATAATTATCCTCCCCTCCCCCAAAAAAATCTATAAAATGGTTTTTGAAGCATGAGAAAACTTTTGAAAAAATGTTATGATAGGTAAATTTTCAAGTTACATCACAATAGAACATGGTTTCTATTTACAAGTATAAAAACAGAAGAAAACCAACCAACATGGCTGAGGTGTGAGAAACTTAACCTCCAAAATATTCTGCACTGCTTATATGAGAACCTTCACTTCCAAACAAGCTCCAATTGGAAGAAATTGAAATTTTATTTTTATAAAATCTGAAAAGTTGCTGTGGCTGTTATTGACCATAGCTACAACATATTACAGTATCTCACTTTTTAATTCGTAACTTTAAAACTAATATATAATATAAGTAATTTTTTATGCAAAACACTTAAGTTATTGCTGTTAAATGTTATAATAAATATTTTAAAAAAATATATTTTTTTAAAAGGTTTTAAGCTTCTGTCTTTAAAGGAGGCTATAAAAATGAAAAGATACAGCAAAAAGTTATCCCCAAAAACACATCTGGTGCATGATTGCAGAGTATCTTTTTTAGATTTTGACTTTATAAGAAATGTATTTGTAAGGGGAGCAAAATATGAAAGATCTAAATTTTAAAGAGGTCAGCAATGGCAGATATGATTTGAAATATAATTATTTGATACATGACCAAGTCTACAATCCACAATAAAAATGTTTTGCAGATATTTCAGAGTTAGATATACACTGTTAATTTGGTTTAATTTGAAAAAGAAGTCCTGATTTGTGTGGGAAATACTTAGAAAAGAAGAATTGCTTCAGAGTCACTTGTTGAATGCATATATCTCTGCTTTAAAAAATCTTTCTGGTGTAGTGTTTATGGGCAGAGCTGAAGTTGATATTGAAGCACTATATCCTAAAACAAGTTTTATGATATTTATCTGCATTGTGGTTAAACTAATACAAAAGAGTGGAGCCCTATGCAAAAGAGTTGATATATTAGCTAAAGAACCAGTTGCAACAAGAGTTGGTTGTAAAACCTCATATACAGGGTTATTATTTTATATAGTAACCCACTCCCATGCGCGAGAGAGCCAGGATTTGCCAGGAAAATTATGCAGGCAGAGGCCAACTAAAATCCTTTCCTTATAATAGGTTTTCTCAAACAAGCATTGTATCTTAAAAATGTTGTCACTTACTCGCTGGAGCTCGGCAGCATGAATTGTTGTGTTTTCTTGCATGATATTATCTCCAAGTTCCTCTAGTGTACAAGGATTGGAAAGATACACTTTGTCTTTTAAAGAGCCCCATAAATAAAAGTCCCAGTATGTTAGGTCAGGAGAATGAAGGGGCCACAAATCAACACTAATATTCTGTCATCAAACACCTCTCTTAATATTTAACGATTTGGTAGCCGTGTGTGCTGTTGCAGAATCTTGCTGGAACCAACCATGTGATTTCTCTTCTTCTATCAAGCAATTGAGAAATGGATTGAGAATTAGCCTCTGCTATCACTGGATTCATTGTTTCATCAAAGAAAATGGGGCCTATTATTCTTCTAGCACTTATCGCACACCACACTCCAATTTTCTGATCATAGTGAAGCATTTCATCCAATAGCACAGATTTTTCTGAAGCTCAGTATCGACTGATATGCCCATTTAAGTGAAACCAAGATTCATCAGAGAAAAACAGAAGCTGTGGTTCAATGAGACCTCTTTTGACAGATTGCAAAATCTAATTGCAATAATTCACATGTTTACTGGGGTCATTTACTTTTAATGCTTGCACTTGTGAGTAGTGATAAGGTTTTAATTTCAACAGACGTGTAGCATTTCTAACAGAAAATGGAGATACACATGTTTGCTGCGCTAATTTGTTCAGTGATTTTTATGCGAACCTCCAAAGTGGCAGTGATTTCTTCCAGTTTATTTTCTGTTAATACTGACCCTCTCCTAGAATGTTTCTTGTCCAACACTGACCCCAAAGCTTCATATTAATTGATGACTGCATGTATAGTTTTTCTTACAGGTGATATAGAGTTTGTAAACTCCCTGTGCACATGGCGAGCAGATTCATATTTAAAGTAAACTTCACAAATAAACACACGTTCTTCCACAGTTAAGTGACGCACCATGTTTATTGCAGCGACAGAAGCACCTAGTTGACAATGATTGACTTCATGTGCACCTCACTTAGCAACAATGCATTTTCAAGAGGGAACTGTCAGTCCTAAGTCCAGGTAGATGGTGCTGGGGTAGCAAAAGAATGGGTTACCATATAGTATAATGCCCGTTTGATTTTTACATAAACAAAGTTAAAATTATACATGTAATATTACACCATTTTGTGTACCTAATGTCTAGTCTCATTTTCCAATTTTTTCTTTCCAGTCCTTGATCAACATCACTCCATTTGAGGTTTTGTGCTTTTAAAAATTGCTTCATAACAAATTTTATTTGGCTTACTCAGACCTGTTAAGGGAAGTTACCCACAGAACTGCCCATTAGATGGGAGGGGAGTTGTTTACCTGCATGCAACTGCTTTTCCATTATTGTGCAAATTATCTGTGATTTGTGATGTTTGTTATCTTTAGTCCCTCTCAGCCTCTGCTCGGATAATATCAGTTTTCATTCCCCTCTTCTCATATGAGGTGCAGTCCAAAAGTAATGCACACATTTTTGTTGTGACTATACAATTGTTGCAGCAGCAAACATGATGTTGAGCTAGGAGTAAACCATCAGTCCAACTCCGAGAATTTCTTTTTTTGATAATGTTTAATGCCTGCTTGTACTGCTATAGCATGACAGGTGATGACACTGATGAGACATGAAATGAAGATGGAGCACCACTGGAATGTGATGGAGGGGGAAATTGGAGAACCTGGAGAAAAACTGCCCCTGCTATTTGTTCACTACAAATCCCACATGTCGCCTGGGATTGAAAACCCAGGCTGCCTAGGTATCTAACCACTCAGCCGTGACGCAGCCAATTCCAAGAGTGAATGAATGAAGGTTCAGTGGTAGTTTCCATAAGATGCTATTTTATGCTGATTATTATACAATTTTCACAAGAAGAACAGCATGCTATCAAATTCTTTTGTGGACCAAATGAAAACTGTGTCAGTATTCACCATGAACTTGTCTCAGTTTGTGGAAGTGATGCACTGGACTATACCAATGTGGATGACAGTTCAAAACAGGAAGTGTCCAACTCCTCCCCAAAATATTCAGTTGGTAGTTCTGCAGAGAAAATTCTGTATTCACTATTCTGGGACTGTAAGAGTGTTTTGTGTCATATCCTCTTTCAAATGGCATGACAATCACCAGAGAACGTTACTAAGACATTTTGAAGAACCAGTGTTGCCTGCAATTGCAGAAAATTGACCTAAGCTGGTGGGAAAGTTCTTCCTCCATCACAAAGTACTCGGATTATCACAGAATTCCTCCTGCAAAATGGAATTGAGAATTCTTGCCTATTTACCTGATCTTGCTCCAAGCAATTTCAAGCTGTTTGACACTCTAAAACACACTCAAGAAAGAGTTTTCTTTGAGATCAAGCTTATGCTACAGCAGGTATGTCCAAATTGGAGCAGCAGGCGGGAAAGTGCAATAACTCATTGCAAGCCATATGAAGCATTGGCGCGTGCTGCTATGCGACATATGGAAAGCCTTCCTTATCTTCATTTAGTGTTGTCTTTTTCATGATTTTAGTTTAGGCAGATACATCAATATCTGCTGCTAAGGATGATGTACAGAGCCTTGATAGGATTGTCATGTAGTCTACTGCAATGCTGGTTTTTAATATACGAAGGTTCCCAATTGATTTTCACAATGAATAACATGTTTATTGGCATTGAATAATACATTTTTTGGACAGCTTAGACTTTTTCCTATTTTTCAACATAATTGCCATTCAGATCAATGCATTTTTGCATGCAGTGCACCATCTTTTGTATGCCTGCATCGTAGTACTCTCCCGCAGTGTGGGTAGGTAGCTTAAAACATGTTCTTGCAGCTCCTCTCTGGTTCTCAAATGTGCTCTACCTAGGTGTTTCTTCACGTCAGGGAAGAAATGGTAGTCACTTGGGGCCAGGTCTGGGCTTTAGGGTGACAGTATCCCATCCAAATTTGTTGATGAGATTGGTTGTCACATGGGTAATGTGCAGACGAGCATTGTCCTGATGGAGCATGCCTCTCCTTTTGTTTTGGATCATGCAGTGAAATTTGTGTAACATATCACAGTATTGATTGTTGTACTGGTAAGCAGGAATTTGCACAACAATGACCCCTTCCTGTCCCAAAACATGCTCGCCATCACTTTGTCAGCAGACAGTGTATGTTTAAACTTCCGTGGCTTCGGCAAATCTGGATGTTTCCACTGACGGGATTGTTGTTTCATGTAGGGGACCCAGTCTTGTCCCTAGTGAAATAGAGTCCAAGAATTCCTCACCATCAGTTTCATAGGCCTGAAGAAATTTTGTGAATGCAGGTCTTGCTGACATCAGGGATCATCTTACAGAGCTCCCAAACCATCACCCTTCAATCTTTCAGCATGGCTTCTTCCACTTTTGCAATTGTTTCATTCGAAGCTGATGGCCGTCCAGAATGCTGATTGTCATGGATGTCTGTACGTCCGCTTTGAACTCTCTGCATGTTGTACACTCATGCACTGCTCTCTGTACACTTCACACAGTTGAGTATTTTTTGCACACTAAAACCAAATCACAGAGCATAACTCGTACCTGGCGGGAGTAGTGGAAACTCCTTGGCTGCCAAGCCAAGACAGCATCACAGAGGACTGGGGGAGAGAGAGCCAGGCTACACACCAGTATTGCCAAAACTTGCATAACAGGGTTCCTTGCGGCTGCAGGTACTGGGAATCTTATTTTATGGACAGCCTTGTCTGCAGTTCCATAAGTAGTAAAAGTGGGCATTAAACACTATAAAAAACATAGCACTTGTGGAGCCAAACATTGCTATTAACACATTCAAGGATACCTAATAATGAAGGTGAAGTGTTAAAATTAATATAATATATATATATATGTATATTGGGGCATTACAAAACCCTTCAGCATCCATCACGCCATCACACCAATTGCTTTAGTTGCCCATCATTTTCTTAAGTTTTCTTGAATGCAGAACATACAGTTTGACTGGATGTGATTCCGTAATCCTTGGTTTGATAGGTTAGCCACTCCTATCGCATCTTAGACTGCATGGCCATAAATCCAAACATTGATAGTTGTATTATTTAAAGCAGGTATCCAAAGTTATCCTTTGGTAAAATGGCTTGTTTAACAGTTATGCACAGGGCATTATATTATGTTCATATTGCTGAAGGGGTTAAATCTAATGCAATAATGGCAATTTGGAAAATTAATTTGTTGGCAATGATTTAAATAGCTCCGAGCCTCTTGTCTTTTGGGCATTTTATGTCCATACACTTTTGTAGAGCAAGCAGTTCTATTTCAGTATGTGTGGAGTCTCTGAAAAGTATACATGGGTTATTCAATAATTAGTGGCAACATTTGAATTAACAACAGTAAAACATTTTTGGAGCCGTCACATTATTGCAGTAATTTCCTCGCAACATAAAGAACTCACCTCCACACATCAGGGAGATGACAGGTGCCATCCACAGCGTCTTGTACTAATATTCGAACAGACCACTCTACTGCTGCTATAATAGCCTGTCTGGGCCTAAAGCGAACTCCTGTAAGTGGTAATTTCATTTTCATAAAAAGGTCTAAATCACATGGGCACATATCTGGGGAGTATGGAAGGTGCTCCAGAATTTTCCAGTTGTATCTGCAAAGTAAATTAACATTGGGGCAGCCGTGTGAGAGCGAGCACTGTCATGCAACACAATAGGATGAGAATTCAGGAAATGGACATTTAGACAGCTGGTCGTAAATGGTGTTCCAGAAAGTAATTGTAATATTCACACGATTTCCTTGAGGAACTGAATGAGTGATAAGGGCTGCACGTTTTTGATGAACACTTCCCTTCGTCCACCTAGCCACGGTACCACAAGCTTCCAAGAATTGTGTATGGCACTGGTGAGCATTGATACCTCTTGCACCTGAATTGTTGAAGCATCCATGTTCGTATTTAGAGCACCAAAGATAACTCACTAAAAATGTCTTGTGAATAAAATTATTGTCTTCAAACTCACAGCTAACAAACATTATATGCTCTTCTGCTTCATTGTCATCAGCTTACATCATTTACCGTTGATGATGCCAAATACATGCAGTGTTGCCACTAATTCTTTAATGGCCCATGTATTTCACACCATAAAAACTGACATTGTTTATGTTTGCTTATAAATAATGATTATTATAATCATAACAATCACTTGCATATGTGACACACGAGGATTTCTACTCGTTGATTTGAGTTAGGGCAACGTTCTGATGTCAGTATCTCACAAGAGTTACCTTGGGGTATGTCTGCTCTACAGTACGCTAGTCTCTAAAGACTGGTACAGAAATGGGTTGAGCACTGGCAACTGTGTCTACCTAAAGGAGGAGAATATATGGAAAAAGAAATGGCTCAGATGATTTTGTACAAATAATTAATTTTGAGAAACTTTTATGCATTACTTTTGGACTGCATCTTATAGTATAATTCATCCTGTCATTTTGCATTTTAACCACATTTCGAAATCTTGGTTGTTTCTCTGTTAGTAATATTAAGATCAGTCAGTCTATTTGCCTTTCTCTATTTTTCCTAATCTTATAACCTTACCTGATGTGCTTCAGAATAAGTTGAAACACGGGGTCAAATGTTTGCTGCATGTACAGTTTTTATTTAGCATTCATTCTTACACTTTCTGCATTAGGTTAGCATTTAGTTTGTACACAAACTTTACATGTAAGGCTTTTTATGACAGTAGCATGGAAGAACAAAGGACTGAATTCATGTGCGAGATAAGCTCTTAAACAATAGCAGATCTTTTTAAGTAAAGACTTTGGTGTTTTAAGTGGACTAAAATATGAGGCATGTTCGCAAAGAAAAGCTGTTTTGAAAAAAAAATAGTAAACCATTTTTTTCAAGCCAATTTTGTTTTTCATTATGGCTTCACGGGTGATCAGTCTTACAATTTTATTTTACATGAAAGAGCATAACTTTAACTATTTTTCTACTTAATTTCTGCCAATGTTCAATCACTTGTCTTAGTGGGTGATCAGCTTTTCTATACCTTCTACATAGAAACTTTCCACCACAACTCCGTGGTCTGTAACAATTTTGTACAAAACAGTTTGTGAAATTTGTGTGATAGTGTTTCATCGTGAAATGTCTGTTCTGGATTTTTTCATCAACTTTCCTTACCAAATCGTCATTGACAACAGAAGACTGACCACTCTGAGCCTCACCGTAGGCCTTCTTTTTCTCATCATTCCATTACTCATCGTGTCTTCACCGTGAACATATTTAACTTGGAACTTTTATTCCACATTTAACTTATGGATCTAGAAACTCCTTTCAGTTTCTTGGTTAAGCTTATGACTGCATTGTGTCTGTTTATGTTAGCACTGCGACCTCATTGTGAACATAGCTTTATGGAAGTGATGTCATGCTATTAACAGCTTAAGTAGAAATAACCACATGATATTCATTTGGAGGGAGGGGGAAATACATTCTGGAAACTTTTTGTTCCTAATATGCAATGTGGTGCACTTAAGAAGGTTTAAATTAAATATTCATGTGAATTGAGAGGTTTTTTATTTTGAAAAATCACTCTTAAGGGTCATTATGAATTCAGTCTTAAAAATAATTGATGCTACAAAGAAGGAACTTTCTTAATATTAATTTTGCTAGTATAATTAGTAAAATTTGTTTAGCATAGTCAGATATTAATAAATCACAGAATATACTAAAGCTCGTGTTCATTGTGTTAACAAGACTTTTACCTGTTCACAGTGAACCCGACAGAGAGGAACCATTAAGAAAGAACCTTACAAATAAAGAGCTTCTAAAGAAACGTAAGTATTTAGTAACGTTGTTATTTTCAGCAATTATAATGTGGTCCTGTTTCACCACATTCTTCTCCTCAGGATGTATTAAATGTCCATAAGTTCATTTTTTTTTTTTTCGTATTTATTTGTTTCTTTCTTTTTTTCTTTTTAGTTGAATATTTTTTATATGAAGATGATGTGGTTACAATGTTTTATTTTGAGTAATTACTCCTGAGCTGCAACTTTCCTTGTCTCTAAACTAAAAGTTTAAACTGTTAGAGGATGTATAGAACCTCACAGTAAAGCAGTATTTAAAATACTCAGGCAGTAATCAACTTGCAAGATGTTGGTTTAGGTAAGGAACAGCATGACCCCTTCATGTCTTCCATTTTTTAATTATTTATTGCTAACAGAGCATGTGGAATTATAAAACGAAAGTAGCACTAAAAGAAAAAGAAATTAAGAATTTTTCTTTCATTAGAAGTTGGTTGTTCTGTCACTATGCTGCAACAATGACAAAAGAAAATGGCAACCCTGCAGCAATGCGCACAACTGTTCTCTGGTATGCAGAGACAAATCAATGAAATTACCCAAAAGAATATGGAGGAGATGCACTGATGGGAAAACCATGGTATTTTGGTGATATTACTGTAAACAAACATGTATATTGATGGGTTTTGTACTGCGATATCTGTATCTGTCACAAAGGAGATACAGATTGATGACCGAAAGTATTCTCATTTGAATTGTATTATAAATCAAGTTGCAATAAAGTTATTCTGTTCGTGAATTCAGTGTAGTAACTCTGCTTACACTTAGACACATGACAATTTTTTTTTATAGAGTAGCTGAATGTCCTTTAATCTGGTTGGTCATATCAGGCAATCAAAATTAATTCTACTTGCATTTAGACATGCAACAAATTGGTGATCCCAACTTGATTAATGTAAGTGTGCAACAAGTAAGTGAAATCACGATTGGAGAAGTTGGAGATTGCTAATACAATCCTGATAACTCAACATTCCGTATAACTTGATGACTTTAAAGAAAAAATTGTCATTCAACTTGGCTGTAATAAAACAAAGTGGACTTAGAGGAGGAAGAAGAGGAGATGGAAGACAATGGAAAAATAAAAAAATGTCTCAAGGCCATTAAAGCAGTAAATGGAAATGGAGTTTTATTTATGGACACTTTACTTACTGTGATACTCAGCATTCATTCTATACTAGTAATGAAAGATGATTAATTTTGCTCAGAGACTTCTTTTATCAGGCTTGAGGTGGATTTACGTGCCATAAATCTACGACATGGGACCAACATCTTTACTTCCCTTCCGAAGGAAGCCATGCTAAGGATTTTTACGCCTGAAAAAAATCCATTGTCCTCCACCAGGTTTGAACCCGCGACCTTGTGTGTATGAAGTTAGCATGGTAGCTGGGACATCGCTAAAGCAGTGCTCAACAGAGGAACAAGCTGCATCTGCTCTGGACAATTTAGTTCTCTGTTGCCTACATGAAGTTTCATGGTGACGAAATGAGTGTGAGAGAGTCTATTATCACAAGAGATTTTTATATATAACGAACTAGCAATTTCTTCTCCATTCATGTAAGTACATATTTTTAAATTTACTTTTGCAATAATAATTTTAGGATATGTTAAACTTTTCTGTTTCCTATATTGTGCTAGAGATGCGTTTTTATAATATTCAATACATATTATGTTTTGAGTTATGAATAACAGACACCTTACTCTGTAAAACTATACCTTTTGGTAACCTGACACCCTCTCGGTCAGCAGTAGTTTGAGTTATCAGGATTGTACTGTTTTCTCAGGAGAACATGACTTTGCTCCATGTTACTGCCAGGCTTCCACCATTTTGGTCCGAACTTCAGCAATGTAGTTTACTCAGGTAGAGGCCCAGTTTGTGCTGGTAACATACATTGTCTCTCAGCTGAACTCTTGATACAGTACCTTGTCACTGCCTCGCAGTGTCTCAGGAACAATGAGACAACTTCCTGCTGTGAAATTCATGTGGTACCCGACAATATCCTGCACTCTGTTTGGAGTGGCTGATTATCCTGGCTATGATAGCAGTCGCTATACAAAGTGACACCACTCCTGGCTGCAGCCATCAGTTTAAGACCTGTCACAGCAAGTATCAGCAACTCCAACAGTATCACAAGAGTTTAGCTGCTGCTCTAATGTCTTCAATTTCTCTTCTGTAACATGCTGACACACATCTCTCTCTCTGTCCCAGAATTCGACTGCATAAAATGGGGGGATTGTAGTGGGGTCCAAGATAAACAGTTTCAGATAGGGAACCTATGGGCTTTAAATTGTTTGTTACAGTATAAAATGTATTAAGAGTTAGTATGCCATTGATCAAACCACAGTAAACCATGAAAACTATGACATGAACATCCGGATTTATTTAGTGATATCGTTAGCATGTAAACATCGGGTCAAGATGTTGCACGAGATGAAGGTTCAAGCCTCGTATGTACTGCATTTTTATGTTGTGTCCTTTGTTTGAATTTTATAATTAGCCATCCACATTTTGCTGCCTTACTCAATATGATTTATTTGTACTGACAAAATAAATGTAATGAACATAGCATCTAAGTGCAATGGAGAGCGTTTTAGTAACAATTACATTTAACACCTGAAAGGGCACACTTCTCCATACCTCTCAAAGGAATTTCTAAAATAAAGTGTATCACACATCGGTGTGTTATGTACCTATACATTACAATTGTGACTTTTTGCAGTAGTTAACAGGTCCTTAATCGCTCGGGTTGGTACTATTGATATCTTATGCATGCATAATGGTAACCACATGGCACCAAAGAGTGCATGAGATGAGAATATCGTAGCTTACATTATATTAGGATGTCAGTCTACATGATCTCTGATTCACAGCATTGAAACAATTTATTTCCTTACACATAATGTGTATACTTTTACAATATGAACACATTGTTTAGCATTTGATTGTTCTCAGAGTAATCACATGTAGCCATTAGACATGGTTTTCAGAAGCACAACTGCGTAGGACCACAATAGTTTAAGTAGAATAGCAAGATAAAAACAAAGTAATAGCAGATAGTCTGCCACTAAAATCATAATTCAGTTTCTGTGTTTCAAAGCACACATTAAATAAATCTTTTCAATAAACCTAATTGTTTTATTACATTAATGTATGCAGGTTCCTTGACAAACAATTACTGCATTTAGTATTGAACTCGACATAGATTTCATTCAGATTTTGGAAGTACAGTAGAACCTCATAATCTGGTCTAATTGGGACTCTAGCTTGTCTGAATTAATGAAAGTCCAGATTAAGCAAAATAACCTACGAATTGAGCCAAGTATTTAAACACTTCAGTAAAAAGAACATGCATTTTAAATGTAACAAGATATCGTAGCGCAGTACAGAATTAGAACATGGCAATCATTGATCACATTTGACACGCTTAATGCTTTGAAGAAACAGCTGATCTTTAATAATTAACTCGCATAGATGCCACAAATGTTGTTATCTTCAACCTTGGATAGGTCAACAACCTGCCAGTAGCTGCGGCACAAACAGACGGCCAACCGACTGTAACTGATGGGAGGCAGTGCAAGAGAAGCAACAGCTGACCACATTAAGAGAAGTCTGGATTAATGAGGTTCTACTGTAATTTGTACTAGAGAGTTTATAAAAAATTGAGGGCATTAGTGCTGGTTAAATTGTGTACCTCTTTGACAAAAACAAGAAAATGAAACCTTCAGAGTGTACCCATTCACCCACCAGAATATTCTAGTGGAGGATCTAACTCACTACTATAATTTGAAATCGACCAAACCGTTATCAGTGGCATGCACACCCTCAAAGGACAGGCAATTTTGCCAAAATTTGAAGCCCAATAATTTTAAATATATTGAGTGTGCACCACACCAATACTCCATTCCTTCAACTTCTGGCATAGCAATGAGGCATTATGAATGAATATGGGATCCTAACATCCATGTTCTTTTAATTTATTGCCACTGGTGTGCAATCCAGAAAACGTACATAACTTTGACATTTGTCAAAAGGGATGATAGGTTCCCTATCTCAAAGTGTTTATCTAGGACCGCCTACAATCCTGCCAATTTGTGCAGTTGAATTCAGGGACACCCTTAGGTAATGTATGTGTGTGTATATATGAAATTATATCTCTGCATATGAGAAAAGAGTGTGTGCATTGCTGTGGAGCCACCATTTTGTTTTGCCACTGTTGCAGCATAGTGGCAGAACAACCAACTTCCAACTAATGAAGCAAAATCTCAGGTTTACTTTCTTTACTACCACTCTCATTTCATAATTCTACATACTTTGTTAGCAAGTGTGGGAGGTATGGAGGGAATACTATTGTAATTCTTTATCAACATTGTTGTACAAATAGTTTTATTAATACAGATAGTGTTGTGGCTGAGTGGTTAGACTGCTCAACCCTCACCTTGGCAGCCGTAGTTCAAACCCAGGGGACCATATATGGCTTTTGTGTTGGACAAAGCTGTTCTATTGGCTCATCAATTTCTCCGCTATTCATTCCACCAATTGCTACATGATCACCTTTTTTTTCTTCTATTTTACCATCATTTCATGTTGTCCATTTCTCACTTTCACACCAGACATTGGGCTGTTCACCCATCCTGGCTTCTCTCTCTGATCCAGGCTCTACTCAACAGGCGTCTGACCCCAGGCATTGGCTTGTAAGTCCTGGTGAGTGTAAATTCTACATACAAGGAGGATAAACAGAGAAAGAAGAAGACAGCTGTAGAAATAATCAAACAACTCCAAGAGTATAATAATGGAAGTTCTGAAATGGCTATATTATCTGCATATCAATGTCACAGTATCTACATTAGGGAAATAAAGAAGGATACTTACGCCAGATGAAAGAGATGTCAATATCATCCTCTTAGCAGAGGACCCTTGCAAATGAAAACATCTGTGACTTTCTCAACCATCCAACAAACTGTTTTTACAAAAGCTTGTTCTTCTATCTAGTTAGTGTTCATATAGCCACTTGCACAAATTATTTTATTGATATTTTCTAGTAAGTAAAAGGTGATTATGAGAATGCATTAGGCTTAAGAAATAGTAAAATCTTTTAAAAGTGAATCACTATGTGAGAGCTTGAAAAAATAAGTTCTAAAAAAGATATACTCAGAAAAGTTTGCGCATTTGAAGAATCAAATAAAATATAAAGAAAAACTGATTTATTACATGAATTTCTCTACAAATTCTACAATAAACTATTCTTGCAAAAGCTTGTTTTCTATTTACTTCAAGTTATGTAGATTCGTGAAATTTGTCCAAAATTGTGAAAAATTAAAACTTATTTTTTGTCTGTAATAAAATTATATGAATTCTAAAATACATTGTTTCCCACTTGCTGCACCTTGATTACCAATTAACTAAAGGTATAAATGAGTAGGTCATGTTAATTCACACTCCAAACTTATTTTGTTACAAAACTTTTTTCCATTGTTTTTCTATACTGAAAAGTTCTACATGTAGTTTTTCACTAATTTGTTTAAAAAATGTTATACTGCCTCTCAAAAGCATATTCAGCATATTAAAGATTTTCAAGAAAAGTCCCCCACCTTCAGCTACCCTTTACAAGTAATATTTTTCAAAAATTTTGATTTTCTCAAAAGTTTCTCTTAGCAGTTTTGCTTAAGACACCATATGTTTAACATATTTTCACGAAAATGTATATTTTGAATTTTCTGGAAATAGTCTGAAGACCTCTTCATTCTGGATGACTTTTGCATAACTGGTAAACAGAGATAGATAAAAATTTAGTACACAAAAATGTAGATCTTGTTAAAAGACACAAACTTAACTTTTCTCAAATGGAAAGTCATCCTTCATTTCATACCTTTTTTGTTTCACTCCTTGCCAAGCAAAGAGAACCAAATTTCAATTGTTTCACATAGCAATAGATTTTAAAAGATTTGACTCATGCTAGCCTAGTGTACTCCCTTATTTCCCTTCTACTTACAAGGAAGCAAGTAATAATACAATATCTGTTAATGTTTATCTTGATTAGCATGATGTAGATAAATGAATAATCTTTTATAAGAACAGTTTGTTTGCAGAAGGTGGAAAGTCATGTGGTTGGAATGCATCAGATTTTTTTTTGTAAGGCAGAAGCGACCTACTCCTCCAACAATGCAAATTGTAGCTCATCTACAAGGTGAAGCACATGGTTGACAAATGTCTTTCTAAAGTACAGGGTGTATATAAATGAATATCAGGGTCTTAACTCCTCATAATATTTATTACATTCAACTTACAGTTATGAATGATATGTCAAATGAAAAAGCAACAGTTTTACCAAGAAGCTTATAAATGTTCAATGTGACTACCCTTTGTCACACGGCACACATCAAGTCTATAGCCGAGTTCTTCCCAAACGTTGATAAGTGTGTATTCAGTAATTGTGGCAACAACTGCTTCACTCCGGTTTCTTAATTCAGGGAGGTCAGCTGGTAGCGGAGGCACGTACACACGATTCTTGATGAAGCCCCAAAGGTAAAAATCGCATGGCATTAGGTCAGGAGAACGTGGAGGCCATGCATAGCAAGCCCTGTCTTTGGGGTCCTTGTGGCCTATCCAGCGCTCGGATACAGTGACGTTCAACCATTCGCGTACTTCATTATGCCAGTGAGGTGGCGCACCATCCTGCTGGAAAATGAAGTTCTCTGGCTCATTTTCTTCCAACTGAGGGAAGAGCCATTGCTCTATGTATCTTTGGGCTACGAGTGAAAGACTCTCTCACTCGCTCAACAGTCTCTTCATTTACTCGTGGTCGTCCCGTGCTCTTCCCTTTACAAAGGCAGCCGGTATCTTCAAACTGATTATACCATCTACGGATGTTTTTATCACTAGGAGGATCACAACCGAACTTACTATGGAACACATGTTGCACAGTAACAATAGATTCGGTCTTTGCAAACTGCAAAACACAAAACACTTTCTGTTTACTAGTCACCATCTTTGCTACTACCCTTTCTAGCGGATTGCAGCAGAAACATTGCACGCACATGCGCACTTGTGCCAACAAACAAAACTGTTTGAGTTGCTTTTTCATTTGACATATCATTTATAACTGTAAGCTGAATGTGATAAATATTATAAAGAGTTAAAACCCTGATATTCATTTATATACACCATGTATATCTCAAGTCTGAAAGATAGAAGTAAAATGCTGCAAGTTTTTCAACGCTCTTATTAAAGTCCCTTTGTGGTTTAGAGGATGACATGTCCGATTCACTCAGTGTACATCCAATGGATTGTACAGAACTCGGACTACATGAGCATTACTTGCAACAAATTATCATATTAGCACAGATGGATTATATGATAATGGAGCAAGTAACTGTGTATCCATGTTTAATACTTGATGAAGGCAGCTCTACCAAACAGCTTTGCAACATTAGTAGATTCTAAAGCAGCAGTGGCAAGAATTGCAAAATAAAAAAATAAGACATTTTAAAATTAATGCATTACAGGAACAAAAAAGTTATAATTCACTACTTTTGAAACCAACCGCATTGAAATTAAGAACTGCTTTGACATATAACATGAAAATGAAGAAAGCCTTTAGAATGAGTGCTCACAAAGGCAACCAGAAGGCAACAGTCAGCTAAGATCATCTGTCAGTTGAATAGGAGCAAATGGCATAAATAACAATCAAGAAAAAGCATCTTGGAGTATAAAGGACTGCATGGTGATATATTGAAGGGAACATTTTCAAAAATGTTCAGAAAAAAAAACACTTAAAATCAAGAAAAAGCAAAATTGAGTTTGAATCCAAAACAGTTTTGAAAACATGTCTTTTAAAGGGATGATATAATTTATTGGTCCAATGTTTATATACTTTTATGTTAAAACTTGTCAATTAGCTACAACATAAAAAATATTTTATTTCTTTTAAGATAAAACATGTTTGGAATAAAATACTGTGTTCTATTCATAGATAAATACTCAATGCATTGATTGAGAACATTATCGTTCCTATATCATTAACAGAAAAACTGTTTCAAAGATTTTGTTTACAGCTCTTTGGAATTTAAGTTTCTCCTGCCCAAAATACTAAATGATTCACAGTATTTATTTCTACATCAAAGCAAAGTGAAAACATTTCAAGTTCTCTCTATATTTAATGATAGAAGCCATTAGAAGAATTAAGTTCTAAGATGTGAAAAAGGAGCATTTGCTTCAGCCATTTTTTCTTACAAAAGAAAAATGTGAATAAAGATGCTATTAGCCACCACATGCTCAAGTCTATGTATTGCTGGCGCAAAACTTCTGGAATCGTGACCCTGACCGCCAACCCAGCTACTGAGCCTAGCTTATCGGAGTTTGTGATATGATACTTTGCTTACTTAAAGTTACAGCGAGCAAACTTTGAACAGTCTGTATCGAAAGTGTTCCGCATATGTTTGTATTCAAAGTGGGCGGTATATAGTGTTCATTTTACTTATTTTATTTTTCAAACCATGGCTCCTATGTTTTCAAAGTTAAGTGGCAAGGTATTACTTAGAGCAGAGAAATAATTGTAAATGTCCTTGACTTCATGAAACAAGAGGCAGAGATGAAGGAAGAAAATGTATGTTCTCCGAGTTCTTCAAAAGCTAAATCAAGATAAACACTAGCAGAAACCGTTTATTAGCTAGTTCCTTATAAGTAGAAGGGAAATAAGGGAATGCACTGTGCTAAACCATCAATCAAATGTTTTAAAATGTAGTTGCTAAGGGATTGAAATCTGTTTCTTTGCATGAACAGGAGTTGGCAACTTCCCATATGAGAAAATTATTTTAAAACTGAAACCAATAACAAGGAAAATCTTGAAACACAAAAAAAAAAAAAATGTATATTACATAAATTGTATGTTTTAACAAGATCTACGTGTTTTGTCTATCTCTTACGGTTTACAAATTATATAAAATTCAGAAAAATTCAACTAGAATAAAGAGGTCTTCAGAGGCTATTTGCAGAAAATTCAGGATATACATTTCATTTGGCATGTAAATAAATATATATATATATATAAGAAATCAAATTGTAAGCCATTTTTGAGAAAAACATTTTACCATGTAAAGGGTAGTTTGTGTCACATCCTTGGAAGATACTAAATTTAAATACCAAGAGTGGTTTTTAATGGTCTTTTCGTTTTTGAGCTATGCTGTCCACAGACAGACACGCACATGGACCTTTTTGTAGAAATTCTTTTTTCAGACTCAGGGGACCCCAAAACATATATTTCCTGTGAAATCTCTGTATTAAATGTTTGGGTGGATTACAATACCTTTTCTATACACTATGTACATTGAACATACAGGCTAGAGAAAGTAAAACAGCTCAGATCTCGGAAGGATAAAGTAGGAAGTGCACATAAAGTACTACATTACAAATAATGATTGAATTCCATGAAAAGTGATACTAAAATGAGGGGAACATGGATACTTGTCAAGAGATTGTGTACTAGGTGTGTACAGTGGAGCAAGAGCCATGGGGAAGAGAAGCCTGGCTTTCCACAGGTTGCCAGCCAAAGCAGGTTTGTTTGTTTGAAGCCTTCAGCCATTATGGCAAATAGCTTATCTAATTTACAACTACCTTAATTATCAAATGAATTAAGGAATGCACAGACAGAATGAAACATAAGCATTGAAGCCTCATGTCTCAATGTTGTGGCTCTGCTTCTGAAATTGTGCAAAACCTATTGAATGAGAACTAGGAAGCCAACTGCACACAGTAGGAACACCAAACTGCTGAAAACAAGGAGGTATGTGCCTGGAAATGTTTTAATGTTTTTCAACTAATTAAGTGGAGGTTAGTGTAAATAAGTGTGACTCAGTATAACTCCAAGATGACAATACTTCATTGTTAATAGTGCTTCTGTTTTTAATACTTAACTTATGAACAAGTTAAATCAGAAAATCAAATTGATTATGAAATAAGAGCTATAAGGAGACCACTTGCCGCTAATTAAGGCAGCCTGGGTTTGATCCCAAGCGACTGAGATGGGATTTGTGGTGTAGAAAGCAGTGCAGGGGCAGGTTTTCTCCAGTTCTCACTTGCATTATATTCTGCTGCTGCCCCATCTTCGTTCAGTGTATCATCAGTGCCGCAGTACTAAAAGTGGGCATTAAACATTTTCCAAAAAAACAAATCTCCCACTAAATGTGAATGACTGACCATAAAGCACTTAGTAACAAGCCATATTAAGAGTAGCAGCTGGTCCTTTCAGTTGTCCTTTTGCATAGCTTTGCAAGTTGGACCAAACACCTTACAGCTGATTTGATGTATAAAACCTACAGGAAAACTGGATTAATTCAGAACAAATAAAAAGGAGCAAGTCACACTTTATAAATCAAAATAATCAAATGTAAAACACCAAAAGTGACTCTTTGAGAACAAACAGAAACCTGCAAAACCCTTACATCCCATATCATCTATATGTATCAAAGGCATAGCCCAAATTTGAATCTTTTGTAGAAATACATCACAATATGATTGTACCCTTATATCATCATAAGCATCAGAAGTTCATCTTTATGAAATAACACAGAAATCACATTGAATGTTAATATCAAGAATGAGATTTTAAAAGATATTCATAACAATTTTTAAGAAATGTTTTCTGTCTGTAGATTATGAAAAAGCTTTAATATGGAGGAAGGATTCAGAGAACACCAACAAGGATATCTTTGAGTATTAAGTGTGCAAGTGATAAGTCTTTCAGTTAGCTGACAAAATAATTATTTCAAAATCAAAAAGAATAAATTGGTTTAAAGAAACTCACAATTTATTATGTTTGTCCAAAACACAATTCAAATATAATACAGGATGGAGATAGCATTGAAATGAGTTACTTCATGGGAACTACACTGATACAGATATTTTAAAAGCAAAGAGTATTAATGCTATGGATAGACCTGGTCTCAGTTATTGTGGAGTTGCATTAAGTTAAAAGAAAACTAAACAGTGTTTTCAACTTCCTTTGAAATTATAAAGAAAGACCTAAAGTCGGAGAGATGTATAGAGATCCCTGACAGTTGTCTTACTCATTGCTGCTCCATCACACTGTTGCCACTTCATCCTTCCATGGCAGCAGCAGAACAACAAGTCATTTTCAAACAAACTAACCAAAACACTAATACACAGACAACAGTATATTATATGTAAAAAAATTTGTAGCAAAGTAAAATAGCACAGTAAAAGTGGATAGTAGTGCCAACTGAAACTGCATTGAGAATGTTTGTTACATCTTGCAACAAGGATGACATCATTGCTTACGTAGCATGAATCTGTTGGCAGACACAGCTCTTATCAGCTGAGACAGTGTCAGGGATCTCTATGAATCTTCCCAGTTAGCTACATTTTGACATGACACTTGTATATGGTGTGTCAGACCGTAGCCGCAAGGCAGTATGAAAACTATAAGAGAAGAGTAGGCTATGCTTTGAATTCCCATAGAACTTTTATGGCTCCCCCTTCAAAAATGTTTAAATATTTCTGAAATATTACTCCTGTACTATTAAAACAAGTTTATTAATAATTGTATAGGATTTAAGTTGTTGCCTGCAAAGGTTATACTCAAGTGTCAGGGCACCTTGTTGCCTTTATGTGGGAGAAGAGTTTTTGCAAGGCGTCTAGATGAGAAGAGTAGGTATATTTTGTTTACTATAATAAAATTGATATGTTGTAAGAATGAAGCATCAAACCAAATGATGGAGCTGTCATAATTTCATTCCTACAGTAGCTGCAAAAGAACCCATAGTGTATTGAGAGTGATAGAATGTTTGCTTGTTTGGAAGTCTTGAGTTTGATCCCCAAGTGGGACAAGTTGCCTGGGGATTTTTTAAGCTTTCCCATATCCATTGAGAACTATTGTCTCATTTGTAAAGTTATTAAATTAATATTGTTCAACTACTGAAAGACACTAGTAAAAAGTGAAAAGGTGATATTATTATGTGTTTAATTATAATTCATTAAGTGGTTAATAGTGTGATACAAAATCATAAACTATTGTCATTGAGGAAAGAAAAAGATTTGATTCATCCCGATGTTTCAAGTATCTAGTAGACCCAGTAAACAGTCCAGTTTTATTTAAGAATATAGTGTCATCATTTTGTGGTGAGGCCCCAAACTGCCTGTATCTGTAGAGGGCTGATTTGCAGTAAACTTGTATTTTTCCACTGTGCAGCTAGCAGTAAGTGACTGTTCAAGCTTGATTTTATCAGCTTGTTTGTGTCCTTGTTGTAAGGACAGTTTGCGCATTTCAAAGTTGAAAGTTTAATTAAGACTTCTTCATTGTGCGTCATTTGTTTAACAGTATTTTTGTCTTATTAGCCCACTAAAGGGGCACTATGAGTGAAATTTTTAGTACAGCTGGACAAAAAAAAGTAAAAAATGTTTCTTTCTTTTTTTCTTATTTTTTTTAAGCAAATAATTGTTGAAACCTTTAGGCATTTTTAGGGAACCATCATTTAGCCCTCCACCCTTGCTTTGGACTCTACAGCCATTTAAAGATTATACAATACACCTATTTCCTAATATCTATTTTATAAAACAGCATTTTTCCCAAAATTATAATTTCACACTTCAAAATCATGCCACTGATTTTGTTTAAATACATCAAATTTCCCAAAATGTGTAGAAGTATCTGATCTTATATTACAGCTGACAAAATTATCCTAACCCCAATAGTAATTTTCTAAACTGGTATTTTTATGAACAAATTAGGAATATTAGTTTTAGAGATTAAAATTTCTAGCTAAAAGAAATTCTCTTAATTCAGTAATCAAGTTATTGAAATATCAGTGCATAAAGTTTTGTGTGGTTCAGAGATGATACGAAAACATAGACATTTGAATGCCTGCAAACAAATTCATGCTTGAACAAGAAATTATGAACAAAACGTACATAAAAGCCAAATCATGTAGACACAAGATATTTAGACAATTTCAGAAGAAATTTCCTGGTCATTCATTTCTGATTAGAGACACAGAGATGTCATTAATAAGCCTAGGGCAGCAGGTCCATTAACCCTAGGAAGTGAGAATGTGTTCTAATAGAGGGAAAATTGACTCAATTTGTGCATAATTCAAACACTCTCTTAAGAAGCCTCTAATCTGTGTTGCAGAGCAAGTATGTGTTTCAAAGACCTCTGTTCTTACAGCTATTAATCTTTTAAAATTTAAACCCTCCAGAGAGACTATAAGTTCATGAATGACAACCTCATTGATGATGAAAAACAAGGCAATTTCAATAACCCGATTTTATTAAAATCTTCAACAGTACTGTTGACCCACACTTGATAATTTTTTCATGTGAGGCATGGTTTCATTTAAATGGTCATGTTACCTCACAGAATAAGCACAGAAATTATGAATAATACACTAGAAAAACATGATGACTGTGCATGGAAATTTTATCAAAAGATAGGTAGGAATGTCTTCGTACAGATATACACCTTTTTCAACAGTACTTAAAACAAGGTTAGTACTCATAGTGTCTGTTCTTTTAACCTGAATAAGTAACTTAAGGAGTTATGGAACAGAAACCCCCATCTGAGTAATAGTGTGCAGAGCATGTACATACGATCCACGACCTCACCATATAATGACCACACTGTACATAACTTCATCCCTTTAAGGTAAGTTTATTGATTCATAATTACATTTTTTGTCATGAAACTTTCTGAGGCTAGTGCATATGTGTGAATATAATATGGAAATTAGCAAGTGATTTTCATTATACTGTACAACTTTCAAGGAGTGCATTATAAAACACTTGGTAGCCATATTGTTGACCATAATTGCAGTGAGGTAGTGTAACCTTGTCTGGATGTTGCCAGATAAGCCCTACTTTTCACCATTTTATAAGTGTCTGACCAGCTTTTGTAAAACTTGATTATTTTTTTTACCTATAAATTACAAAAAGTGCATTCTTAAAAAAATAATGCAATATAAACCAACAGCAAAGAAGTATGGAAAAATTCATGGTAATTGTTTAGTTCTAGTGAGTTTGTTATTTTCCATTACCTTTTGTTTTTGAAGAAGACACAATAAGGTAACTACTTACCCAAATTTTTCCAAATGCTCATGCATTTTTAGACTTTTAGTTATAAGTTGTTGGTTATGTCAGTATTAGATAATACTATGTTTTCTGTATTCCTATGTAGATTAAAACATGTATCATCTAGATTTGTGATAAGTCAATGTTGGTGTATTGCTCGACTCAGAAGACAGTTTGGACAAACTTAACCTCTCCAACTTCTGTGTGTTTAATGGTTATAGGTACTTACGAGATCTATATGAAGGTAGAAAGAGAATTTGATTAAAAGTTAACATAAACCTTTGCTTTTAAGCCTTTAATATATGAGGATTTCACAAAACTCAAGCTGAGAGGCAGTAATGCATTCAGTAATTGTGAACATACTAGTTAAAAACAAACAGCTTATTACAATGGAATATCACACAATACATTGTTCCTTTTTTGCTGTTTTAGAACATTCACCCATCTGAATGTAGCTTACTCAAAAGCAAACAACGATGATGACCTAAAAAGTTATAATCTCCTAACATTTAAATCTCTGTATTTGATATTTTTATGCCTATAAAAACATATTTCGAAGTACTAAAACTATAAAGAGAAGAGATAAAGTGTAGGTGAAAAATAAATGTGCTACAATAGCCTTAAATAGCAGTGCAGATATTTCAATATTTGGTGATGTATGATTTACAAGATGACAATGAATTGGTGGATTTATCGCAGATGAGTACCTAAGTTCTAATATGCATATGTGGCAACAGAGTGCTCCATTTAACATATATTGGCTTCTAAGTTTGAGATGAGCTATAGCTTCTAATCACATTAGTCATTGGAGTGTTATATTTAGGCACATGGTTAACTGTTGATTTTTTTGTAAGTTAAAATGGATTCAGAAAGACCACAAGGAAGGAAGAGGAGAAGTAGAAAGAGAAATCCTCAAAGTAAAAGTAAAAAATATCAGTTACATAAAATAAAGGAGAAATCAACATGGTTGTGAATGTGGAGTGAAGAATTTAGCAGAAGACAAACAGTCAAGCATAGGGTTACCACCTGTCCCAATTTTGTAGGGCTCATCCCTACTATTTTATAACTGTCCCATGTCCATAAATGATCATATTGCATAATTTCGAATTTCTTATAAGTTATATCATCATATTTTTGTTCGCCAAAGCCAGAATGTGTAAAATACATGAGAGAGCAACAAAATAATGGATTTAAAAGAAGTTTCAGTGACTGGGAATCCCATGTGTTGCAACATGGTTTCTTTGTCAACTAATCTACCGCTACCAGACATATTATTGCAACTGCGTGTCACACTACAATTCGCCCACTGTAAAAGTGTTATCCTTTGTTTAAAATGTCCCAACTTATAACTTAATTTGTAAGTATAATAAATTATAAGCTTGGTAATTGAAATAATCTACATGATCACTATTGATACATATAAGGAATTGCACATAAGGATGAGAAAGTCTCAAATTGCCAAGTGGACAAGTAGCACTGAAGATTTTGTAGTGGTATCAAAAACGTCAAGTACCTGCTGTTTATTCAGTATCAAGCAAAACTCAGGAATTTAAATATACATCAATCATTTTAGTCATAAACTATATTCATAGTTGTAAAGACAATTTTTTGAAAGAATTGTTTTTTGAAGAGCGTTTAAATAAAGGAGAAAAAATGTAAACATCATTATTTATGATCATAACATCTCGATGTAAAAACAGCAGCATATGAATGTTCACATTTTCATAACTTCATTAATTAAATAAAAAGTTTTTAAATTTATAAAAAAGAAAAGGAAGTATTTGAATTGTTGAATGAAATTTGAAATTAGATCCACCATTTCTACACTACAGCTCTTACAAGGAATGAAGATAGTGAAAACAGCAATTTGTCCTTCATAATTTTCAAAAAGTGTATCACTAGTTGAACAAAACAGAAAGAGAACGTTTCCACATACATTAATAATTAGCCTACTGGTCGTATAGGAATGGATGACACAGAAAGAATGTGATGGGAAAATTGTGAAATTGAATTTTTATGTGGACAATCTTTAACTTATGGTTCTCAGCATCCTATTCTATACTGGGCATGAAAGACTACTTAGGTTTGCTCAGAGGCCTCTTTATCAGGCTTACACTTGTTTAATGCAGAGAATGAGGTACTATAACCCACAGCCAAGTTTACAGGTGCTTCCCAACAGTCTTGTTATATACATTTTTAAGAATTTCAAAACAAACCCTTGTCCTGAAATAGCCCAGAACTGTGTTGGACAATTTGTAAAGTGTGATTTATGATTTTTTTTTTATAACAAACTACCAAGAATAGACAAATTATAAATGCAGTCAGCATTGATCCAGATACATTTCCCGAACTGTTCCTAGAAATAGTTCGTGAACATGGAAAGAAGAATAGTTAACATGATAATAGAAGGTGAAACATAGAAAATATTTTGAAAGCTATGCATCAGTATAGGTCAGCCATTGACCCTCATAATCACTTAGGGACCTACTGTTTAAACAACTACAGGATAGGAAAAGAAATACAGAATATTCTATTCATACATTAAGGTTATCAGCCCATAAAGAATGGCATTTCAAACATGTTTCAAAGCTTAGCAGCTGGTTCAGTTGCATGGTAGCAGAAGAAAGATATGGTATTTTAACAACCAATCACAACACACTTGCATGGACAGATAATAGTGAAACTTTGCAAGTAAGATGACAAGCACATGTGTTGACTGTTATCAGGTGTGTCCGTACAGAACAGTAAATGGCAATAAATGTATGAACTGGGATGTAGCACTAATTTCTGATTAGACATTAAATAGAATAAGAAAAAGTTTATATTTCCAGAGCAGGATATTCAGCCATGTAGACAACTGATTTCCCCGATTACCAAGTAAATATCAACTCCATGGCCCAAAATCTAACCATAGAATAACAGAAATAAAATAAAGAAGGCAACTATGCAAATCTATTAGCATTACATTGACTACTTGTATGTACCTACGAGAGCCATCCAGAAAGTGACAGATGATTTGACATAACTAAACAATAACAAAAGTTATCAACAAAAAACTTTATTTACAAAGTTACAGTACCTTACTCTATTTTTCAACATAATCATTATCAAGGTATTTGTTATGTGGTACCAGTTTTTCACTGCAGATGTAGTCTTTCACTGCTAAAGATCTGAGCCAAGAAGTCAATGCCATTTTGAGGTCTTCGTGCCTGGGAAATCTTTTCCATCCAAAAAGTCATGTACGGTGTCCAAAGTGAATCACCGGTTTTTCTTAATTCTTTTGTTAACATTTGCTTTCAACTCCTCCATAATGACTGACGAACTTCCACTCCAATCTTTTTCATACACACTGGTTCATCGTTGATTACTCAAATTATAGGCTATTTCCTCACTGAAGACTCTTCATTGCATTATCACTATACACTTGCATTATTTGCATATAAAATTTGGCTGGCCAAACATTTTGTGCATTCAAAAAAACAAATAAGTTCTTTGGTGGTAGATAAGTAAAACATCTGCATTGAAAAACTGGTACCACATGACAATTAATATCTGACAGATTGAAGATTACGTTGATAAATAGAGTAAGATACTGTAACTTTGTAAATGAATTTTTGTGTTGGTATCTTTCGTTATTATTTAGTTATGCCAAATCGTCTGTCATTTTCTGAATGGCCTTCCTATAACAAGAGCAATACAATGATTACATAGCTCTATGGCAGTTTAAATGGCTCATCCATTGCCAACTGCTAGATAAATCTAGGACTACTGTAAACACGTTAATACAATGGAGGGTTCAGATGAATCTGCAGAAATCACATTTAGTTAATTTCACTTATAGGAAAAAACATTACCCATCGTACAGTTATGCTACAAAATGTCCCAGTTCCTATGTCTGAGTCAGTGTCATATCTTGGGCTTATTCTAGACAGCAAATTCACATGGTCAAAACATATAACGTCAACAATTAGCAAAGTTGATAATCGCATGCATCAGCTGAAGCACCTAACATCAGGATCATCGCCATTCTTTCTTTATAGTAAACATCTACTTTATGTTTCACTGTTTAAACCAATCTGGCAATATGGGGCTCTGTTTCATCCTCACAAATAAAAGGATTCCGAGCTCAACAAAACAGAATTCTTAGGCTTATAACGGATGCTCCATGAACTTGTGAAATGCCTCTCTACACAGTGAGCTAGGGATTTCTGAAGTGGCTTCTGACCTTCGCATCAGCTACAACACAGAAATCCTCTCCTACAGAGAATATCTGACATCAATCCACCTGACTGGCACCTAAAAAGATGAAGAGAAAAAGGCACACACATCTAAAGTAATTTGACCACTGCTGCACTTGGGCTTATCCAAGGATAATGTCCAAAGCAAGTTATTCTATATACTGCCAAAAGAACTGTAATAAAATTTAAAAAAAAAAGAAAAAAATCCATTGCCAAATTGCTGAAGCAGATGGTACAGGAAGGCAATTATGAATCAAGATCTCATCTTCCTGGCACATGTAGAAAGATGATATTATGGAGCTCTTTGGTTAAAGCACTAATTATGAGTATTTCCAAAGGTAAAATGTTGACACTGTTAAAGAAGTGGCTAAAAATTAATTGATATGAGTACAACAGAAATAGACCAAATCTTTGTTATGGATACACCAGAACTTCCGCCATATAATAACAAATGTTGTAAAGATAACAAAGTTTGGCTAAGGGTAACATGCTGTCACCTACATTAGCTGATCTGCATATGAGCACATAACTAAAATTTTCCCTCGCATGTTTATGGTATGATTTAGGCATTGGATGATACTTTTGCCACTATTCTCCATACACTAAAAGATGATGATTTCAATTTGCAATTCAAACAAAAGAAAACAGTGGTTTACCTGTTTAAGATTTCAGAGATCGTGGCTCATTCAAATTTGGGATTTATAGATACCTACAGTAAAAAATAATACCAATATATGGTGTTCAGAAGTTTAATTCGTTGACTTAACAGTATTTCATTAGAAGAGAAGATATGAAAAAAGTTAAGAATTCAAATACTTCCAACACTATTTCCATACCCAAAATGATTACATGTGATAAGAAACAAAAGAGATTCATACAAATTGCTACTTTAAAGAAAATAAGAGGTTACAAACTGGAAATATAAAATATGCCGCTGTTGGACTTTTAAGAAATTTGAAAAAATAAATGAAAGACTACAGTATCAAATTGGCTCCACAAACTAAATTCAGTTTGAGAATATTATTAAATAAACCATGGAATACTATACCATATGATTTGAATTCTGGCTTTCATCTAATTAAATATGATTGTGACAAATCTTATTTGGGAATGACTCAGAGGAACTTGAATGTAAGGTTAAGAGAACATCAAATTTAAACAAATTAACAAATTGGCAGTAGATACCACTTTTGGACAATCACAATAAATGAAATGACTAAAACTGGTGTCAACCAAAGTAGAACTCACCTTTCAGGAAAGCTCTTCATTTTAAAAAAAATTCCAAGAGATTGTTAAATTTTGAAATGCTGTCAGCCAGAAATATTACAAAGTTAACCACCAGATGGCAGCTGTTAGATTCTCATGCTGAAGAAATGGCCACTTTTTCTTCTTATTAATGATGCTGCCAATTTCCAGGATCTTATCAACACTGCCAATTCCACAGGAGTTTACGTGTCAGTAAATCTACTGACCCGAGGCTGTCACTTTTAAGTGCACTTAAAAGTCATCTGGGCTGGGTTTGAGCCCATGATCTTGGGATCAGAAGGGAAGAAAAGTCACCGTATGCTAAGGATTGAAGATGAATGCCTCCAAAAACATTCCAAGATTTTACAACTTGACATAAGTGATGTTTAAGGTAAACATCAGCTTATTAATATCTTACTTAAAATTAAACTAAAATAACTTGACAATAGTATTTCTGTTAATAAATATCTATGATTGTTAACATGCAAGAAATGCAACCAGTTTGCTGCCAGAGGAAGATATCATAACATGCATACTTGCAAGAAAAATCCTTCTGGTAGTGTTAATGCTCATAATATATGTGAATCTCTTGCAAAGTAGCTTTCAAGGTATCCTAGTTTCTTCTCTTTATTTAATATACATTTGAAAGTTGACCACTAGAAGTAAAGCCATTATCCAAAAGTAATTAGTAACAGATATGCATGAGTAAGCAAACAGTATAAATAAAAATGGAAAGATCATTCGGAAGAGTATTTAAATAATATTTATAAAACTGATATCTGGAAAAACATGAGAATCAGTTAAATGTTGAACATACAAACTCTACTCAAAATCAGGTGTTAAAGCATATTTGAGCGGTCACATTACAGGCAGAAACACAACTGCGGATTCAAAATGTTGCTGTTAAAAAAAACCTAAGAGAATAGCTAGAACACCCCTAATGCATTGTTGCATCAAAAAAATGGGTTAAATGGGTTATGCTCTAGTTCCTATCAAGACTTCAGTTTCTTTACCATAAGTATGTTTATAAATTGCAACTCTTCATTTTAATTTTCAGCATGAAGATTGTGTACAAGAGACAAGAAGTTCTTTGCAGAGATAAATATGAAGAAGATATTCAGCAAAAACAAAATATATATGATAAATTAAGAGTAAAAACACAGTATCACACTCAAACTTGAGTTGAAATAAGCAACTTCGGACATTATTATGCGGCAGAGATTTACTGATGAACTCATGGTAGTGGCCTATAGAGGTCTCTTCTGGGTAGATGAATTTTGGAATCAGACCGTTTTAATGACCATATATATGATAAGTTTCTTATTTGTGAATCATTTTGAATTTTAATCACATATTATTATAGACAATTTTGCACAAAGGCAAAGGAAATTTCTTTTGCAGTGTGCAAATGAAAGTTTGTGATATTGAGAAAGCAAATGCTACAGGCTACATGCTATGGTAGAGAAATTACATAATTTCAGTATCGTGTTGGAAATGTGATGGTCAAAGAATCCTTGAACAAATCTCTATAGAACAAATTCTAGTCTTTCAGTAATGCTAAGTTTATTTTTCTTAGCTATTTGTATTTTTTGGCATTTCTACTGTTTTGTTGTATAATTAAGTTGTGGTATTTATGTAAAGACAAAGTGCCTTTTGAAAAACCATAATGTTTTCTATACTTCATAACTTTTGTAAATAATTTTGCTTTCCATCTGCTGCTGGTAAGAATTCACTTTTTGAACTGTGTTTGTTCTTTTAATTGCAGAATAGTTGTGAAATTGTGTTAGAAAATCTTAAAATTGAAAAAGAAGTAATTCCATTGACTTCTGTTGCTGTACATAAGTTAGGAAAATCATCTGAATAAATGTGGAGTTATTGTGCTTGTACGAGGGGCATACTGAAAGTCATGAGCAACACTGTTTTACAATCTTAATATTTATTTTTAAGCCAAACCAAATACATCATCATAATCTACAGACTTTCTTTCACTTTTCGACATAGTCTCCATTGTTTTGCACACATTTTTCCCATCGTTCTACAAGTTTGAAAATGCCCTTGTGATAGACCTCTGTTCCAGCTGCCTGCAGACCCTGACGCACTGCTTTCCGAATATCCTCCAGCATCTCGTAGTGTTGGCCACGCATCTGCTCCTTCACAGAACCGAAAAGATGGTAGTCGGAGGGTGCCAAGTCGGGACTGTAGGGAGGATGTGGAAAAGTTTCCCACCCTAATGCCCTGAGCTTCTCCATAGTGGCACGGGCAGTATGCGGACGCGCATTATCCTGTTGAAGGATGATCCTCTTTCCAGGGCGTTTATCACGCAAAGCCTGATGGAGCTTCAGAAGTGTCTTGATGTAGCGGGCAGAATTTATGGTTTGTCCAGGTTCAAGAAAGTCAACCAGAATGCAACCTTGTGCATCCCAAAAGACACTTCCCATAACTTTTCCTACAGATTGCACGTCCTCGCTTTCTTCTTCGATGGTGGGTTCAAGTGGTGCCATTCCATACTCTTAACGTTTCGTTTCTGGCTCATAGTGATGGAACCAGCTCTCATCTCCAGTCACAATACATGTCAAAAATTCGTCACCTTCATTATGAAATCTCTGAAGAAGGTTTTGTGCAATGGTTCTTCTCTGAAGTTTGTGGTCTTCAGTCAATAAACGGGGGACCCAGCGGGCACAGACCTTTCGATAACCCAAGCTGTGGATCATTTCTTGCACTGCACTATGTCCTATTCCAAGTTGCACAGCAATTTCATTCACAGTGAAACGCCTATCTCCTGTAATGAGCTCATCAACTCTTTTCCTTATTGTGTTCTGTAGAGGCAGTTCGAGGACGCCCGCTACGAGGCGCATTTTGCACGTTGAAGTCTGAGATGAATTTCAGGAGCAGATTTTCTTTCTTTCACAAGGAATTCAATGACAGCACGCTGTCGAAACGAACCATCAATGTCAGCCATTTTTTCAAACACCATCTGTGGTCACGTGATAGAAGCTAATGACGCCACAATATGTCAACATGTGCCTTAAAGTCTGTAGATTACGATCCTGCAATTCGTTTCGTTACATTGTTGAAATTTAAAATTTTACAATGGGTTGCTCGAGACTTTCAGTATGCCCCTCGTAGATTTCCAACATTTCTTAGATTTATAAAGTAAGCAATTTCAGATTTATTGTTTGCATTTTTGTTCTTTCGCCGATTCCTTTTGTATACCATAAATTGATATTTTCTTCATCACAGGTTCAACATCCTGTAAGGCTTCTTAAGGAAGTTTTCACTACATGATTACTGATCTTCAAATGATTTTTTATTTATTTGATTAGATTTCCTTGCTGTTTTTATATTTGTTCTGCTTTCTATGCATATGATTTTTTGTAAATTTTTCTTTTACTATATTTTTGTTTTTATTGGAAAAATAATAATTTGTACATGTTTATCAATGGTAGTTTAAGGGACACTAGGACTGACTTTTTAATATTAAGAATATCCAGATAATTTTTTCTTCCATTTGCTTTCCTTTTCAATAGTAATATTTCCTTAGGATGTTAGAAAGGAGTTGTCGATTCATAGTAAGCCGCGAATAATTTTAAAATTCCATTTTTCCCATTCAGCATTGCAGATCTTTTGAAAATGGAAATGGATTTTATTCATGGACGCTCTTTAACTTACTGTGGTTCTCAGCATCCCACTCAATATTGGGTGTGAAAGACGAGTTAATTTTGCTCAGAGGCTTCTATCAGGCTTTAGATGCCTTGAATCTACAACACTGGACCAACAGTTTTGCTTCCATTTTGGAGGAAGTCATACTAAGGATTTTTATGTCTGAAAAAATCCATTACCCTCCGCTGGTTTTGAACCCGTTTCCTTGGGTACAAGACCATTATGCCTCAGAGGGTGACATCTTTTGAGAAGGTTTATTATTCTCAAAATTACATTTTTAAATTTTCGAACAACCTTCAAACACATAAAATGTTCATCGAATTTAGTGAAAATTCTCACATATGTTGAAAAATAATTTCCCAGGAGTGAAATTTACATAGCAGTAAGGGGTAACACTTAAAAAGAGCTTTTCTGTTTAGCATACAAATATGTTTTTGCAAAATTAAGACATACTTAATTAGTTCTTCTGTGTATCCAAATGCAACTACTGGAATTGTTGGTCATCCTGTAATGGTTACCATGCTAACTCCATATACCCACGGTCGCAGGTTCAAACATGGTGGAGGATGATGCATTTTTTCAGGCATAAAAATACTTAGCATAGCTTCCTCTTCAGAAGGGAAGTAAAGCCCTTGGTCCCATGTCATAGATTTATGGCATGTAAAAGAACCTCAATCCTAATAAAGAGACCTATAGAATGGGATGCTGAGAACGACAGCAGTTAAAGAGTATTAATAAATAAAACTTCATTTCCATTTATTTGGAATTCTTGTCTTGACAGCTGCACCTGTGTCAACTAGTATCTGGCACAGCTTTCCTTGTATCCAGCCATCTGCAATGAGGCTGTTATTCTAAGCCCAAGGCACTGGGCATGTTGGCAGTGATGTCCCCATTGTCTTCTATCTGCTGGTCTTGCATCCAGAGTCACCACCCACCACTGAAAGGTGGACATCTCTCTGTTCCTGTCATAGCAAATACAGAATAATCCTAGTATTCAAGGTTGTGATTGTTGTTATTTTGGCTGGCTCCACCTTTAGTGATGCTGTTAACGCCTCATGGATTGTCTTGTAGTTGTTAAGCATTAGGCACTGTCATACCTTTGCATCATGCACCCTGTTGACGAAGAGTAGGCATCTTCCTGTAACACGTAACTAGATGGTAGATTCATCAGAGCTGTTCAATCGCCGCATAATCTCCCCATGGCTGCTGCAGCCAAGCTGTGGTTTCCAAACTGGCTCTCAAGGGTCTCCCAGATCTCTCCAAACACCACCGGTGTCGGAATCACATTCAGTATATCTGCTGACCATCAGTTGTGGGCAGCAAAGTGTCAGTGGAAGACTTTGAAGGTGGATGTTCCATCAAACTTGGGTGGCCTGACAAATGCAGATGTTTGTCCTTTTGTCCAGACCTTCAATCCTTTCAGTGTTCTGTTGAGTATCTTCTGCACCATGGCATTCAGTTACTTGGCACTGCCATTATCTCTTCCTTCCAGGGCATTAAGGTGTTGGTCGTGGTATTTCATGTTCCACCTTTTCCCCAAGATTTTCCACTTTCTCCTCAAGCCAGCTGTTTATCAACTTTTTTTTTCTCTCTCTATTGCGGATTGAATTTTCTCTTCCATTTTCCCCATTCCTGATTTGATTTTCTACATCTTCATTCCCAATTTCATTTCTTCTATCTCCCCCATTGCAGATTCCACCTTTTCCATTCCTGACTTCATTTCCTTGATTTTGGCAAGTAGAGTTTTCATCATCTCCTCCATCATGATGTTCCATACACCAGTGTAACAAAAACTGCTCTTTACTACTGAAATAAAAAAAAAAACTTCCATTTCTTCTAAGTAATTACAATTAAAAAGTTGTTTTTAATAACTGTTTTTATTCAATGCTTTCATAACAATCCTGCTGTACAGTTTTCTGTAAGGGCTCAATGCATGCTCTGAATTTTCCATCGAAATTCACTCAACTGCTGCACACTGTGTATTCCCAGTAAAACTGTCTCTCTGGGGTTCATTCTCTCTTTTTGTACCTGTCGACATGGCAAGAATTTCAGAAGTAGAGTTTGGGCTTTGAGTCTAATCTCATAACAGGATGTACAGATTGCAATGTTATGTATGTATATTCAAATCATCGCAGGTGCAACAATGGGAGCTTCAATGTAAAGTACACACCAACTGCAGTGTCACTCACACAGGTATAATAATGCAAGGCAACAATTTGCTATGATTTTTTAAATAAGTTATTCACACACGTGCAGTGATTATAGCCACAAAGTGTTGTCTTAGTAACATTTCCTAAAAAATTGTTATCCTAGAAACTATTATTCTAGTTCAGATTTTGTACTGAACTTATAAGGAAGATAAACATGGAAATGGTTTGCTAAAAGATCCTTATTTTCCAAAACTCAGTTGCTGTGTCTCTTAAATTTTTGCTGTTTATGGTCCTTTACAGTCTTTAATTGTTGGCTTGATCTTGTTCTTAAAAAGAATGAGCAGAAAGTAAATTTTAAGAGAATAAAAGAAGAGAAAATAAATGTTTGATAATATTTCTATTCTCTATTATAGAACTTGTTTTTCAGGGGCAGACACAAAATATTTAACTTCATTTTAGCATACTTACTGGAAACAAATAGTATTAAAAATATAAGTTTACATATCAACTAGTTTTCAGTCTGTTTAAAAGTTATCCACTTCAAGTTTTCATATTCTAATAGAGAAGGATCCAATGAACAGTAAAACAGCATACAGCGTGTTCATTGCTGTCTGCCTTTTGCAGTTTTTAACATGCAGTGGGAGGATTGCTTTTTTGAGCAGCAGTAGACAGATTTATCAACACATCTGTCTTGGATAAGTCAGTAATAACAAAAGCCTGGAAGTGCATGCCCTAAATAGCCATGAACTATACATGCAAATATGCTCTAAAAACTTGAAAATATGCCAATAAATATGCACTTAAATACACTTAATGAAAATATGCACTTAAAATTCACTATAAACAAAGGTAGATGAAATTGAACTTGGATTTATTGTTGAGAAGTAGAAGTTTCTGATTCACTGCCCAAAAGAAGCGGTAAATTACTGTTCACAACAGCCACATGAGGTTAACAATCCTGAAAGAATGTCTGTTGTCTCTGAAGATAGATTTGTATCTTGGGAAACTCCTTTCTACATGAAAGGATGATGCTGGCACATACTTAACCCTGCTCTGCTCGCGTGGCCGGGTCAAACGTTGCAGCTCGCGTTTCAATTTAATTTAATGATACATATGCAGTTAACATATACTCAAAAGTGATTCAGGAAAATGTCCAACACAAAATAACAATTACTAACTCAAAATACACATTTAATTTGAAAAAAGTAGGATTTCTAACATAACCATTCTGTTACAACAAATCAAATAATTAAATTTACAGAGACAGGCCTATAATGTTTAGATAAGAGTTCAAAGTGCATACAAAAAAGGTATACCATAAAATACAAATTGCAATAATAATTGTGTTTCCACAATTGCAATAAATGAAAGGACAATGCACAAAGAAATGAGCGTCCATCTTCAGAAGCCTTAGTAAAAATATAAAAGTAACAGTGAGATAGTAACGTTGTGTGCTTCTAAACGATATCATAAAACAAAGGACACTATAGCCAAGCACCCATTGTTGCCTAATCACAGTATAAGCAACAAATGCAATGGTTCCATAAAGTTGCCTAGTCACTTGAAAGTACAATGAATTTTCAGCTTATGCTGTAAGTTGCCATACACCACGAGTTCCAGGCAAATATACTTATTAGCTTATTACAATTTTGGCACTTGAATCGCATGTATCAGTTCTAGGAGCGACTACAATCATTACACCTTTGCCTTTTTGCAAAAGAACCATCATTTGCAGATTCTGGTGTTTTCTTAGTGTGTAGAAGGAAATTTGCAATATCCATCTTCAGTTTCAAAGGCAGAATTTGGCTTGACACCGAACCCGCAAATAATCTTCTGCCAGCTCATGGGTTCCGTATCCATGCTTTCTTTTCTCGTCTCTACAACGTCTTCTTCCTCATCACTGTAACTCTCAAAGTCACTAACTTCTTGCTCCACTTATTCAAGAATAATCTTCATATCTTCTGGAATACTGAGATTAAATCTTTTCTTCAAATCATTTGAATCCTAGAAGTATAAAAACATGTGCTTAAAAATTGTATTTGTCTAAGAATTTCCACAAATAGTAAGGCCAAATGCAAAACAAAGAAAATTATTGTTGTAACAATGAAGGTCGTGTGGCGTCTGACGAACTCCAATCACACTTGTAAGAAAATAACCTACTTTTGAGCTCCAATGTGAGACTGGCACACTTGTGGCTGTGATTAGATGATTGAAAGGTCAGTGGTCAATGGCTGTATACGTATACTTATAATATGCTAAAGTAACTCATGTGGAGTCTCCCAGACGCCATGTGAGCAGAGCAGGGTTAAAGGATGCTAACTGGTTTGCAGTAAAAGGCCATTCTTGCTAGTTAGTTGTAGGAGTTTCATTCCAATGTCTCCATTTGCACATATCTGTTCATATGCAGGTGCTTTTGATATTTTACTCTTCACTTTCTTCTTTAGCATTTCCCCATCACTACCAGATGTTTCTCCACCATCTCATTTACAAATTTCTTTTAACTTGCTTTGTTGGCATGCTGACTAATATCAGAAAAACCAAACTTGTTTTTAATTTATATGGAACAGGCAGGCCAGTAACAGTGGAAATGGTACTGTGTCACACGGTGATCGTTTGAACAATGGAAATGGCACTTGTTGTCATTATTGCTGTATGCTAAAGAAAAACTACCTACAGAAGAAGAATAAACTTTTGAACAAAGAGTACATATTGAATAAAGCTTTTAAATGTAATTTCCTGTTTACATATGTATGTTGTACCTTAAAGCATTAAATTACATGTTTATCGATTATTCGTGCTTCTCTCCCACATTACCCTGGATAATCAGAGTATACTGTACTTTGAGTGCTTCATTTAAGGCTAGGGCCTACTGTTACTAAGAAGATAATTTTAGGTAGTAGTCTGGAAAAGTGTGCAGAAAGAAAAAGATTAGCTTCCAATTCATCATTAGAAAGTAAATTCTGGGCTGTACAATTCAGAGTTGCAACATTTGTAAACTTGTATGGAAAAAAAGATGGTTTTATGCCACAAAAACACTAAAAATGTTTTATCGGAAAAGCCAAAATACGCATTTACTTATATGCAACATGAGTTTATTAAGACTCTAAACTGATGATTTGTGTACATAAATTACCACATTGTAATTGTAATAAAGGAAGCAAATAAGTAAATGCATGAACTTTCAGGCCTTAGTAATAATAACCCTACTTTAGTTCTAACCAAGAAAAGCTTCAGTGACTTTGAAGATTGTAATGTATGTTCAATCTTCAATGACTTTGAAGATTGGAATGTATGTTCAATCTTCAATGACTTTGAAGATTGGAATGTATGTTCAATCTTCAATGACTTTGAAGATTGTAATGTATGTTCAATCTTCAATGACTTTGAAGATTGGAATGTATGTTCAATCTTCAATGAAGGCTACAAACTGCACCATGTCAGACCTCTGGAGAATCTTCCTCAGCCTAATTCATCTGTGCAATAAGTGATGAAAAAAAGAAAGACCTTAGGTCCATGCTTATCTTTTCATGGACACAAAATATCAAGTTTTTACAGAAATATTTGATAGTGAAAGACTGTTTACTGCAGAAAAAGGCTCCCTTTTTCTTTTTAACTAAATGAACTAGAATACAAAAATTGCAAAAGGAATAAAGGAAAAGTGTAAAAACAAATATTTAAATTATACGTGCATGTGGCTATAGAAGTGGTCACTAGGATACAGCAGCAGTTGGGTGCTTAAACCAACCTTGGAAATATGCATCATTTGGAATGTAATACTTGGAAAAGTCATCAGTAATTGGATGAGATATTGTGGACTCACTGTGTCTATTCCAAGTACTCTGTCCTGCCTTTGAATGACTGAAATAGGCCCATAAGTTTTCAAGAGCAATTTTATAATTAATTTTTAATGAACACTAATGTAATAAATCTAAATTTAATTTGAATCTTTTGTAAACAAAAAAAATACCTTAAGTTATGCTTCATTCAGAACAAGGAATATTAGACTTATTATTAAATTTTGTTTCATAAGTACAATAAAATTAAAATAATTTGAAATCTGCATAAAAAAAAATCTGATATGTTCCATTCACATGACTTTCTCTACATCTCTGCAACAAATTATTGTTAAAAATCTATACTTCTATTTACTTCATACTAATCGAGAAAAAATTAGCAGAAACAGTCTTATTATTTGCTTCCTTGTAATAAGGGAGTAGCATAGGTTCAAGTGATAGTCAAAAGGTGGTTGCTATGTGACTGAAGTTCCTTTGTTTGTATGGAAAGGAGTTGACAATTTCCTGAATGAGAAAAGTATAAGTTTTTCATAGCTGAAATCAATAACAATGTACTACTCAAAAATGATCAACTTCACGAAAAAAATGTATATAACATAAATTGTATATTTTAATGTGCTCTACATATTTTGTGCAGCAAGTTTTTTTCTATCTCTTACGGTTTACCAGTTATGCTAAATGCAATAAAAATCATCCAGAATGAAGAGGTCTTTAGATGCTATTCCCAGAAAATTCAAGATATACATTTTATTTGGAATGTAAATATCGTAAATATGAGAGATCTTAATCAAAATCATTTGAGCCATTTTTTCCATGTAAGGGGTAGCTGGGTATGGGGAGGGGAGGGTTCTTGAAAATCTTTGTATCGCATCCTTGGAAGATGCCAAACTTAAATACCAAGTTTGGTATGTAACGACCTTTTCATTTTTGACCTATGCTACACACAGACATTTTTTAAAAAATGCTTTTTTTGCATTCAGGGGGTCTCAAAATATATATTTCCTGTGAAATCTCGGTATCAAATTTTGGGTGCATTACATTATGTACATAGTACGTTTAGAGAAAGTAATAAATTTGAGGTGAGTGCTTTAACCCTAAGTCTACTAAAATATATCATAGTGTCAACTGCTATTTCTTTTCTTGGTGTATACAAAACTTTTTTCACTTTTAAAAAAGAGAGATATAATTCACTTTGTGATTAAATATGGACATAAGTAATTTGTATTGACTGAAGTGCACTCAATCATTATTTGATAGATACTGGAGTCAGACATTCTTGTGATGTACATGAAACAGCAGCAAGTCAAGTTGAAAAGCACTAAGTGGCTTAACAGTTCATTGGGTCCTTCATATATGTTTGTTTACTCTACCCTGGAAAATGATATAAATTGAAAGGACATAATCGTACATAATTGTTTGGCAGAAAATAAACTCCATTTAAATGTAGATAAGACAACTTTTATAAACTGCAACCCAGGTAAAACTTAGATTTGCATTAATACTCGCCCCATAACAAAGGCAATGAAACAAAGCTCTTACGAGTTTGGATATATTTGGAGCTGAAATGGAACACACATTATCTAGTCAGTAAATTATCCAAAGTCTGCTATGCATTCAGAGGAGCAAATAAAGTGTGTAAGATCTTTGTATTTTGGATATGTTCACTCCATTTTAACCTATGATATTCCAGCATGGGGTATTTCCACAAATTTATATGCTAGCTTTAAATTACAAAAGAAAATATAAAAAATAATAAAGCAAGTTCCTGTGAAAACATCAAGCAAAACACAATTTAAGGAATTAAATATTTTACCTCTCCCTTCTATATATATATATATATATATATATATATATATATATATATATATATATACTTGAAACATTATGCTTCATTCACAAAAACAGGAAGCTCTTAAAAACAAATAACACAATACTTGTAAGACTTGAAGCTTTCACGGCGAATGTTATTCATTATGGCTTCACGGGTGATCAGCCGTGTCAGGTGTATAAAATCCAAGCTTTCGACCATTGCACACTCCATGGTCTTCATGCAGTCCCTGATGAAGACCATGGAGTGTGCAATGGTCGAAAACTTGGATTTTATACACCTGACACGGCTGATCACCCGTGAAGCCATAATGAACACAATACTTGATCTTCTGCCGTACAAATAAGAGTTGCATTAGTATTTCCCATTGTAGAAACTACCTGGACATTATAAAGAACTGTCTTAAGCACTAACTAAAGCTCTCTCAGAGCATATACCCTTCAACATTCAAGAATATAAATTTATAAATACTGGTACTTGTACATCCTGCTGTAAATATATATAGCGATGAAGCCATGATTTATGTGTAAATTAAAAGGTGAGTATAGTATTATTATTAAAAGTGGAGAAACCCACAAACTCTTTAAGCCACAAATGATTCCCTACAGAAGCAGTTGTAATACAGTGATTTGTAAATATAGCTTTCAGGGTTAGGGAAAACTTGGCAACTTGTCACCTTGCTGGAATCAAATACTGGCTTCCAGTGCATCCAAAATGTATTCACTTTCTAGTTCACTGCACACCATAAATAATACAGGGTGCTTCTGTGTAGTCTCAAAAGTGTTTCAAGGAACTTACAAAGGAAGTGCATTAAGTCGCTAGAGCTGAATGGCTGTAAAAACATTTCTGGATTACTTTTGAGTAGATGGTTTGTGTAATATTTTGCAGTTATGTCTTTTGCTACATTACTCTTCCAAGTGTATCCATTGTAAACATTATTACAAAGTTTAGAATGAGTTAAATACAGATTATTCTGTAGAAGTGGATAGAGGATAACAATAGTTTGTAACAGTTACAAATATTGTGACAATGCAGGACAAATTTATTGGGACTATTTTTTCTACTGCACTGTGACAAGTGAAGCTTACATGGAACTGTTTTGAGAAGTTGTGAACCGGTTGCACAATCAGGAACTGCCACATGCCACCAATAAGATGGTGCACCATGCCATTTTGTTCAAGTGAGCAAGGAATCATTTTTCCATGACTCTTACATAAGGAATCATACTCTTGCCACCAAGCTTACCTGATTTGGCTGCACCTGATTTTTTTTCTTGAGGGATAACTACATTGATTGAAATCAAGAACTGCAGTATTAGTGTCATAGTTCTATGCATGCCCACTTCGTCTCTCTGGTGCATTGTGTGTCCATTGACGCCATTACAGCCAGATCGTGTTGTGTTTAAAGTTGTTAGTGATCATTTAACATTTTTAAGATTATTTCTGATCCCACCGACTGAAGTGCATTCTATAAAAAATCTTAAGCAAGCTGAAATTCATTGGCAATTGTAGAGATTTACAGTGAAAATGTAATGACAGATGGAATAGTGAGAAAGTGAGTTAGGCAATTCAATGATGGACAATCCAATGTTCATGATGAAGCATGGAATGGACAGCATTCTGTTGTCACTGATGTTTAGGTGGAACAAGTGAAAGAGGCAATTTGTGAAAACAGGTGGTTGACTATAAAAATGCTTTCTTTGTGATGTGTTCTCAAAAACATAATGTTCAGTAGTGGTGTCTTCACTGGCAGCAACTTTCTTTAAAGAGGGCATAAAAAGGATTCTCCGCTATGACAAATGTCTGAACAATGGTGCCAACTATGTCAAAAAATGGGTTAAGGAATGTATAAATGAATGTTATTGTGAAAACAAATATTTTATGCTGGTTTTTCTAAACTGGTGCTTTACGAACATGCCTCATATTTTAATTTCTCATACATGCTGCACTGCATGTTCAAATTTTGTTTCACTTTATCTCTGTTTACCTTTTTAACACAAACAATGTCTCACTCAAAAATAAATCTGATTGGAAACACATTGATTTACATTTCAGTGTGAAATGTACATGTTCATTATCAAGGTATCCTACATGTGCATAAGTTATCTTATGATGAGGAGCTATTGCTATATTCCAATCTGTTATACCATAACAGAGTTGATAGCAATATTGCCATCTTGTCAGGTAACAAACAATAAACCAAGTCAGTAATGTAAATGTCATTCTGTCAACTTTTGGGATTGGTCAACAATGAGTTATGACATGCCATATCAGGTTTTTCTAGCTAAAGATTGAATTTAAGATTGCAACATGCATATGCCAAACACTAGAAAAAATAAAGCAAGAGCTGATGCTTTCCTGGTAGCTATGTACCCTAAATGCACTCTGGTCTTGAACCCCAAAGAACATCTAGAGTAAACATGAATCTAAAGTGAAGGCATTTCTACAATTTGATTTTCTTTGACTTATTGGCAGAGAGAACATCCTGAAAGATTGCATAATATATTTGAAAATCAAATATTTGTTTACAAGAGGGATTCCTTGAGGACCAAGATCACATTAGATCCATCAATTGCAGTAGCATTGGATGACAGTAGAGAAGATCATGTGGAACATGTTATCCAATTCAGGAATTTGTGATAATTGGATCACGACAGCAGTAGTGAAAACAATCATCAAAGAATAAGCTTTGTATCAGTTCTCAGTTATAAAGTAAATATTTTGTTTGTTAATTATGTTAATTGCCAGTATTATATTATCACCATTATGGTACCAGAATTTGGCCAGCAGATGTTTTACATACCAGTAAAGCTACCATCATGAAGCTGTTGCTTTTAAACACACTTAGAAACCATTAGTCTTGGCTGGATTTCAACCTGCAACTTTGGTACCAGAAAGCCACCACCTAACCAGCTGAGCCACCCAAACTGACATTCTGCAGAGTTCTTGACAGACTTGCCCGCATTTCCTGTGTGAATTAATGCAACTTTCCATATACTCTTCTGTCTAAATGAAAATGTACAGTAAGTATGCTACAAAACTTGGCCATCTCTGGGTCACTTGGCTGCAGTCGCATGGCCCATCAACCAGTCTCACTTGCGTGGATGTCAAATAAAATCTCAAATGACATAAACAATTATCAAAATAATCACAAAACATACCTTATCACAGGAGATGTTGGAAATGCTGTCCAACTGCATCAATTCAGCTACAGCATCTTCTGAGGAAATTTTCATTCACATGCATTAGCTCAGCTTCCGAAATAGCATTGATTTCTATCCTGATATTTGTTTTAATTCTTCTAATGAGTGAACATTACTTTTGTATTCTTTATTTTTCAAGTTTCCCCATAAATAAAAATTGCAAGCCATAAGATAAGGGGGCTGAGTGGGCCATAAACCCTTACTAATGATTCTATCCTCAAAAATTTCCACAATAAATTGTAATGACATCAGCTGTATCTGTGGTAGTAGAATCCTGCTGGAAATATCCAGAGTGACATACAATGTCCATCAGCTGTTTGAAACATGGTGCCAGTCTCTTTGGCACACTCATAAATATTCTGTAACCATTTATTGCACGCCATACCCCAATTTTATAATCGTGCAAGGGAGTTTTATGAACGAAATTGAGTTTGTAGCATAACAGGGTAAGGTCGGGCAAATCAGGTCAGAAGGTGAATATGGTCAATTTTTTATATTTCATCCTCGCTACCAAACAAGTAGTGAAGTAACTGTTACCATCCAGGGACAACAATTACAACTTCTTCCAGAGGTTGGAATAAGAAATCAGTGTAAGACATGTTTAATTGTTGTGTAGTTTCCTTTGTAAATATGTGTTGCTAGAGGTGAGTTCGTATTTGTTTTCCCTCTTTATAAAAAAGTATAGAAGTTATACTGAATTTGTTAGAATAGTTTTATTAATTATTTATTGAGCATTAGTTGTCTGTTAAGCTAATCCTTTCTGTCCGAGGTTATGTCAGTGTTCTCACCATATCATTGTGCAAGCATACCAACACAGTAAAATGAAATCCTGCATTTCAGGCGAATAGAATCACATTGCGGGTGAAAAGGGTCAATATTTTTTAAGTAGATTCTTCATTTTTTCTCTTTTTTTTTTTATCTTTTATAGATGGGGAAATGCAAGCAAAAAACACCTCTTAGTGGAAGAAGATGACATTAGAATGCAATTAATAGGTCTTTAGTCACAATGTTGGATTCTGGGTGGATTAATGAATAGGAAACTCTGAAGTGGCATAAACACTAACACTGAGTTGGACTATTCCTGAACACTGCATTTAAGTTATTAGAGGTCATATATCATATAAAAGTTTACTAGCTCTCTGATTCTCTGGAGCAAGTAACAAAATGGCAGAGATGCCCAGACTTGCATATGTTGCCATCTGAACTTGTCTGAAGTTGAGGAAATCTGCTTGGGTTTGCCATAACCCATTGTTGTCCATTCTCAAAACTTTTGGAGGGATCCTTGTTTTACAGCAAGTGAAGTTTACAGAACCTTTATCAAAAAAAGCAACATACAAGTTTCCCATTGGAGTCAAAACATGGTGCTGCAGCGTATAAAATTGATAAGTAAACTGACAGTCATATCTCCATGGAATTACATGGCTTCAACATTAGCCACATCAAGTAAAATAGTATATCAAAATTAACACTGTATAATTGAGTGAGAGGTAACTAAAACAGAGAGAGAGAGAGAGAGAAAAAGGGAAAAGTTGCTGCCAGAGATATTGTGCTTTAACTTTTTTGGAAACAAGAAAGAATTTCTAAAATACAGAGAAAGTAAGAGAGAAATGGGGGAGGAAAATTGCCAAAGAAAGATGTTCTTAATAACAAAACTGATGAGGTTGTAACTTATCAAATAGATTAACAAAATAAGTTGGTAGGGTATAAAAATGTACAAATAGAGGGAAGGGTATATATACATAAATAACCAGGGTGTTAACTGTATATGATACCAAATTCAGCAACTCCAGGAAAGTAACTTGAAAAGATTAAATAAATCATCTGTCTACTAAAAACAAGTAGTGCACAATCTATCAATTTTTACAGTGTTTTATAAAATGCGTATTCAATACTGGTGTTCAAAAATATATAAAACTTGATCAGAGCCAAGACATCATACAGGTTCATCTCACAAAATTCAGGTTTACATTTCATTAATCAGGCAAATATAAATATGTAGTTTAATAAAAAGTAAGAAAATACTGCAATTCAAAATGTAGTTTGGGGTGGCATAAACGTTTTTAAATATTTGTCACATATTTGAAAGATGTTGAATGTTTTAAGATTTTTGTTCTCACAGTGATACTTTTCTAAAAGTGCTTATATTATGGGATAGAGATAGGGAGACCTCAAAACATATGAAATCTAGATATCAAATTTTTTGTTGGCATTCAGTACTTTCATTATTTACTATATGTAAATAGAAAACAAGTAAAAGTTGAAAAAAATTGCTCAAAAATTGGATTTCTGAATTTTTGTTCCAAAAGTGCTTTATTATTTCCTCTCTTGGCTCCTTAAATAGTGGTTGATTGGCATTTAATTGTCTAGGCACACAGAAAAGAGAATAGTGTTTTGAACATGTAAAGAATCGGCCAAAGTCACTCAGCTCTAGTGACTTGAGTACGGATCTTGTTAAGTTTCTCAAGTAGATGTTTTCAGTTGCATCGCCTGTGAGTTATGAGACATTCTTCCTTAGGTGAAGTAGCAAATGGAAACGCAGAGTAATTTACTTATATCATTTTAATTGCAGCTCTGTTTCCTCCATCATTCTGGATTGATGCTTTTCAAATAATTGAAGCAGGACTGAGGAAATTATTGCATTTAGGACCAGAAGATCCAATTGATCATGCTGCTGTTGATGCTGAATGTGAGAGGCATAAAGAAAACAGACAGAACGAAGCCGAGGCCCCTCACAATGAAGAGAGTGCCCCTGACGCGCAGGGCAGTGAAGCAAATCCTCCTGATGCACAGCGCAGTGAAGAGAACGGCAAGGCAGCAAATGATGAAGATATTGGGTACATAACAGGAAATGATGAAATTGCATCACTACCAGGCAACGTAGTTGCACTGCCTGCAGGAACTTTTGATGAAGCTGGGACGTCGACCACAGTAGATGCAGATCTGGGTGTTTTAACTCCTGCAGAAAACACTTTGGTTGGTTCACCTGTATCTCCTCCCCCTGAACCACCTCCTTTTCCATATGACCACACGTTTGATTTCCCAGAGCAAGCTGCGTTGACTCCTCTGCCGTCCACATTAGAGAACGATGACCAGGAGGTGTTGGCTGGAAGTCGCAGTGCAAGAAGGTAAGTGTTAGCCATATCACTGTAACTGAGTTCATAAAACTGGGCCTTTATGTCCGGAGGGATGAGACACATCTGCTTTCCCCCTCTTGCATTAATAAATGCATACAGCCCTGTCTTTGTGAACTAACTCCTCATTTACATTTAATTTTCTGTAATCTGCTATCTCAAGAGTTAATACACGCTTCAAAAATAATTTTTTGGGAAACTACTTTCAACTCAAAACTTAATTTTTCCTCAGGTCAGTGTTAATTCATGCTTTATAGATATTATTTAAAAAATGAGTATCTATAGTTATAGGTCCCATGTTCAATATTTTTGTTTTACCAATTGAGTTTAAATAAGTTTAAATATATAAAATTAAAATAAGCAATCAATCTTATTATACAATATGCTGATTGGTTTTGTTTTAAAATGATGACATTTCTGATACTTTTAGTTACCTTTTTGTATATTTTAACTAGATTCCTATTTGTCAAAAGAATGTTGGTAAAAACCGGGCTATTGGTAAAAAGCAAGAGTCAGGAATGATTTTATTTAATAATGAATCCATTATCATTCCCTATTTATATTTTGCCATATGATTTGTAACAGTATTAAGTATTTATGGAAATATTTTAAAACTTTAAAATTATGGATTTTTTGGGAACAAAATTAAATTAACATTTCAATTTGTATTTTGATAAAAATCTTTAATTAGAACCTATGCTATGTTGTATATCACTGGCAAGTGCATAAAAATGCTGCAAAATAGCACCTTTCCCAGCTCTCTAGCTCAATTAGGACAGCCCCTAGAGGGATTTTAAACAAGACTCATGCCATTTTGGCAACTTTTTTAAAATTTTACATAGCCTTATTTCAGAAACTGATAAAAGTTGAAATTTTCCCTTTTTGTTGCACTTAAGGATATATATAGGTGACTGAAAATAGTAAATGTGTATAATTTTAGTACAACACTACACCAAATTCTCTTAAGCTATTGCAGTTCAGTTCACCAAATGTCAAATGCATAGAGTCTTCTACATACAAGTATAACTTTTATATATGGTTAGGTGGTTAGGATTTTTCATGAATTAGCTGTTAGTATCTTAAAGTTTTGGTGTTATTGTTGATGTCTTTTTTGTTTCTTCTTTTCTTTTCAGAAACTAATAATAAAAGTTTGAAACTCTCAGCAATATGTCCTTCAGTTTGAACCAGAAAGCTTAATCACATCTTCCAAAAAATATTATAATTCATTCATGAAAAAAGTTTGCATGAAGAAAATAATGTATTCTTTTAATAGTATTTACAATATGCAGTTTAAAGTAGAAGTGTGGCAGGCATTTAAAGATCCCATTATCATTCAAAGGTATAAATAATATTATAATCATGTGCACAAAATGTTTATCATCCTGCTTTTTACATTTTCATATTAAATGCAGTTTTCTGATTTTCAACACATTTTGTGTTTTATTGCATTCTAGCATACTTTTCACAATTTCAGTCAAATTTGTATTTTATCACACTTTTGTGAAAAACAAATACAACCATACAAGCCTTTATAAGCGTCTTGTGCTATATCACTGTTGCCAAAAATCATTACCCCTTTTCATTCAGTATCATATATACTGTGTGCTCAAATATGTTTGGGAACTAAATCATAATTGTAGATCTAACCAGTAGCAAGTCTCACTACATAATCTATGACTAAAACAATACCATAGTATCTAGTTTGCTGTTTAAGAATAGGACTGCTGCAGAGTTTTGCTGCCGGTATATGTTGTTATACTGAAAGCAATAAAAAATATACATAAATATAACTAAACAAGAACTAAAGAAAGAGAAATTTAATCTCAGTAGATTTCAATTAAAACCTTAGAATTATGCACCCTCAGTATGACTGCCAGATAAATGCAACATTTAAAATTAATCTAAATTTCTACATTTAAAGTTGTATTGAAAATAGACACTGCAATTTAATAAGTAATGCAGTAAAATGTTGTTTGTATTTTAACAGTCCTAAACATGATAGGTCTTCAGATAATTAATAAAATGGATGAAATGATACTCAAATGAGCAGCCTGGGGTCCATAGAGCTTAAAGTTGCTCAATATTCATCTTCTCAGTTTAAGGTAAAACTCAACCTAACCAAGATTTGAACTCAGGACCTCTTGAATGAGAGGTAGACATGCTTCCCCAACATCACAGGGGCAAGCTAATAAGTATTGTCATACATACACTGCAATAGGCTACTCCCACATTTGCACCAAGACGTAAATAATCAATCTTTCAGAAAATCCCAAATAAAAAGTTTTTGTAATATATCTATTTGAATTGCACAGAACAAATATACATTATAAATCATGAAGCTTTGAAATTCAGGGTCTGATGTACCTATGGACCCTGCATATAGCCAAGATTTTCTGACTTAAGGATAATAACAAGGAACCCAAATGTATTTGAACACCCAGTTTGTGAAGTATGCATAAATGCTTGACACATCTTTGTAAAATGTTTACGTGTCACTGTATAGAATGTTAGTGATATAAACTTACAAATACTCCGAGACTTGAACATTTTTGGGGCATAACATTTAAGTTTCTAGCATTTTACTTCTATGCTACATATTTTATGTTTTGTCCATAAATGTTTGCTTTTATTTTTAGTAGCAACACAGCATAACGGGAAACTTAAGAAGGCAACAGATCTTCTCCAAGTAACTAACACTTTTTGTATTGTTGTTATGATGTAAAAAAAGGGAAATAAGCTCTATTCTGCAGTTTTAAATTTAGTTTTCCCAAAGAAAATAAATAATCTTCTACAGAATCTATGAGGATCACTCTGAAAGTTTTGAGATAGCAACATGTGCAATCCCGAGCACACTTGAACTATGTGTAGCATCAGCACTGGTGTGTATGTGCATACAGGATGCTGCGATGGATCTCAAGCAAGAGTATTTCCATGCTATGATTTTCTACTACTTTAAAATCGGTTTAGGGAAGAGAATGCCTTGAAAGACTGCATTATGTCTATGGGAATATTTGAAAATATGGCCAAAACAGAGCACATGCTGCAGGAAGTTGTTCATTGTACATATTAGATTTAAGAAGCCCTGAACCGCGCACTAGATGGCCGGGTTTGATCCCAAGTGAGTGCATGTGAGATTTGTGGTGCAGGAGCGGGTTGTTTGGTTTCCCCCGCATCATCAGTGTCATTGGCTCCAGTGCCATAAATACTATCAAAAAAGAAGCCTTGAACATTGGATCAGCAGCACTGAAGGCAATGCTTAAAGAAAGTCATCACCTCAGGAAACAGTTGGATCCCCCTCCACTTGACAGATGAGCAGAAAGAGACACTTGTGTAATGATGCCAAGAAGTGATAGAAAAACTTGATCATCATCATCATCATAACAGGTGACAAAAGTTGGATATACCAACATGGTCTGGTCTCTGTCCAGGAGAAGTAGACCAGTTAGAGGCATAATTTAATATGGATAGAGATTGAGGCCATTTCTAGATGTAAGTTGGTGTGATAGTTGAATAACTGCGAGGCTGAAACTACTCGGCCCACTTTGTTGGTATTCGCTATAGCTTAACATCCTTTAACCTGATTAGTCATACTGGACAATAAATGAAACTGGTGAAATGATGCTCAAATGATCTCGGGATCTATGGAGCTTAAAAGTTACTCAACATTTGTCTTCTCAGGATAAGGGAAAACCCTGAAAAAAAACCTTATCCTTGTAACTTACTTTGAGCAAGATTCAAACTTGCGCCTGTTGAAAGTGGGGCAGACATGCCACCACCACAACCCAGATGGGTGTATTTTCTTTGTATGCTCAAGTGATTGTGAAATAGTGTTACAGAACTTATTATATTATAAAGTGGAAATAAATTCTATATTGATATGATCTGGAAATCAAGCGAGTCAATCTGGGTCTTCCCAACAAAAGCAAGGTTGGCAAGAAATGATCTGTTCATTCTTCTTTGACCATATAATTGTGACAGTTCACCATGAGAGACAAAAGATACACACTGCCAGTTGGTATACCAATAAATGTCTGCCACAAGTCTTCAATGAACTGAGAACAAATTGTCCTAAGACTGGTTGCATGATGACAATGCCTCTTCCCACACTGCACAAGAAACAACTCAAATACTTGTCTCATCCTCCCTGTGGCCCCATGTGACTTTTCTATTACTTAAAATAAAAGAAACAATGTGAATCACCTGAAACTGCAGTACTTGCTTATGAAGAATCTGTTAATATTCTCCTCAAAGAAGAATGCTGTTCAGCATTTGAAAAATAGTTTGAAAGGATGAGTTGTATAGAATTCATTGGGGAATACTTTGAAATGATACAATGCTCAAGTCTAAATATTTAAAATTGTTATCATGTTCATGCTCAAAACTTTCAGATTGACCCTCATATAACATATGATCCAATCACTATCTCTCATTTTAAAACTAGCTAATGAAGAAGAAGAAGAAGAAGGCAAGTACCAGACTCAGTGTGCAGTGATCCCAATAGTCACACCTGATAAGTCATACTGGATGGTGAAGAATGAAGTGGATGAAATGGCGTTCAAATGAGCCTGGAGTCCATAGAGCTTAAAGTTGCCCGAATAAGTGAAAACCCTAGGAAAAAAATACTATTGTTGTAAATCACTCTGAAATTCAAACTTGGGACCTTTTGCGTCACACTTTGTTGACATCCGTAACTAATCCAAAAGTACACTTTATAGCAGAATTGATTTTCTAGTTAATTTTCAGCTTTGCCTCAAACTAACCTTTTACCTGAAATAATTTGAATACTATCAAATGTTAATAAATTAATTTGTAACATATTCACAGGAGGGATAAAATAGTGACAGTGTCATCACCATGGGTAGAGTTTCCAGACGAAAGACTCTATCAAGAAAAAATCTTCAGAAAGAGAAAAAGTACTGAACTTACAGCCGACCAAATAGCAACAATAGAAGTAAGTACTTCTTGTTTGTTAGTTATTTCATTTGTAGAAAGTGATCCAATTCATGTTGATTTCCCATTTGAAGCCGTTATATGTAATCAGTGAGACTGTTGTTGCAATGTATGAGGGGTTGAAGGTAAGTGTAGGAAAGGTTGCAATAGAAATTGGGATGGTTCCAACATTTTGTAGTAGCTTCTCCATTACTGTTATGAATGAAAAAAAAAGTATTTAAATTAATCTATGAAGGGCACAGTTAAAAACTAAAACTTGTTTATACAACATATTTGTAAAGACTAAACTGTGATATGTTTTGAATGATGATTGATTTTTTAAAACAAAATCATTATTTTCTTAGAAAATGTATTAATTCTATAAAGGTCTGTTTAATGCTCAGTAATAAAACAAGCAATACTCACAGCTTTATAAGCCCATAACATAATACTTGATTTACACATTTCCATCGACATACATCAGGAAAGCTGTTACAGACTTTAGCGCTAGTTTGGAAATTTCTGTAGGAATCCCAAAACATTTCAGAGTTAAAAGGCAGAAGATATAGAAGACCCCTCTTCTTCCCCACACACATTCAATTTGCATCATTGTAGCTCCTTTTTGGTACAAGTTTTTGAGACCTTCGTCCCCTCCTTTTGAAGCTAACAACTCTGAAATTGTCATCCCTCCTTAGGTTTGTTTTAAATGAAAAGTTTCCAAAATCTTTCTTGTTCATGACGAATGTCTCCATATGAAATTCAATTCCAAACATGTTCAGGATTGTCAGACTAGTAGAGTTGGCTGCACCAGTTAATCGGAATAGAATGGTAAGTAGGGCAAGAGTGGTTAGGTCAGAGATTGAGTACATACTGTATTGTTTACGTGCACGCCATGGTAGCTGTGCAAGATATTTTCATCACAAGATATGACATCTTAATTAATTAATGATCCCTTTTCATTATATATTTCCTCTTACATTTATGTTTAAATAGTTTAACATTGGTTTATTTTATGATAATTTGACCAAAAATGATCCACTGTAACAAGTTAATCTGAACAATCTGATAGATGAGCTGCATAACAATAAGATAACCTGTGTGTAAGTTAGTGTTTTTTGAATAAACTAAAATTTTTTTAAATTTATAAAACTTTTGTATTACAAGTTCTTCTAATATAATAAAAATGTGAAAAAGAACTGCTAATTGGAGAATGCAAAACACCAAAAGTCATAGAATTAGCATTTAATTTAAAATTGGTAATAAGACTTATGGCAAAGACTTATTTTAACGGTTCAGCACAGTCTGTAATCCAGCACCAATTGAGCTACCTGCGTGCAGGATTTTTTGGGGTGGATCCATTCAAGGGCCTGTTTCACAATGTTTTAGATGTTTTGTTAATTGTAAACTTTAATTTGTAAAAATCTGTTTCACAATGGAAGTTTGTAAACTGGAATAATAAGTAATATTTAAAACCAAAATTTTATGGAAATTACAAATGTTTTGTTTAAAAATAAAATATTTATTCCACACATTTGTAGTTTGTGAAGTAAGCAGTGTGTGTGCAAATGGCTTCAAGTTTGCACAGGAACCTATACTTTAACATTTGTAAGAAAAAAAACTTATAGAAAAGTATATATAATTAAGTATCAGAAATTTGCATAAAATGCTATTTAGTAGTAGTTACAGTGATTCAGAAGTTCATGAAGGCAAACATTAGGAGCTCAGAATTAATAATGACTTTACATTTTTTATGAAGACAATGAGAGGTTTTGGAGACTCGTTTTGCAATTAAATTGTTATTGGACATCACAGTCAGCATGCAAGATGCAACAGTGGAACCCTAACCTCAAAACAACAGCTGTGTGTTATTTTTAACTAGCTGTTAATTTCATACAGTTGCAGACATGCATGGTGTTTTCTATGGCTTCAGTCTGCAGAAGTGTGCATTAGAGCTGTGCTTTGAGCTCAGCTTGAGAAAATGTCATTTCTTGAGAAGTCACGAGCTGCCATTTGTACATGCTGCAAACTGGTGACATGTATTAAAACTTTTTGCTTGAAACTTCAAACTATATTACAATATAATGTCTTACTGAATCTATTAACCTATTAGGGACTTACGATGTAGTCACATTTCCTCTTAACTCACTAAATAAATTAAAGACAAAGATCACGGTACAAATATTTATCTATTATACATGCTGAATTTCTTACTCTTTTGTTGCAAGTGTGCATATTCTAAAATGTGTAGTGACGTGCACATATAGAATATCATATTAAATAATTTAGGAGAGTAGCTTCAGAGATTAAAATATATAAAGGTCCTGGCTGGAAATGAGTTGGAAGGTCTAAACTACGTTGAGAAAAATTAGGGTTCAACTTCAAAATAGATTTATTCAAAGAAGTATATTCTACATGTTATGTTTGTGGTGAGGCAAGATGTGTGACCTGGCTACTAAAATAACACACTTTCCTCTCGACAGTGTACGCACATGTCCTCTACTGCTAATATTGACTGTTGCATCTCTTCATCCTGAAGCTAGTCCTCACATTTGGCCAACTTGATAAAACTAATTGCAGCCCTTGACATCTACGCTCTCTGATTACCACAAAAAATATATATATATATATATATATATATATATATATATATATATATATATATATATATATATGCAGTTGATACTTGCTTATATGTTATTCACTTCAATATTTTTTGCACATGTACGCTAAAGTTTTAGGGACCAGTCGTTCTCCATTAAAATTTTGCTCAATTATACACTTTGGTTATATGTTTTCTCGGTAATGTGTCGCTTTTTCTGATCCCCATACACAAAATGTACCCATTTATACTTTTTAAAAATATGTATGGTGGTATGCTTGCTGTGTATAGCCTTGCAATTTCCTGGTTTGCGGTTTTCATTGACGCTTATCGTTTCATTGTCATCATATCGTTCCAACAATATATTAACCTTGGTTCCAACAGCCACTTGTCTGCTTAAAGTCGAGTACTGCTAGTGTGCTGTTTTCATTGTCATATTCTGACAGTCACTTATCTATTTTATGTGGAGTTTCGAGTAACAAACAGGAAAAGAAACATGTGTGAATATCAACCAGCAAGGAAGAAAACAAGAAAATCCTTAACTCTTGGTAAAAAATTAAAAATTCTGGATGAAGTCCATACCAGAAGAGAAAATCAGTTATACATTTTCTCATTTATACAGTATTTTAGTAGTCTCCCTTGAAAAACGTATAAGTGAAGTTCCACTGTGTATATGTGTGTGTATGAGGGTCATTTCAGAAGTCATGGCAACCATTTTTTATTAGTCAATAAAGCTGCAGGAAACAAAACTCAGGATATATGATTGAAAGGCACAGGAATGTTCTTAGAAATCCTGGTTCTAAATTGGGATCCAGGCACATGGGACTATGGGTATGGGACATTTAAAGATGCATAAATAGTGACCATTGTTTTATTTGTGTTAGATATGCACAAAAAAGTATGCATATTTGTGTAATATTCTTACGAGCTATCGACTTTCTTCATAAAAATGGAATCAATGTGTATAAAAAAATACTGTAAGTATATAAGTGTTTAATATATATATATATACACCTTATTAGAATTAATAAAAATAATTAAAATGCACATCTTATGTATTTATTATTCTGACCCATTTCTATTTCTTGTGTAGTTATTATACTTTGCATAAATAAAGGTGTTAATTTATACAAAGAATGTTAAATAGATCTTACTTGATAAGATCTTAATATAGATAAAATAAATATATACTATTAAATTGTTATATTATGAGTGCAATTTTTACTTAAATCTACCTACCAAAAAAAATCAATTTATAAAAATTACAATTATTCCAATGAATATAAATTTCCCAAATTAAATCCCCAAGGTTTCCACACATATTTGTCATTGACGAGGAAGGCGCTAAATGGCATCAGCTGTAGTGAAATCCATCTTGGAACACAGCCTCCGGGATACTAACATTTGCGTGTGTCTACTACTTACCACCTAACATGCACACAAGACGTCATCTGGTGGTGGCATCCCGTACTGTGTACATGTTTTCAAATGTATATATTGCAATAACCACATACTCAGTTATTTGGCATATATAAAAAAGTTGACATGACTTCTGAAATGACCCTCATATATATACAAGACAGCGTGTCCCAAAATTCAGCTGCACAAATTGGCAGGATTATAGAGGGGTTCTAAATAAAGAGTTTGAGATAGGGAACCTATTGTCCATTTTGCCAAATGTCAAAGCGATGGCATGTTTTCTGGATTGCCCATCAGTGGCCGAAAATTCAAAGAATGCAACCATGGTGCACCATTCATTTTTTTGCTGTTGTAAAACATTCTGCTGATCTGAATGTAATTATGTCAACAATAAACAGTGGTGATGCCCTTTTTATGTCCACTAAAACTATAAAGAGGTAAGATAAGGGCACATGAAAAATAAATATCTAACAATAGCCGTAAATAATGCAGATATTTTACTACTTGGTGATGTGTAATTTACAAGATGACATTGAATTGATGGGCCTATTGCAGATAAACACTAAAGTTTTAATGTACATATAGCACATGTGGCAACAATGTGCTATATTTAACATGCACTGTCTACTAAGGTTCAGGCACACTTTACAGTGATTTAATTATTGATGTTCGATAATATGGCAAAATCACTAACTCGCATAACCTTGTCAAGACATCCTGGATTAAAGAACTTCTAATGAAATAGATAATGTTGAATCTCTTAACCAGACTTTCTCTTTAAATGTTTCTAATATTTTTCTTCTTATCTCCATAGAGTCTGAAAGGCAGAATTGTAATAAAGCCAAGAATAGCACCTGAATATCTCAAGAAAGATTTATTTCTGGCACAGCATGGCATCACGATAGAAGAAAATGATAATTCTGTTCCCACAGAAAATAGAGTTTCTGTGGTTTATTTGCTTGATGTTAAACATAAGAAACGATTGATACAGGAGCTGGAAAAAAGGCTAGTATTTGAAGGTAAGTCTT